>BMAU01008400.1:0-207281 GCA_019973935.1 Trichonephila clavipes
GACACTCCAATGGCTTGCGCTATTTCTCGGCTTGAGTTTGGCCCCCTTCTCTAGCCTATGTACCAACAACTCTCCAAGCTTTTTTGAACCGGTTAGCAATGACTTCGCCGAGACATCGTACTCATCGAAACAAAAGCAGTCACTGAATGCCGATCATCCTTGTCTTCATTTCAGTTGGAAGTCAAATTTCATCTCGCTGCCACTGAAGCGACGTTTTTGACGTCGAACTCAAAATTAGCATACTTCCCTCAGCTTGAAAATCAGAAAAATTTGCATTTGTGATTCTTCTTCCATTTTCGGCAAAAAAAATTCGCTTTCATATTGTTATTTCTTTTATATGAAACTTAAGCAATATCCTTAAATTGTTTTGAGCAGTGTATTAGAAATAGTTATACTATTTTATTGCTGGAAAGTGAAAAATTCCTGTATGAAAATTATATTATATATTATCTTTAGATATGCATGTTAGAATTGCTATTAACTTCTTATTTTACTGTGTGTGTGATGTCATAGATACTTCCCTAGCGGCAACAAATAAAAACTCTTCAGCTTAACGTAAAGATAGGTGTTTCTTCTATATTTATATATCATCTATTATCCCCCGGCGTTACCGTGAAAACGTAAATGTAATCAGTTAATGGATTTTTAAACTTCAAACTATTTTAAATTATAAATGTGTATAGAAAGCGACACAAATATCCGATTTTTTTTTAAAATTTCAATAAACAACATGTCACAAAAAATTTTCCCGTTCTGCTCGTTCTTGTGTGTGGTCCATAATTTCCTTCTTCTTCTTTCTTCTTTTTTTTTTTTTTTTGAAAAAAAAATAACCAAGTTGGAAAAATTAGTTGTAATTAGATCTTGGATGCTTAATTACATCGTTTAAGCTTAATACTATTTTTTTAGTGCAAAACTGGTACAGAATAAAGCCGAAAATTCTTGCTCTTTGCTTCCTGGACAAAAAAAATAGTTTGGCTTGGAAAGTTATACTAATCATATTATCAAATAAAACTTCTTTTTAGTTAGGGACATTTACTGACAGAAAGAACACACAGAAATGGCACATGCTTTTTCTCTACTCTTTTATAGTCCAAGTAAATTTGATATTCCTTATGACAATAATTTAATTTGAATTTATATTTAATTTGAATAGAACTTTTTATCACGGATTTAAATTGCGCTATACAATTTTTTAAATCAATTAACCCTAAAATTCCATGACATATCTAACTGTAAAAATCTATGTTACGTCTTATAAAAAGAATTAAAATCAAAATTTAATAGAAATTTCAAATTTTGCAAAGAAAAAAAATTCAAGGTTTTTTTTATTCCCATCGAATATTATAATAAGTAATATGACAACGTTAGACATGAGCTTTTTTTTCCTGTTATGCAATATGCAAATAGAAAATCGATACAAATATTAACCATCATTTCTATTATGCAAAATCAAGGTTAAATATTAATCAAATACTTTGCAAACACTTTTGTTTTTCAATCTAAGGATATGTAAAATAAACGAAAAGAAATCATTTGTAAGTAAACTTAATAATTTAAACTGAAAATGTTACTTATTGTAATCCTATGAATGTTTCATTTGTTCATTGATAATATACATTAAACTCATTTATATATCGCGTAATTTTTTTTTACTTTTACAATTATAAATTACTTTATATAGTACTTATATTTGTGCACATACTTTGTTCTTTATTTCCTCTTTTGTTTACGCAATTTATATTTATGTATTCATTAAAAACATAATTCAAGCTGAAATTTGATTTTATTAAAAGTTATTGAGAAATTTGCAATGAAAATATTCTATATAGAAGAGGAAAATTTCTATTTTTATTTTTAACAAAAACGAACTTTAATGTTACCCTTAACATCCTAAGAGTTATGACCAGAGTCAAAGGAAATAGCTTGATATTCATACAATCGAGTTATTATTAACGTGGGATCTTTTGACGTAACTCGATGCTTATTTCAGACAGACTTCACAATTTTTTAACCCCTTGAGTGCCGCTGGCTTATATATCTGTCTCGGTCAACTGGTGCGTTATGTAAATTCCGGTAGTCAGATACTTCCATCCTTCCAAAATATAATTATTTTCTTGAAGCGTCTGTCAGTAAAAAAAAACCATTCAGAAGGCTTTGTAATGTAATAAAATGACTTTGACACAGTGTTGGTAAAGTATTTACTTATATCAGAGAAATATTTGTTTATTTGTGTCTTTTCTTCTCCTCCCAATGCATCGCATACGTGCGCCTGAGTAAAAACATGGCAATGTGGAACGAATCGCAACTTTTGGATCAGCACTTAGAGGTTAATCCTCGGTTAAGTAAGAAAATGAAACCTAAGCCTTATCACCTCTCTCCCCATTTTACACTACACCAACGTGAAGACTTTTGAGCCTTTGAGCAAATTTAATGTGCATCAGCCTTTCTACACGAAGGGATCTATAGTGATTCTAGAGCTCGGATTCCACGACGAAAACGCCAGCAACGAACGGTGACCATGAACATTCGTCTACCTTTGCCGCAATCTTATTGTAAAGAAAAGAAAAGAAATAAAATATAAGCTGAAATATAGTAATTATATAAAAAAGGGTATTCCAATTATTAATCTTTGAACTAATAATAAGGATTAAGTTCTTCTCAATAAGCAAAATAAAAAGTAGATGCTTAAAGGGAAAAATCGCACAAATTCAAATAAAACTCTTTTGTAAAAAGGTCAGCTTTTAATTAGATAAAGTCTGTCTGCAGAGTCAAATGAATTTATGTTTTTGCTTGCTATGTCCTTTTGACAACATACCAAAATTGCGTATTAACATAATTATATAATTTCCCTGACTATGGCCCATCAACGAAAAACAATATTTTCATTATTTATTATTACTTTCATTTTCCATTTCCATACACCATTCATTTGTTCATTACTTGTTATCTTAACTTTCATTTATTTTTTGCATTTCTTTCAAGAAAGAACTATATTCCTTTTAGAAGATCATCTCCATTAAGTTTATTGAATTTTTATTTTTCCCTTTAAAATATTTGTCCCTTGAAATTGTTTTTGTTTCTATTGGCCTTTAATGAATATTACAAAAGAAAGAAAGAGATGTTAAAGTGTTTCGTTTATTTATTATTGTTGGTAAAAGGCATAATGTATACCAATAAAATGAGCAAAACTGCTTCTTTTTAAAATTTAAAAAAAATTCAGCATATATGGATTATACTTAATGTATTATGTGACACCAAGATAACAGAATTGGCCAGAAATAAAAGTAACTTTGGGTAGTTCTCATGAGACAACAATGAGGTGGACAATCATTATAAAATTACAGAAAGTCGTTCACACATTATGGAAATATTTTGTGATTCATTTTCTCGCTTGCATTTTGAGGTAAAACTTTGGCAACTTCAGAACAATCGTCTACCAAGGTTTTCTTTAAATTAGAAAGTAAAATAAAAGATTTATTTTAAAAATTGCTCATATATGAAAATGATATATGGCTCGAAGGTTACGTAATTGCGCTTTCCAAAGAGAAATAATTATTATTAAAAAGCTGCAAATTAAAAAGCGATGTAAAAATTTCTGTTATTGCATTTGAATCAAAGATATATATAATATATTAAATTTTGAAGGAAAAAAGCGTCCAACATGATGTCAAGCGTCTCGTAAAAATGAAGAAAGGACCATAAAACTTCATCCTAAGATTGTTCAATCGCAAGCGACTATCAAAAAAGCGATTTCTCTGATCCTAAATGAAAATTCGCCAACTCAAAGATTCATTGAATTGAAACTATGAATGTCTACCGGAATTGAAATTAAAATCATTCAAAAGGATTTAAAGTTGAAACAAATGTTTAAACCTAAATTTCGTCTCCTTTATTTAAAATTTATTGCTGTAAGAAAAGCTTATAGTAGAAAATTATGTAAAAAACATTTAGCTGCTGAAAAAGGGAAATTTATGGTAACACTCGATGAGATATGGGTGTATTTAAGTGACTGTAGTAAAAGAAGATAATTTTTTTATCGCTCAACTGACTAATGATAGTTACAGGATTTTGTGACAACGGCAAATTAAAAATTAAGTAATGCCAAAATTAATTCATTCTGCTATATAAACAGAATGTTTAAAAACCAATTTTTGAAGAAGAAATTCCAACTTTATGAGGCATTGATAAAGTTGAGCTTCAAATAGACAAAGCCTCTAGTCACACGGCTGAGTCAACTGTCACTTATTTCGCAAAGAAAGAAACAGAAACAGGAAAAAAGTGCATCCCATTTGATGAAATACGTGTAAAATCACCCTACGATTCTGCAATAGACTTCAGTGCTTTCGGTTTATTTAAATGAGTTTTTTTGGAAACGGCATCAAAAAACACGGAACGTACTTTGGAAAACGGTTCAAGAGGAATGGAGTAAAATTTGCATGACAGTACTAAGAAAAAATGTACTTTCATGAAAAATTCGAGCTAGAGATACTGTCAAAAATAATGACTATCAGATAGAAGCAAATTTCCACAAAAAGTACGGTATTTATTGATAACAAGTAATATAAAAAAATTTTTAATCAAAAAATTCCTACTTAGATCAACAAAGAAAATTTTTGTTTTAGCTACTTTTTATTAAATAGTATTAATTAATATAAATAAATATATATATATATGACAGGCCTTAGGCCTGCTGGTAAAATGAGGAGGACATTATCTTCAAAATACTTCTTAATTTCGCTTCAATCACATAAAATCCAACATGGCGGCCCTTTGGCACGCAACCGGGTGATACAAAAGACAACATCTCAGCGAGGAGACACCAGCCAAGCCTTTTCGAGTATGCGTTCGCCACAATTTACCACTTATTATTATTTACACAATTCGCCACTTATTTACCCACAAATCCTTATGCGATGGTAAAGAGTTCGCTCTATTTTCATTTATTACTTTCTTAATTTTGAATCTAAACTTCTCAAACCTGGCATATATATATATATATATACATGACAGAATAATAGTAGTGGTAATTAATTTTTATTAATTATCATTAAAGTATCGTATTGTCATCCAAAACTATCTCGTGTATGTAAAATTTCAATTCAAAATGCTTTAAAACGTGAGAAAAAAACCTTTTGAAGTTTTGACACAAGTCGCCAAAAATAATGCCACCTTGACTGTATTTGTAATTCTTTGAATAATTAGTTTTAATCAATTAATTTTTATTAATTATAATTAAATTACTGTATTGTCATCCAAAATAATCATGTATATAAATTTTCAGCTCAATTGAGCGCTTTAAAATGTATTTTATTAACGATTGAAAATTTCCCCAATATAAATAAATAAATAAAGATAGTGAGCTATTAGTAGGAATTGAAAAATTAACTATCGAAATCATTTCCATAACGCGCGAACGACCTTCTCTACACTTGCAACACAGAGGGAAAGTAATATCTGCTGAATAAATTGCAGGACAATCACGACAGCATACACGATGTTGTTGTTGACTTATTCCACATGATCGAGCCACTAGACCAGGCATGCCCAACCCGCGGCCCATTTGGAGAATTTTTGCGGCCCAATTGAAATTTCTGTCTATATTATTTTAGACATTTGGACTACAGACGGTTTAATCGAGAATATCGTGTTTTGACCCACCCCCACCTCTCCCCGTGCAGTTTTTACAGAAATAATTTTTTCCTTCATTCGACTTTCACGCCATTGCAATAACAGGTGTTGATGGATGAAGGAAAGCAGATGAGCTTGGGTGTGTTATTCCGCTTTCAACGAGAACTTCGTGGAGAGTGAATAGTGTATTTAGTTCTATTTGTCGGAGAAATAATTTATGTCTATATTCTTAAGTTCAGATTAGTAGTCTTTTTCTTGTTTTATTTGGTAATGAAAGAATCCGATGATGGATTTAATGCGTTGCCTCAGGACTGCCAGACCAGCTAGTAGAAATGTAAGATAAGTACGGCAGCAGAATAAAAATGTTTAATATTTTAACCTTCTGAAATTATGTAACTTTTAAATTTTATGATATATATTTAAACACGGTGCAATAATTAATATCATACAATAAGAAACTAAACATTTGGCTATCGGGCAGAAAAAAAACTTTTTTTGACAAACAGTGTAATAATTACTGTTCTTCACTTAATTGCTTTTTTGCATTTGAAATAAAAAATTTTGAAAATCTAAATCAATTTTATGCAAACATGTTGTAACACAAGTATAAAATGTGAAGATGTTACGCACATAGTTGTTATACTACGTAACCTCAGATGGCAGCATAAATCTACTGTAGATAAGAACCTTGTAGGTTAAGAGATATTCTTCCACCAACAAGTACAATTGGTCGACTTTCAACATTGTTGTGATTGTGATCCAGTAAAAGGTAAACTTGGTGTTTTTTGATTATATCAATAATTGAATGTTGATCATATCATATTTTGAATGCTGTACGATAGTAAAATACACTGCTGGACAATTGCTAAGGACGGATCACAAATTGCTATGTAGCATAACATTAAGCGAGACATGAGACCTAGTAGGATAAAATATAGTTGCCACACTGTTCAGACATTAGAATAAAGAATATTTATTGTTCTGGAAAGTACAAAAGCTGTGAAACATCTGAAAGGGAAAAAAATGTTCATTTGATCTGCGTACGGAGAAATGGAACAATGCATCTAAAAGTCAGCAAGCACCTTAAAGAAAGGTATCAGTACGGGATATGTCCACCGTGGAGTGTGATGCAACATTCCACACGTCGTACCATACTTTGCACAACATTATCCAGCAGCTGTTGAGGCAATTTATCCCATTCCTCTGTGAGTGCACGGATGAGGGTGTTCTTGTTTGTCGGAGGATAGTTTCGACCAGCAACTTGCCTCCCCAAAGCATCCCACACATTTTCAATGGGGTTTAGATCTAGAGAACGCGCTGCCCATACGAGACGTTGAATACCCTCGCTGTCTAGACAATCCTGAACAGCGAGTGTTCGATGACATGTTGCGTTGTCGTCCATAAAAACAAATTTATCACCGACAGCACCACGGAAAAGACGAACATGAGGAAGTAGAACTTCATCAATGTATCGTTAGCCCATCATAGTCCATTCGCAACCACATGTAGGCGCGTGCGGCCATTGATCATGATGCCGGCCCACACCATGATACTGCATGTCGGATATCGGTCCTTTTCCTGGATATTTTCTGGACGATAAGCAGTACCACTCTCGCGCCAGATCAGTTGGCGTCTACAATCCGATGACAGACTGAACCTACTCTCATCTGAGAATAGTACGCATGCCCAGTCCTGTTCAGTCCAATTGTGATGCTCACGACACCATTGCAAACGGGCAGTACGGTGCTGTCTGGTCAATGGGACACACACAACAGGTTTGCGTGCGTTTAGTCCTCCTCCCCTTAATCGTCTGGCAATAGTTTTTCGGGAGATCTGCTTTCCTGAGGCAGCAAGAAACTGATTTGCCACCTTCTGAGCTGTGGTGCGCCTGTTCCTTTTTGCTGATAGGACGATATATCTGTCTTCTGCAGGCGTCGTACTTCTAACACGACCTCCCCCGTGCCGTCTACTACACGTTCCAGTAGTTTTAAATGACTTTCACAGCCGTGAAACAACGCTGTAAGCGATGTCGAACTGCCTGACAACATCTGTTATTTTTCGCCCTTCTTCGATCTTTCCAATAATTCGGCCACGCATAAAATCATCTATGTGATGTCGGGAAGACATGCCAAAAATTTTAAGTTCGTCTATTAAATCTTTACTGTAAAACTTTGACTTGAAACAACAACTGTCCACACGCGTCAAAACCTTTAAAGCTCTTTTGAACGCTATCACGTGATGAACAGACGTGGAAAAAAAATTTGCATACTCATACTTCTTCTTACTAATATCCCACACTTATTCTAATTTTCCACATTTTGCTTCCTTTCATTTTGTGGTTGCTATGGATGATAGAGTTATCCGTCCTCAGCAATTGTCCAGCAGTGTATTTTGATTGTTTTTTATTTTGATATGTGCGGCCCACCTCAATTTAGTAAATTTTTACGTGGCCCACCAACCAATTTGGGTTGGGCACCCCTGCACTAGACAGACCATGTCCATGAGCGCAAGAATCCTTAAAAAACGACTAACAAGCAGTGGAATAGAGTACATATACTCCTTGTCAAGACCTGCACAGTTCAACAGATGTTCCTGACAGGCTTACACTGAGTTCCAGCTGATACACGTCAAATAGGCGTTTTGTCCATTAACAAAGGAGAGGCATTTTTTGTGTCCACTTTCAAGTCTACAAATAGTAGAGTGGACAACTCTATCCGTCTTGATGGTAAGGACTCTACCTGGGGTTTTCGTATTATACAAAGGATAATTCGGGTGATTTTTCTATAGCTGCCGGTTTGAGATTTTCATCTTAGAGCACAGTAAAGCAATTTGTCAATAATAAAATAAGTAAAATGCACTTGAATTGAAAGTACACACATAATAAAATAATTTCTTTTTTTAATTTTGAAAATTTTTAATGTTAAAATATTTTACACCAAGGGTTCAAACTCGCGACCCGGCCAATATATCGGCACACAATAATGTATAATAAAATTTTAAAAAATTCTCCCGAATACGATGATTAGTAGCAGAGAAGAGATGTCAGTTCCAGGACATGAATATCAATTTTTGTTCTTTTATGTACGTTAATTATAGTGTATTAGTCTAAATCAGGGTGGTGAACCTTTATGGACCAACGTGTTTTTTTCTAAAGAAATGTTTAATGAGGTACAGACGTGCCATCAAACAATTTTGACTTGTGATCATTGGGAAAAAAATAAAACTAAATACTAAAAAAGAACACAAAACTCCTTATTTACAACGAAAAAATACATTTTTCACTGTATAGTTGTAAATGTTTTAGTTACACGTGTAATTCACACAAATTGAAGTAACATTAGTGTGAGTTCTGTTGGTGCAGCTTGGATGACAAATAACTTATATCAGGATTGTAAGATGTTACTCTTAGTAGAATGCATGTTCAATTGGAGTCATATGCCAATAGGTTTTTAAGCAATTAATTGTTTGGGCTGTGGTTCAGTTTTTTGACCAGAGGATTTGCGATTTGTTGAAAAATGTCGTTTTACAGACGATGTTTTGCATATCACTATTCCAGAACATGAAACACACGCCGCTTTGCCGCCTTTACTAATAATGCCATATTTCTAGAATCACCAAATTTGAAATTCTCTGTTACACTTACTATCTTGCTTTTTTCATTATTTTGCTGAACTAACCATGTTAAATAGCACTTAAAAATCATAAATATAACTCAAATAAACTTTAAAATACAGTGGCTTCAATGAAATTGACTAAGCTATGTGCATATAAATTTTGCATCATAAGCATTTGTAGTCTAAGACAGAGCTTCTCAAACTGTGGGGCGCACCCCCCTAGAGGGACGTGATAACCTTAGAAAGGGGGCGCGAGCAAATTGAAAAGTCAAAAACAAAAAGATTATTTTTAAAAAAATATTAATTTATTGAAAGTAAACAAACAAAATACTTTCTGACATAATAAAATTTTTTAAAAAACCTGATAAAATACACTTATAAATACACAGGTATAATACACTTATAAACTGATATAATACACTTAAAAAAAATTGAATTTTACACTGATATAATACACTTTTAAAACACACTTATAAATGTATCAGTACTGCACACAATGTGTTTAAATAATTAATTTGACAATACTAAGTTAAGAATAAGTTGAATAATTACCAGTGACCCCCCCACGGGCTTTTCCTGTATAAAATTATAGGCAAACATTAACACTTATCATGATAATTTGTACGGTTTATAATTAATCCCTTAACTGCCGAATAAAAATTACGCAATTCGCTCCCCGATGCCACCATTTTGTTCGTATGCAAACGTATGTGGTGTATTCAGGGGTGGGGAGACAGGGAATAAATTAGAAAATCCTCTGAATTAAGTAAATCCGTTGAAAACACTGTCAAGTTCACTTTAGTGCATTCCAAGGCTTTCGGAATAATTTTATGGATAGCAGTGAACTGAAAAGATCGTATTTCGGAAAGACGTATATATACGTCCGGGGCAATTAAAGCATTGGCTGAGCGAGACGTTTATATACGCCGTAGGTACTTAAGAGATTAAAGTCGTTTTGTAGCTTTTGCGTCAAAGTATTGTATTATCGAATTCAATGCATTGTTATTGTAATGAGGGAGGGGTGCGATGAAAATTATGATTTAATATTGGGTCGCAAGTATTGACTGGTGTAAGACGTAACTAAAGCAAGACAATAACAAACGAGTATGCTCACCTCTGCACCGCGACCGATCGTTCGCGTTTGTTCATAATACTTTTTAGTGAACTTTGCTATTTTGAAATAAAATGCAAACCATTTTGATAGCTGACGTGCCTAAAACATTGTGTCGCGTGCCCTCCATCCTTGATCTAAATAATCCTACGTTTCTATGAATATTGATTTTTTGTGGCCCACTTAGAGTTAAACCTTGTTTGCTTGTCCCAACTTAGCCTTTGAGTTTGACACATCCTTGCTTTGCACAATTATCAAATTTAAAACTTAAGCTAAATGTTACAAGTAGAGCATCAAGAGAAGTTTGATATAAATTTTGGATGCAAGGGAGAACAAGTGAGGGCATTTATCATGTGACCGTTAGGACTTTAGCCAGTGAGTTTCACACAAACATATAGTCTTTAATTCATTGGGCTATACAAATATACAAAATATGTACTTGTAAAAGTTACATTTGCGGGAAAGCTTAAAAAATTATAGCTATTTATAGTGCATATTTTGTAGAACTATTGGCACTCAATTGACACAACAAAACTATAACTTCCAAATACCTAATGAGTCATTTACGAAATTAGTTCTCCACCAGTAAGAATTCAGACATTTCATTTTAGACAGTCTAATATCAATCTGATATCCACAAAAGATCATATTCCGTTTTTAAGAACATGTTTTTCACCTAATATACATTGGTATATATAAAACAAAATCAAAAAGAAAATGATTTTCTTTTTTAACTTATTCTCTTAGAAATGGAAGAAGAGAAAACTCAGATCTAATACAAATAAAAGTTCCAATACGCCATCCTACAAGGTAAATCCTCGATTCTCTCGTGAGATTTATATGTCAACGAAGATATATTCCATAATCAGTTTTATATTAATGAGACGCAGCCCTGATTATTAATAAATCCTTTTGTAATGCATCAAAGAGGCCCAGATGTCAAACAGTGAACAAAAGAAATAAATACCGTTATTGTTTTCTTATTCATATAGTCAGATATAGATCAGACTTTGTCAAAATTCATTCATTATTCAATAACAATAAGGTTTGTGTTTCGTTTTTATTACTTTCTTATCAAATAGAAGGAGCTTCAAAAGCAGCGAAGATTGTTTTGACGACTTTTCAGATAATATTTATGCTCACATTTGAATTAAATTATTCATAATAAAATATGTTTCGTAAGCGTATATATTGTTCGAATGAACATGAGCAAGTAATATAGAAAAAATATTGTAGAAGTCAATTCCTACTTAGGTCAACAAAGAAAAAGTTAGTTACTTTTAGTTACTTTTATTAAATAGTTACAATTAATATACATATGACAGAATCACAATAATACGTGACAAAATAGAAAAATAGAATGCAATTTTCCATTTTCCGTTCTAAATATTGTGTTGCGCTACTTTATTTTTGTTTATGACTATTTATTTATTAATTAAATTGAATTGTTCCAATAAAATAGTATTGTAAAAAAGAAATCACATTCTCAGAAATTAGGCCATCACAGGTGGGATTCGAACCCACTACCTTTTTAACATCAAGTGTCATCTACTACAAGTTTAAAAAAATGTATTTTTGAACTTGAATGGAGGAATATAAAGTACAGTCTTACCTTTAGATAACGAAGTCGCTAAATCCCGGAAAATTCCTTATATAGAGGTCCATATTTTAATATACTTTATAAACCACATAAAACAAATTTTAAATTCATAAACACAATATATTCAAAAAAATAATTATTCACGCCTTTTTTTAAATTAATGTATGTTTATTTTGTATATCTTACCCATCAAAAAAGAAAGAAAGAAAAACTGTAAGGAAAACAAGAAAAAAAAATGTCGAAGAATTCACTATACTTTCAATATTAAGAAAATAATTTTATACTAAAACTAATGAATTTTAAGGACATTTTATAATTTAAAACATACAAGTAAGATTAAACATACATTGTTTTATAATTAGAACACAGGGACACGAGACAACTCCACTGAGGGTGAAAGAGGATATCGAAGATGTTTCTGGTGAACTGGGCAATAGGGGTTAAAGGTTGCACTTCTTGGATGAAACTTCCAGAACTCTATTGCTCTCGGTGAGTTAGGATCTAATAAAACCATTTCAAGATTTATGACCATCATAAAATGTGTTAAAGAGAGAATAATTTGAAATTTTTTCAGAAATGCTTTAGAAAAAGAGAGAACAAAAATTGAATCACAAAAGAAAAAGTTCGTTATATAGAAAATGCACTTCGCTACAGAGAGGTTATTTTACGAAGAAATTCGTGAAATGCTGAAGGTTCCAGGAATAAGTTCGCTATATAGAAAAATTCGCAATATAGAGGCCCGTTATATAGAGGTTCGACTGTATTTTATTAACGATTGAAAATTTGAACTAGATATATAAATATATATGTATATATAGAGAGAAAGTGAACTAATAGTAGGAATTGAATAAACGAACAAATTTTGTGCATTCATTTTAATGAACAATTACTCTTAGAGTTTATTGGAATGAACGTCATTTTTACAGCTATACAAGAGGGGAAATAAAAGCTCACTCAAATATTGATTGATTGATTATTAACGTCTTACTTTGAAGCAACATGAGGACGTTTGGCAAAGTATTTCGTGACTCTGAACGCTCATTCAAGTGCTGAGACGACATCCGAGAGTTGGCACTCTCTATTCAAACTTCCTTAACACACTAACGTGAGTACTCGACACATTGCAAAGGCTTACTGTATACCCCCGCATCGTGGGAGGAAAGGGTCAGGATGCTGGGGTGCTCAAAGCCTGACTGATGCCAAGTACGTATTTAACCCCTTAACTGCCTCTTGCGTATATATTCGTCTTGCTTAACCAGTGCGTTAAGTGCCCCGGACGCATATATACGTCTTTTCAATATACAATCCTTTTCTCAGCGCTGCTATCAGTAAAACTGTTTCAAAGGATTTGGAATGCAATAAAACGACCTTGATAGTGTTTATGAAGAATTTACTTATTTCAGACAAAAAATTTCTTATCTGTGACCCCGGATTCGCGCGCTTATGTGAGAAACTGCGGCACTTGTGACGAATATGTACGGAACCTTTCCACTAATATTCTTAGGCGTCTTTTTGGGGATTATAAATTCGTTTATATTTCCAATCAACTCCAAAAGGTGAACGGGATATGCAAAGTAGATAGGGTATTTAAGTCGAGCGTTGTAAGCTAGCAGGTATAAAGGCTATTGAGCCAGCAACAGTAACCTCAAATTTAAAGGATTCCAGGAGATTATGTTAGTGAAGACTTATTGCTGCTATTTTACGGGAGAACAATAAATCTGATATAGCCAGCGGTAAAAATAATTTATGAACGCTTAAAATAAGCGTTAGTTTAGTAAAATTAGGTAAAGTTAATGAAAGCTAATAATTCAAGTACGTGTATTTCTCGGATTTCCTATTTCGGTAAACCTTACTTGATCTTGAGCATAATTATGAATTAATTTCATAATTCGTAATTTAATTTAATATAAAAGGTAAATCCCTTTTATTTGACGTAACATAGAAATACTATATGTTATTAGAGTTTTTTTTAAACTGGATATAATAAATACAAGTTATTATTATACAAAATGGCTCTTAGTGATTATTTGCCTCAAATTAATCTCGGTGTCCAAGGTGAGACCCAGGGGGTCTTCACACACTGAGGAGCGGATCACGTAAATTTAATCGTCAGCTAAGGAGTTAACCAACTGGAGCCCAAAACCTGGCTTTGCTCTGGAGTCCTTTCTCCCTTACGCCACTTGTACATTATACATATCTACACGATGGGTCTTCAACGGCGAAAAAATCCAAACACGTTACTCGACAAACGCTGGCCACGAGTTCGCGACTATGTTCAAGTTATAAAGACAAGATCCTTGATGATGTCATTTAGTCCTGCAGCTTCCTCGCCATTTCAGGTAGTGAGGAAATTGAATTCGAATTTCAAATGAATCGGTGTTCGAATCAGTATTTGAGGAAAAAAGATCAAACGATATAAAATGGGTTTTTTTAGTAAACCAATCATTTGAAGGAAATGTGTTAAATACTGTTCGATGTCCATAACAAATGTAATGGGTAACTTGTTTTAATGATAAATGCTGTAGCATGCTATTTAGTAAAATGCAAAAAATAATAATTTTTATAATAATTGTTTTTTAAATTAGGTTTGTAAGTCCAAGAGTAATACTACGGTCTATATCCTACATTGAACATTTTTAAGGCAAATGGCTATTATTATTCATTTTATCTACATCCAACTTTAAAGAACCTTTGCAATCGAAACAGCAAAACAATATCTTACAAATTTATGTAGTTATTTAAAAAAGAGTATATGTCCTCTTGGTATATAAAATTTTAAAAAAATCGTTGTAATGAGAAAAATCATTTAAAATACTATTTTGCATCTGTCTCAAATTGGATAGCTCAATTTTCTTTTCAGTTATGTGCTAATGTATATTGTGTGTTATTCTTATCATATAAAGAGTGGTTTTTTTTCCTGGTATAGAAGTTTAAGTTGGCATTACTTTCCAACATGGCGACCGATTTAACAGGTGTCAAGTGATTTATTCTCAGTTTGGTTTGGCAATTCATCAAAACGATCATCAAGCAAGGCGTAGATTCGTCGAATGGGCCAAAACGAGATTGCCGTTGTTCCCGATTTTCATAAGCGAATTTTGTTTAGCGACGAAGCGCACTTCTGGTTGAATGGCTACGTCAACAGACAAAACTGCCGCATTTGGAGTGAAACTAATCCACAAGTGTATGTCGAAACACCGTTACATCCAGAAAACTGACTGTTTGGTGTGCTTTATGGGCTGGTGGAAATCCTTCTTCAAAAACGATGAAGGCCACAACGTTACAGTCAATGGTGATCGGTATAGAGCCATGATTACTAACTTTTTCATTCCTGAATTGAACAATCATAATGTCCAGGAGCTGTGGTTCCAACAAGACGGCGCAACATGTCACACAGCTCGTGCCACAATCGATTTATTGAAAGACACGTTTGATGACCGCCTAATTTCACGTTTTGGACCTGTGAATTGGCCTCCAAGATCTTGTGATTTAACACCAATAGACTATTTTCTGTGGGGCTATGTAAAGTCATTGGTCTATGCGGATAAGCCACAAACGCTTGACCATTTGGAAGACAAAATTCGCCGTGTTATTGCCGATATACCGCCACAAACGTTAGAAAAAGTCATCGAAAATTGACGTCCAGATTGGACGACATCCGACATCCGAGGCAGCCATATGCCAGAAATCATATTTAAAATGTAATGCCACAAGATTATCTTTCGAATAAAAAATTCATGTCAATCGAATAATACATCGTTGTTTTATTGCAATTTAAAGTTCTATACCTCTAAAAAAACACCCTTTATAATACTTTCAAAATAATTATTTTATTGAAAGAAATACAGTGCGATCTTTTAACTAGCATTGACTTGTCTCGTTTAATAACATCTTTGATTTCGTTTCTTAATCAGTGAAGGAAGCAGTTGAAACTTTTCTGATAGACTTTTCAGAAACTTATCGGAAGAAAAAAAAAGGGGCATTCTTCTCGAAATTCACTTAAGAAACTCATCTGTTTCCCTAATTGAAAATGATTTATTCCTTATAACAGAACAGAAAAGTTTTAATCTCTTCACTAGACATAAATCTAATGCTAATATACTGCTATATCGTATTGTCTGAGAAGTAGGAAGCAAATAGAACTGGAGAATGCCCCAAAAAATATGTTTGGAAAGACTATTTAAATATAAGAGGCTCTCTTTAATCATATTCCCTAAACTTTCTCTTAAATGAAAATTAGTCAAACAATTTTCACAGTTCTTTTGTTTAATTTATTTCAATCGAGAGACATGATTAACGAAATAGAGAAGTAGTTTCCTTAGTTTAAAAAAAAACTAGTTTTGGGAATATTTTAAATTTCTTTGCATTTCTTCTCGGTATATTTTTACCCACAGACTCCATTTCAACAATTAATACGATTTCTTCCCTTTCAAATGTACTGCAATTTGGCAGATAAGCCTTGCAGCAGTGCTTCTCAAACTTTCAATATTTTCGACCCCAATTTTCAATCATAACTTTCATCACCCCCTCCTCCTATCCAAACTATAACAATGTATTGAATTCAATAATAATATACTTTGACGTAAAGCGACAATACGACTTTAATTATAAACCGTACAAATTAACAAGATAAATATTAAATTTTGTATTTAATGTTACATCTGACAAGCTCATGAAGTGACTGGTAGTTAAACTTGTTATAACTTAGAGTATTGTTAAAATAGTTATCAAATACATTGTGCAATACTGATACATCAGTATTAGCAGTGTAAATTGTATTTTATTTCTTATTATGTCAGAATTTATTTTTGTTTAGCTCCCTTTCAGTAAATTAATAATTTTTTTTCAAATATTTTTTTTTTTTGTTTTCGACTTTTTGGATATTCTGGCGCCGCTTACCTAGGATTAACATGCCCCCTAAGGGGATGTGCCCCACAGTTTGTGAAACCCTGTCTTGCAGACAAGTGTGAGGGCTATTGGCCCCTCCAGCGACAGTATTTTTGACACTTGAAATTATTCAAGCTCTCGTTGGACGCTAAATATTCTGTGATTTAATTTTTCTGAGAATACCAGAGCCGAGTTGATACTCAAGGGATTTTTACCATCCCACATAATCATATAACATGAGTGCGTAAGATTTTTGAATCCAGATAATCTACCGATTGCAGCCAGGATCGAACCTGAAATCTTGGGCTTACGAGGCGGAAACGTTACTTTTAAGCGAACCAACTACAGAAGGACTAATCATTTCAAACACTCAGAAACAAGTACAAAGATCTGTCGTTACTTATACCACCCAATCCACAGTAATATCAGATTGAGGCCCACAAAATTGGTAAGGGGCTAGTTGTACGGTCATCGGTATCCGCAGCTTTGAACACCATGCAGATGGCAAAACGATTTGGTTCGGTTCCATCCGAATTTTGAGGAATAAAACCCTGAAGGGTCACTCAGGGGCCTTCCGCTTCTCTTTCCTTTCCACCAACCTCACGAATGGACTTGTGGCTCGATGAATATTTAGAGTACCTCCATTATTTCCATGATCCACTGATAATTTAAAGAATTACAAATACAGCCACGTTGGCATCATTTTTGGCGACTTAGCGACCCTTTTGGCGACTTGTGTCAAAACTTGAAAAGATTTTTTTTTCTCACGTTTTAAAGCATTTAGTTGAACTGAAATTTTTATATACACGATTATTTTGGATGACAATACCATACTTTAATGATAATTAATAAAAATGAATTACCACTTAATGTTGTGATTCTGTCATATGTATACGCATATTTATATTAATTGTAACTATTTAATAAAAAGTAGCTAAAAATAAAAAAAAAAAATTGATTTCATCTAAGTAGGAATTGACTTAATTTTTTTTTATTTTTCTTGTTAAATATAAAAATTACTTTCTCAATGCTTCTTAAACGTCATGCTTTGCGTTAACAGCCAATAGAATTATCTCTCCTGTCAATACAATTACCCCCCCTCTAAGCTCATGCCACACCAACTCATGCCACAGTAGGGAAAAATCAATCCAAGCGACGCCAGACGTGGAAAGGTATATTTCCCTAGCCTCCGACTGAAATGAGGAATAAATGTTGATGATCAGCTCTTCTCACGACAACACGGGATAGGCCATTGAGGCATCATCCCACACTCCATGCTTCCACGGGATGAGATTCTCGAGTTGATGTCATGTCCCGTGATGGCAAGGTAATTGGCAGCGAACAGTTGTAAGTACATACGCGTCGGTTTCAGATTCCTCGATTCACGTATGTTTTCTACTCGCTGCATTGAATGCGTTCACGCTCCACTGTCTAGCATTCTTTTATAGCTACATATTCAAGCCTTCAACTAGACAATTTTGGATTACTTGTAATTTTGTAGTAAAAATAGCAATTTGTCATATTTTAAAAGAGGGGTTAAATGTCAAAAACAAGCATTAAGGGAAGAAAACATACAACTTTAATACAGAATGTCCACATCTACGCCACTGAGTGGACGTGAACACCATTAAAACATTAGTAGTAGCCCGTACCCTCGAAAAGTCTGCCCATCCCTGTTATACAGTTATACCCCGAACTTACGCGATTAGTAGGACTACGAGATAACCGCGTAAGTCGAATTGCCTAAAGTCGGGGTATAATTTCGCACATAAATACTTATAAATTATTTTCCATTGAATGCCGGAGACAAAAAAATGATAATACTTTTTTTTAAAAAAAAAAAATTTTATTAAAATCTTAGATAACACAAATACAAATCGCAAGCCAAAGTAATATTGATGTAGAAGACTTCAAAAAATCTAAAAACGTAGTCTGCTGGCTTAAAGAGTCTTTTTTTCTCCCTCAAAATTTTTTCGTAACAGTGTGACGAATCTATCCGCGATCCTTCAAATAATCCTCTTGGGAAATCTTTGGGCTATTCATTTCCGTTATTCACAACCAACCCTTCGGAAAAAGAAAATCGTGATATTCAAATTAACTTACTATATATATTCGAAGTTTTCTAGCTTCGATAGAGAGTAGGAGAGGAGATATACTCGAATCAGGTGAGATTGCTACTAAAGGTATCATATTTGAATTATTGTGATTAATAACTCATAAGGAGGAAGTTTTAAAGTGACGATTGTTCACTGAGATTAAACCGGATGATGGTGAGATCCTTTATAAAGTAAGGATCGAGTTTGATAGTCTCCAAATCGTTCGTGCATTACCATCGTTGTTCTACTTTCAAGGTTAGCATCGAGACATTCTGTAGCTATTATTAGTTGAACTTGTGTGGCTTCATTGAGTTATAAATAAATAGATTGATTGGATCATGGCGAGTGTTTCTTCCTTACCTCCCACATATCTAGGGTGGCCGCGGTAGCCGAGTGGTATAGGTATCGGACCGTGGCTTTCTTTGTCACGGGTTCGAGCCCAGTACCACTAAAGACCCACCGTGTAGGGCAGCGATGCACGTTAAATCTGTCGAGAGCTGAAACGTCCTCCCGTTGGTGTGGTGTGGTAGTTAGGAGAGGGGGTGCCAGCTCAGGTGTCGTCCACGTCACTTGACCATGGTTCAAAATTACGTGGTCCGTCGCCAAAAGCCCTCGTGTAGCTGAACAGTGCGACGTTAATATTCAATCAATCAATCAATCCACATATCTAGGTGCCCAAGAGAGAGGTGGCAACCTCTCACAACATGCTAAAAAAAATTTTTTTAATCCTTGGTTTGTTGAAAGTATACGATCATCGTTGGAGTCAATATTTTCAAAAATTTGTAGCCCTTATTCAAATAAACTGAGGTCTTCTGTCAGGTTTCCAACACCGACATTCGGTGTCCTGTTTGAACTGGTCCTAAAGCAGTGCTTCTTTTCAATACTGGCGCCCCCTTTTCGATCACAATTTTTATCGCGCCCCCCTTATACATTAATAATGCACTGAATGCAATATTAATGAACTTTGATGCTAAAGCTACAAAAGGCGATCTTAATTATAAACCATACAAATTAGTAACATAAGTATTAAATTTTGTATACTACTTTTAAGTAATAAATAAATAAATAAAATAATAGGATAATTATTATGTGTGTTATTTTTCTTTCTCTAATTTTTAAATTGGACTTATTGCAAAATACGGTGGCTTCTTAGAAGACAAAAATATAGATATCTGCTAAATATAGAAAAGAACTCAGAGGGTCAATTTCTAATCATAAGCATTCCTTATAAAAACTTTGCTTTGCAAGACAAGCCCATGGAAGTCGTTAATACTTATTAAACTTGTTCTTAATTTAGTATTAATTAATTAATTATAAACTACTATGAAGCACTGATACATTAAAAGTATTTTGCACGAGTTCATTTATAAGAAAATAAAACATTATTGAAATAATCGCTGAATTTTGTAAGAGAGTAAAGCCAAGTGCGCGACAATGTTTACAAAAATGTAAAATGATTTTTTAATGATTGCTCAAAGTATAATTAGTTTAAAACGAACTATAATTTTAAGCCTTACAGAATTATCATTTAGAATTGATGTTGAATAATGAACAATAATATAAAATTCAGATGAAGAATAACTGTATTATTTTTAATATTTAAAGCGAAAAGACTTCAACATGTTTTAACCCTGGAGCAGGTGCGCACTCGGGTTACAATCCTTTTTTTATAATTATTTTTATAGTACACCAGTGTTTCTCAAACTTTCAATACTGGCGACCCAATTTTCAATCATAATTTCTGCACTGAAAACCACTTCGTATACTATTACCATTTTGAAAATCCTACCTTTGTTAAACAGGATTTTCTGCGGTGGCTGCTTTGAAGACAAAATATAGATCTCAGCTAAATAAAGAAAAATAACTCAGTGTCATATCTGATATTAAACCTTTCTTTGTTGCTCTACAAGACAAGCCCATGGAAGTCACTGATAATTATTAAACTTAGATTAATTTAGTATTAAGAAATTATTTATAAAATACCTTCTTCAGTACTGATACATTAAACGTATACTGGCTGAAACACCGGCTCTTCGCACGAGTTAATTTTTTAAAAAATATAACATTATTCTTAAAATAATAGCTGAACTGTAAGGAGAGTAAAACTGCGGGCACACACGACATTGTATACAAAATGTAAAATGATTTTTTAGATAAATGCTATAATTGTAAATAACTGTTTTAAAAGAACTGTAATTTTAAGCATCACAGAATTAGCATTTAGAATTAATGTTAAGTAATGAAAAGAATATAAAATTCCTATGAAGAATAATTGTGTTACTTTTAATATTTAAAGCGAGAAGACTTCAAAATGTTTTAACCAGGGAGCAGGCGCGCACTCGATACTAACGCTGATGATAGTGCGGGGAACTCAGTCACCCCAATCATTTATTTATAATTATTTTTACTCTACACGATACAAATTGGAATGCCAGTGAATAATTTAATTAGGAGAAAGTATACTTACCGGCTTTCAAGGAATGTTCAATCTTTCTTTTGATGATTTGAGAAAAAGTCCAATAAAACAGAACTAAAATGATTCACAAGTGAAAGACCTTAATAAAGGACGAAAAGCAAAGGTACTTTTCACTAATATTACAGAAATGTTACTTGCTGGCAAAGCTGTCATATTTTGTTCAAGTAATTGTAGTTTTAATGAGCATTCATGATCGAGTGAGTGAATATTAACGTCGCACTGTTCAGCTACACGAGGGCTTTTTAGAGACGGACCTCGTAATTTTGAACCATGGTTGACGAGGACGATACTTGAGCTGGTCTCTTTTAACTACACACCATTCCAACAAGAGGACGTTTGAGCTCTTTACAGATTTAACGTGCACCTCTCCCTTTCACGACGGGTCTTTAGTGGTACTGGGCTCAAACTCGTGACACCTTTGGTGATCAACAAATTGCAAGTTGAACTTTTTCTTTCTTGTGTCTTTATGACAAGTCGAACTGAGCCTTATGGTACACTTATGGCTTCATATTTCAGTTGATGGAGTTCTTTAGGAAGCCATTGAAAATTTTCCTTTCGTTTCATGTTCATCGTGTTTCTCAATCATGAAAATATGCATCAGTTTCAACTTCCTTCAATACAGATCACAGATGCCACCGCTGCCTGGTTATAAGTGTATTCAGAAAAAATACGGATGCTCTAAAAAGGATTATGACGTTTTCACTATGCTTTATATGTTTGAGATTACTCGTAAAAATAAATCTTAGCCAAATAATCCTTCAAAAATCAATCAATTCTTTTCCAAATATCGTAAAACTCTTCATTATTTACAATTTCCTATGCGAAAAACAAATACATAAAAGATGGGATGGAACTAATAGAAACCCTACCAGTAAGTTTGAAGGTCAATCAAATAAATGACCAGCAAATGTATTATTGCCTGGCTGAAAAGTGAATCATGTCTTCCTTTTCTTTCTACAACTAATATACAGTATTTAAATAATAATTACAGTGATGAAATGTTTATCTTCTTAGAATTTTTCTCAGGGTCTGAGTTTCGTTTTTCTTTTAACGAGTAATATTTTATGTTAAAACAGAAGAACGCCAGATGATAAACATAAATTATATCAGTGTTGTTGTGTATTTCTTTTATTATGGAAAAAAGTATTTTGTTTCACTTCTTTCCGGTTATTTTTTTTAAAAAATCATTAAATTTTCGATATGTTCGCACCCCCTTGCAGGGTTATCGCGCCCCTCCAGGGGGCGCGCCCTCACTTTGAGAAACACTGTCCTAAAGACTCAAATTGTTCAATGTCTTGCTCTTCTTCCTGCATTCTATGTGAGCTCCTGATTGTAGAACTCCAGTAACTCTTGAACATAATCACTATCTACTTCTAAACTTTGTGATATCCCCAGGGTTGAGGGTGCTTGTGATACCCCGCGCCCTGGCGGTATCTTATCGTCACCTTCCACACGCGACCTATGTCTTAGGGAATGAAAGATGAACCACTAAACTCTGCCATAATAAAATTAGTTTATTATGATCTTGATTTATATGCAATACAACAATACCAGTTTAGGAGGCTTATGATCAGGAGTGATGCGATACAGACCGTATTTCTTATGAATAGCGCAATTAACCCCTGAATCAATCTTTATAGATTAATTCCTAACTTAATGGTATCCGCTCTATTCTTAAAACTTAACAAACAATCTTACCGCTATTTCCTGGGCAAACAGCTACGGTCCGTAAACCATCCATTTATGCTTCAATCTGACTTGCTCTGGCTAAGGCAGCGTTTCTCAAACTGTGGGACACGCCCCGCTAGGGGGTCATGATAACTTAACGAAGGGAGCGCGAGCCAACTGAAAAGTCAAAAGTAAAATATTATTTTAAAAATGTTAATTTACCGAAAGTAAACAAACAAAATACATTCTAACACAGTAAAAAAAACACACCTATTCTGATATAATATACTTATAAACGTATCAGTATCGCACAATTTATTTTATAATTTATTTAACAATGCTAAGTTAGGAACAAGTTTAACAATTACCAGTGTCCCCATGGCCTTGTCCTATATATAAAATTAAAAATTGAAATTAACGTTTATCTTGATAATTTGTGCGGTATATAATTAAAAGTTACGTGATTATCTCCCCAACTGCCACCGTTTTCTACGTAGGCGTGCGTGTGGGATGTATTGGGGAGGGGGGAGGATAAGGAATAGTAAATCCTTCGTGAGTAAATCCTTCGTAAACACTGGCAAGGTACTTTTATTACATTCCAAAGCCTTCGGAATAATTTTATGGATAACTGAGCACAGAAAAAGATCGTACTTCAGAAAGATGTATATATAAGTCCGGGGCAATAATTGTTTGGGATGAGCGAGACGTTTATATACGCCGGTTGTACATAGGAGGTTAAAGACGTATTGTAGCTTTAGAGGCAAAGTATAGTAATGTTGAACTCGTGTGATACTTTGTGGTGCACTGGGATTTTATAATTGTTTTCATTAAAAAAAAACATTGTTATTGTATGGAAGGTGGGCGCGATAAAAATTATGATTGAATATTGGGTCGCGAATATTGAAACTATGAGAAGCACTGGGCTAAGGCAATTCTCTTCTGTCCTCGGACCCACTTAAGGCTTATCTTCACTGGCACTATTAGACCGACTCACTGAACTCATAGAATACACTAACTCTCTTCTCCTAGAACTTTACCTCCCTTAGCTTACTTAGCGCTTCACTTCTCCACTTAGCGCTCTTCGCGAATACTAACGTTTCAATATTTTTGATTCCTAATCTGCATAACCACGCTCTCTTTTTGAGCTGGTTGAAAAGAATTGCCATTATGGCCCCAAAGAAACCCCAAGAGGATTAATGGTAGTAATACCGATCTCAACTTAATCGCCAGACAAGATCAACTGTTTCTTCAATCCCATTACCAGTTTTGTAGATTTTTCAAACAAGAGAATGATCGACGTGATTTGAAAATCGCGTACCTCCGACTTCGCGTTAGTCGAGGTACTTCTGAACTTAATATATTGAGTTAGTATAAACTATGTTTATCAAAACTTAAGTTTCTGAGATATGTGTGTACTCTATTCGTCTGGTTAAATCATTTTTCTAAATAGAATGTCACAAAATTTAAAACTTGTGTACCTTATTATGAGATAATATATAATTAGAATTATGTTTATGTGTGTACTAATTATGTATGTGGCCATGATTATATATAGCTGCAAGATCGTTTATCCACTTAATTGTGCATATTATATTTTTTCTAAAAACTTTAAATAGATTTTCTTTAAGATAGATAGATTTAAGTAATGAATTTTGACTTATGTTTGCCAATATTATCCTATCATGCATTAAGATGTATCGTAAAAAATAAAGAAAAACCTCTTCTGAAACAAAATAGCTCTTTCTTGTCTATACTTAAGTTACATTTCCAAAGGGACACTTTCTTTGTTATTCTTCTCATTCATAGAACAGCTTTTCATCTATCTAAACATTAGCGACATGTAACTATATATCTTTTCCATTACCAGATATTCTCGGTTATGCACTTCATTCCAGACTCCTTTGAAAGGAATGAAACTGGAGATATATGAAAAATAAAAGGTTTTCTTTTGTCACGCAGTAATAAATATCTAATCCCATTTAAACGGAATGTAGTCTTTAAAATGAATACAGGTTATTACTGTATTTGGTTATAAATGAAGAGTGGATGAACATTGTTGCAAATTTGCGTGGATGAAAGGAAGTTGACTCTCATTATTTGAATAATAACAAATTTATGAATAGACAAGTACAAGCAGACGACTACACGAACACAAATCGACGTATATACATATAGAAGTATAAACAATTATTTACAATAGTGCAAAAAAGCACTTGTTGTAAACAAACTTTACGACGTTCCAGAAATGGCTCTCAAGAGCAGGAACTCTGTCAGGTAAGATCTCTCTTATCCCACTCAACGCGGACGACTGAATTCCCATCGAAACTGTCTCAATTTCTGCTCTAAAATATAGCCTCAAGGATGTGTCGCTTCTAGAGATTTCTCGATGATTCCTTGGATATATCACATTGCTCACCAAATTTGACGCCAGTGGAGATAATACCGAAAATTTGAAAGTCCTGGTCACATCTTCTGTGGTTGCCATAATTTTATTTTTCAAGTTTACTCTAGGAAGCGAACTTTGTCTGAAAAACAAAATTTTTTCACAAAAAGAGTTTTTTTAATGGGTTGCATATTGCGAATTAAGCCTTTGCAGACACGCTAAATCTTCCAAAGCCATTTCATGGTGGCACCATCTACTAGTGGCTCTCGTTACCTTTATTTTGATGATTGGATTAGTTATATAGGGTGTTTTTTTAAAGGTATAGAACTTTAAATTGCATTAAAACAACGATGTATTATTCGATTGACATGAATTTTTTTATTTGAAAGGTAATCTTGTGGCATTACATTTTAAATATGATCAAGCAAGGCGTAGATTCGTCGAACGGGCCCAAAACGAGATTGCCGTTGTTCCCGATTTTCATAAGCGAATTTTGTTTAGCGATGAAACGCACTTCTGGATGAAGGGCTACGTCAACAAACAAAACTACCGCATTTGGAGTGAAGCTATTCCACAAGTGTATGTCGAAACACCGTTACATCCAGAAACACTGACTGTTGGGTGCGCTTTATGGGTTGGTGGAATCATTGGTCCGTACTTCTTCAAAAACGATGAAGGCCACAACGTTATAGTCAATGGTGATAGGTATAGAACCATGATTACTAACTTTTTCATTCCTGAATTGAACAATCATGATGTCCTGGTGCTTTGGTTCCAAAAAGACGGCGCAACATGTCCACACAGCTTGTGCCACAATCGATTTATTGAAAGACACGTTTGGCGACCGCCTAATTTCACGTTTTGTATCTGTGAATTGGCCTCCAAGATCTTGTGATTTAACACCGCTAGACTATTTTCTGTGGGGCTATGTAAAGTCATTGGTCTATGCGAATAAGCCACAAACCTTGACCATTTGGAAGACAACATTCGCCGTGTTATTGCCGATATACGGCCACAAATGTTAGAAAAGTCATCGAAAATTGGACGTTCAGATTGACTACATCCGAGCCAGCCGTGGCAGTCCTATGCCAGAAATCATATTTAAAATGTAATGCCACAAGATTATCTTTCGAATAAAAAAAATTCATGTGTCAATCGAATAATACATCGTTGTTTTATTGCAATTTAAATTCTATACCTCTAAAAAACACCCTATATTTCAAGCTCTCGTCGAATGTTAAATATAACGATGATTTAATTTTGCTGAAAGTACCAAAGCCAAATTGATACTCAAGGTATCGTTTACATGCCACATAATCATGTGAGATGCGTGTGCCTTCTATTTTCGCATCCTGAAAATCTATCCAGTCTAGCCGGAATCGAGCCCGCAACCTTAGACTTACGGAGAGGTCACGCTACCTCTAAGCCATCGAGGCAACTGCAGCAAGTAGAGTATCTCGGCAAGGAAAACAACATAAGCGTCGCGAACAAACATGGTGAAACAATTAGGATAAGCATTGAAGTAGAGAATCAAACAATCCCATATTTTACCCCCCCCCTCTCCCCAAAAAAAGAAAACCTTCACACAGCATTTGATTTTTGTGCCAGAAAAACAAATATACATTTACTTGTCGCTTTCAAAAAGTAATAACATCAGATTTAAATAAAAAAAAGAAAAACTATTTTTATTTAGCTTTTAATTCAAAAAATTTATACACTTCACTGTTCAACATTATTTTTTATATGAAATATCTACAAAAAAATTTTTTATCCTATCGTCTTATATCAGTTTCGCAATTATTAGTTGATCTTCGGTGGCACTAGGTTTTGAACCCGCGAGCCGACTACGCCATCTATGAGTTCGTGACCATGACCACTATTTTTATAATACAAAGTTAATAGATGTTTAAATTTAGAGAATTTATTTATAATTGTATTTTCTCTGAAGAAGCAGTTTTCTAAATTTCAATCTATATAATTTCCTGTTCTGTGACGTATGAGATTTCAATAAGCGTTCTTTTTAATACGTATGCCTAAAATAATCCAAACCATAAATGTACAGACAGCCTGTAGATTTTTATTAAAAATCTTTCATTTAAATCTATAACAATTTGAGGTAAATGATTCCAATTCAGAAGGTATTCTTAATTTTCTAATTTATTTATTTTATTTTTAGAGAAAAGAATAATTTAGTTGTAATCGGATTTAAGCTGCTTAATTACATCACTAAAACTATATTTTCTCCAAAAGACAAAATTGTGAAATAACTTGAGGGGAAAAAAATATTTTGACTTTTCAGCTACTTCAGTTGTGTTTATAAAACTTTCTTCAGTTGGATTATTAAATGTGAGAAAAAATCGTAGCGGTAGAAATTATTTTTTGCTTCCTTTTGAGCTCCAAATAAGTATAATATTTTATGATAATTATATTAAAATTGGAATGAATTATATTAATTATATAGATTCAATTCATAATATATATACTACTTGAATTATATCAGTGGCTTTGTAAAGTATTAATACTCATTTGTGCAGGTTGTTCCCGAACGCCGTGCACATACTTGGAGGGGAGCTAGGGAACTTCGTGATGAGCCCTAATTATATAGGAAAGCATGGGCGAAAAGCGATGGGTGGCGCTTGCAAGGTCGGGACATGTGGTTTTCTCATTTCAAACATGGACAGCGTGCGATGAACATGAATCGTTATACGAACTCCGAGTTGGCAGATATCCACTTCATCTACAACATAGCTAACAGAAATGGATGAGTTGCTGTTCGATTGCACAGGGAAAGATATCCAACGAGGCGGCAACCGAATCATCAAACATTCACTCGGATGCATCAGAACATGGCGAAAGATGAACTTTCAGAACCACGATTGACGATACGCCTATCAATACCGAAATGGAAATGGTGGCATGAATATCCATGTCGTATTGGTGTCGTGTGTGCATACAAGCCAATGGCAGCAATTTGAAACACCTCCTGTGATGCTTTAATGTAATACTTTTAATTTATTATTGTTTTTTTTGTAATAAAGGGGAGTTGGAAACCTCTCTCTCTATATATATATACCCTGACAATGTTAAATTGGCTGTTTTCGATTAATCTTTTCTCAAAATCTGTTATAAGTACATGCTTGAAATTTTTCATACAATTAAAGTACACCGTTCTCATTATACTGAAATGAGCTTTTAGCTAATTTTGAATTTTTTAATAATTTATAAAATATTTTATCAAACATTGTGAAACCCATTTTTCCCATAAAAAATTCGTAAAAAATAAATTTTTGAGTTTTTTACAAGAAGCTCATTTCAGTATATATTAGACATCATTATAAATATATCATACAAAATTTACATACCTGTGAACAGTATTTTTTCACAAAAGGTACATCGAATATCAAAATTTACATTTTGACGTAAATTGATTTTAATGTATACGGTGAGACTTCTAATCGACTAGGAAATAAAAAAAAATAAAAGGCTCAATTTGCAATAAAAGATACATGTTTAGATATACATCAAACATTCAGCTTTTAAGCAAAAACGAAGTACTTTGTTTACATTTTTCGCCATTCAAATGGGCGTGACCCAGTTTTAACGATTATTTAAAAATTGGTTTTTGAGGGCTTCTAATTACCCTAAAAGTTCAAGTAAGGTATTTTTAGAAAGGTTAAAATATGTGTAATGTGAAAATGTAAAAACCTCAAATTGACAAAAAAAATCAGACTTTAGCTTTCCAACAACCCTAAAGCGTACTACAACACTACATTCTTCATTGTAGTCTTACGGTCTTTGTATCTCTTTATCTCGTTAGGGTTACGTTTCCGCTTATGCTTTCCTATGTAATTATGGATCCTCAGGATGTTCTCCATCTCCTCTCCAAGTTTGTACACTGCATTCGGGGACACCCTGTAGATATCTACTTTCTTATATGTTATACTCACTGCGTGAAAAATGTTACTAAAATTCTTGTACAAAAATGTTACAATTTTCAAATAATTTAAAATTCCATGGAAATTTCTTAGCACTACCTCAAACTAAAATATGATGTATAATTTTATATGCCATATGGTAATATTTTGCATCAATCTTTTCGAATGTTTCAGTTTTGTTGCGGAGTATAAAATTTATTTAAAAATAAATCGGATGCGTTGTATCTTTTGTGACATAAAATACATATGGAGTAAAATGAGATCAAATCGATTGTTTTTCTCTTTTAAACCCCTAGAATTGCATTAAATTTTAAAATATTTACTTTAATTTTTAAAAACTGAGTTATATGTTCTATAATTTACTTGTGCTTTACATTTCTAAATGAATTTCTCAAAATCGTCTTTTTAATAGTGTAAGTATTCAAATTTATTCTTGTTTAATATTAAATTAAGTAAAAGAATCAAAGCCCGCCTGGAACTAAATTCATTAGCATCTAAAAAGCAATTACATCACAAGGCGAAATTTAGAAATTTATTTATATATAGCATGCCAATATATTTTTTAAAGAAAAATACACATTGGAGTTATAAATTTGAAAAAAAGCTTTCTTCTGTTTATTTAACATTCTCAGTTTTCAAAAGAATTAAAAAATTATTATTCAAGATAACTTGAAGAACACTAAGGTAAAATGTTAAATTCAAATAAATTGCATCATACAAAACAAATATTACCTTCCTTAACCTGTTTCAGAATCAACAGCTCTCAAGAGAAACATAAAATAGCGATAATTTTTCCCTCTGATATCTGCAGCTATCCTTTTAGCATTGCATTAAAATAAGTTAATCATATGTATAAGAGATAGGTTGTCCCAAATGTAACCAATGCGATTTATTATCGCGTTCAACTAACTATTTTGCTATTCATATTATATCTTATTGTAAATATTAATATGCGTATTTCAAAATTCTTGTTTTGGGTAAAATTATGTATTTTATATGGTAATAAAATAGAGATACAATAACTATAATAAATGGATAAAGAAAGGTCTTCCAATGAGAATTACTAATTTAACAAGCTTTTAATCTATCTATCTATCTATCTATATATATATATATATATATATATATATATATATATATATATATATATATATATATATACATACACTGGTGTGCAAAAATTAAGGACGAAGTCGAGAAATTAGCATATCAGCGGAACGAAGAGGCAGAGTGGACAGAAAGACCAATCAGGAGATTAAGTAAGGTGATGTACAGTAGCACATGCGCAGATATTCAGGTAGACGTAATGGGGGAGTGTCTGAGTAGAATAAAGCATGTTGTCGGTGTAAAATCAGTATTTCTGGCAAAGAGATTGCACGCCGTATAGCAGTTAAAATCACACCGAGTTGCTGCCTCAGCGAGAAATGGCGAATAATCAATCTGTTAGACGGCATCTGGATGCTTTTACCCGAGGTCGAATCATTGGGAAGGCCGCAGTGTGACAAGTGTGGCTGCAGAGTTCGGAATTGCTCACAGCATCGTTTCACGACTTTGGAGACAATTTCAAACTACAGGAACAGCTATCCGGGGGTTCAGTAGTGGTCGTCCACGAAGAACCACACCCGTAGATGAACGGTACATTGTCTTACAGGCCAGAAGAAACAGGCGGCAGACAGCGGGAGAAATCGCTAGACACACGACACAGGCGACTGGACGACCGATATCGCGTTTTACCGTGGCCAGAAGACTGCACGGTGGTGGTCTGTTTGCACGACGCCCTGTACGGTGTGTACCTTTAACGCCTGCCCATCGGAGAAGGCGTTCTCTGTGGTGCCGGGAACACTGGAGTTGGAGAGACAATGAATGGGGACGAGTACTCTTTACAGATGAGAGCAGATTCAGTTTGAGTTGCGATTCTCATCGCATACTCATCTGGAGAGAGCGGGGAAGCCGCAATCATCCCTCGAACATCATTGAAAGGGATAGGTATGGAGGTCACGATGTTCTCGTTTGGGGAGGCATCATGCTTGGTAGTCGTACAGACCTTCATATCTTCGACGCAGGTTCAGTCAACGGGACCCGTTATTGTAACGAGATTCTTCTTCCATATGTGCATCTTTTTAGAGGCGCTATGGGTCTGCAGTTCCTTTTCATGGACGACAATGCACCATGTCATCGCACAGTAGCTGCCGAACAGCTCTTAGAGAGTGAGGATATTGAACGTATGGATTGGCCGGCACGATCTCCGGATCTCAATCCCATCGAGCATGTATGGTATTTTCTAGGCAGACGCTTGGCAGCTCGTAACTTGCCACCAGTAACGATTCGGGAGCTTCGATTGGCGCTGCAAGACGAATGGGTAGCAATGCCTCAACAACTCATTGACACCCTCATTCTCAGCATGGGCAGACGCTGTGAAACCTGCCTAGCAGTAAGGGGAGATCATATCCCCTACTAAAGACCGGATGTTTCTTGCTGGACACCCATCACAGGGATGTTTCGGCCTTCAGTCGCATTGCGCTCCATGCTACTTTTTCAATAAAGCTTCTTTTTATCCCTCTGATTTCTCTTTTAGTAAGTGTTGCTTACATTACACATGTCCTTACGTATTAGGGATCTTACGGTATTAAATGTGTTGATTTGGAAAGCTTTTGTACAAAGTTATATTGAAAAAACCGTCTCGTCCTTAATTTTTGCACACCAGTATATATATATATATATATATATATATACATGTTTGTATATATGACCTCCAACACCTTTCAACCGATCATTATGAAAATTGGTATGTATATGTATTTTTTTGGGAAGAAGGCTTACCTGCTATCTTATTTGTTGCAGCTCCCCACCAGATGGTGCTACAGCATATCAACCTCTGAACCGTTCAATCAATCGCCATGTTGCTAACATGGTCTCCAAAAAGGATACCAACTTGGATCTATCACCAACATTTCACCCCGTTTCCATTGAATAACCATTATAATCTAAGTAACGGCGTTGCTTGTGAGTATTAAATTTTAACACAAAAGAAATGCAACAGAAAGTAAAATTAACGTGTTATAGATCTAGAAATAAATTATTTACACTATTTTAAGAATGAATTACAAAAAATGTGTAACAATGTATTACTTTTTCTGAGTAGAGATCAGCTTAGGAAGGTGTTTTCAAAAATCGCGATCCACAATAGAGTTAAGAGGCGTTATAAATAAAAAAATTTAAAATTTTAATCTACAGACTTAAATTTAAACTAATATGTGGTGGGGGGTTGTTTAGCTGAAATATGTAAAAAGCTTTTTTTGTTGTTGTTGTTTAATTTGCAATTCACGTAATATGAACTCATTTAAAACTTCTTTATTCTTCAATCAGTATTGTTTAATTTTCCAATTCCTCCGTGTGAAGAACGGGTATACCAACTAGTCCTGTATAATTTTTGTTGTAAAACACTTAACTCTAAACGTGTCTTTACAAAATTTATTAAAATTTTCAAAAGTAATTAAAGCAGAATACATATAAAATAATAATATAAAACACACCCATTGGTATATTTGATCGTGGATGTGAGCATTTTAAACGAAGTTTGTATTCATTTTAAATATATTTATAGATATAATAGAAGAAACACTAAAGCACTACAAAAAATTAAGCTTGAAACGTAGAAAAACTGCATAATTTGTAATTTCCAAATTTATTCTTATACTTGGAGTAAATAATTTTTTGAATCATGTCCTAAATTAAAAGTACATCCGAAAGTAAGTCATATTTTAAAATTATTTATTTTAATCATATGATACCTTCATCATGTTGATTGATTTTTGTTATTAATATCCTTTTTTTGAAGCAACACGAGGGTTACTGCTGACCGTTAACTTTGAATTAAGTGATCAAGTAAAAATTTCGACATCTGAACTAGCCCTCTCCCCCTCCCTTATTTCTAATTTTTTACGCCATGCTAACGTAAAGATTTTCAACATACAACCATCTCCTCTACACGATGGATCTTTAATAACATCAAGAGACTGCCTTCAACACTCAACAGAAACAAAGCTGACCACAAGTTCATGACCGCAGCTATTTTTTCGAGTTGAATGGAATTCCTTGTGGTAGTTATTTTATTCATGTTATATTCATTAACATCATCTATTAAATGCAACAACATCGATAAAACAGAAAAATTGAGATAAATATTCAAAAACCAGATACGATGTTTGAGAAACAAACTCTCTTATCTTAAAATATTTCATACAATCTTCAAATGACTATGAAACAAATGGAATACTAAATAACTTTCTCAGTATAAAACTTCATGCGGACACTTCATACGATTTAATGGAAAAGACAAATATTTACATAGTACAATACGCCTATGGAACGCGACTTTCATGGTTGTTCTCATCTGTGCACACGAGCCGTTGACAACTAATCACTCTAAAAGGTTTCCCCACAGATTCTTAAAACCAGTTTCGAATTTCTTAAGGTAAATTAAAATGATTAAACGGCGCAGAGAAAAGTTTCATGACTAATATTGATGAATAATTATTTAAATTAAAAATAGTTGGATGGATTTTTAACTTTCTTGGAAAAGAACTTATTTGACACAGGCCATGCTTTAAATTGAACAGAAAGGAACTGTTGGGAATACAATTGTTCCACTCTTTGAGAAATTATAGAACTTGTAACTCTTTGTAAGAAATTATAGAACACTAGCTGGTATACCCGTTCTTCGCACGGGTGAACTGAAAAATTAAACAACACAGATTGAAGGATAAAGAAGTTTATAATGAGTTAATTTACGTGAATTGCAAATTAAACAAAAAAAGCTTTTTTTGCGTAGCTCAGCAAAACAAAAACAAAAAAAAGAGAGAAATAAAACACCTTTGTTAAATTTTAGGTATGTAGATCTAATAGCTGATAAAAAGGATATTTTTTTTATTTATAACTCCCCTAACACTCTTGTGAGGGTCGATTTTTGACATGAGCTAAACATCCTAAGCTGATCTCTGCTCAGCAAAAGAAACACATTGAAACGCTTTGTAAGACCCGCCGTGTAGGGGTACGATGCACGTTAATACTTTATCCAACCGCATTATGATTTACTGCATTTTTCATAAAATATTTTTTTTATCACTACATTTAAAATTAAGGGATATACATAAACAAAATACTCCACTTTGGAAAATTTAATCCGTTAGAGCTAATAAATTAATTAAAGATATTCCACTAAAAAATTAATTATATATACCGTTCACTTAAAATAAGTAGTCAAATAATTTTCTAAGGTCTTCATTAACATACAAAAAATAAGACACTTAAATTTTGACAAACTATTTTTTCCGCTAAAATAATCATCATGGAACCCGTGCTGCTATATCTTGGAAGAGTGGATTTCAAAGAATATTCCTTCTAAGTTGGTGTGGTGTGGTAGTTAGGAGAAGAGGGTGCCAGATCAGGTGTCGTCCATGTCACTTGACCATGGTTCAAAATTACGTGGTCCGTTGCCAAAAGCCCTCATGTAGCTGAACAGTGCGACGTTATTATTCCCTCGTTCCAAAAGATACAGTACAGTAGTTTTAATTATTTTTATACATAAAAATGCAATATCTGCCTATTCAATTAAAATTATAGTGTTATAATTAACTACTAACCACAAACAAATTTTGAAAATTTGTCCAAATGATGCAGTGTGAAAGATAAAGTTTATTTACTTTAAGTATCAGAACTGATAAAAGCATTTATTTGGAAAAAAGATCAATTTCTTACTACCAAATGTGCATAATAAAATGTTAAAAAAACATTAAAATAAAAGAGATTTATAACAACCTCTCCCTTCAAAACTTAGTTTTATTCTGAAATAAAAAAATAGGCATTATATCAGAGGAATTAATTAGAAGCGAGTACCTTGCGTAGCCAAAACAAAAATGGTTTTTCACAAACAAAAGATAGATATATGCAGACGTGGGTTTTTTTTTTTTTTTTTGCAGCGCATGCCAGAATTGCTAGCAGATGACAGATTTTTTCCTACTTACTTGAAATATCGTTATATTTTGGACACTTCATACAATATCTTGATAAATTATAGTTTATGCTATAAATTATAGCCTATGTGCTATTCTGATGTATAAGCTATATTACTGTAAAGTTTCATTAAAATCCATTCAGTAGTTTTTGCGTGAAAGACTAACAAAGATTTTCACAAACTTTCGCATTTATAATATATATTAGATTATATTTTGAAAATTAATAAATTTTTAAGATAAATTTCATAATTTTATATTAAGGCATTTATAATTTACTATTTTCATATATTTTATATAAAACTGACTGTATTTATGCTTATACTTGAAAATCTGGAAGCAATTTATTTGTAATCGTCGTTATACCGATTTGGCAAAAGTTCGTTTTTTGGCATCAGATTAGTTGCATCATTTTGATGTTTGCGGCAACTAAGCCTAACGAAATAAAAGTGCTTTTCGAATTTTAAAACAATTTTCAATACTCTAACGTTGTAGTACCAAACGTTCATAACAAAACTATTGCTCACTATCATTTTGACATAAATATTTTTAAGTATTTTTAATTAAGAATGCGGAAGTTGAACAAGGTTTGACCTTTTGTCTTTCGGGTTGTTATTGTTCGCGGATTTCAAAGTGAATATTCTAGTTGTTTGAAGTATGTTTAAACGAAATGTATTATTGTTATTAGCTATTTTTAGCATTTGCAGCGTTTTTTGATTTGTAGATGGTATGATACATAAGTACCAATAGTTGTAAATACATTGAAGTGCTTCATGATGAAGAACTATAGATATCCCATTTGGAACATTATACATTAGCAAGAAATAAAAATACCCTTAAAAGAAAATAGCAGCTTTATGTAAATGAATAATTATTATGATGAATAAAATAAAACATTAAAAACTAACTTGTTTACTTAATGAAAACAAAGATCAATTTAATTTCTAATGGTATAAAAAGTACTAAAAGCATTTTTCAAAATCCAAAAAAAATTTTCAAGGATTAAATTATGTGGTATGATTATCTATCCATGATTAATTTCAATAAAACCAGACTTTTTTAGGTCAGAAATTATAATTTCTTTTTAAACCTGAAAAACATTCATTTCCAAATTCGAATAGTTTATTTTGACTCGAGAATTAACCAATAAAATTTCGATATTAAGATTAATCCCTCCGATATAAAAATATTAGCATAATATATTTTCCCCTCCTCTGTCTCTCTCTGTATATATATATATATATATATATATATATAAATATATATAAATCGTGATGCTGTAATAAATTTATTACGTACGATCGCAACAATGCCAGCATTCAAAATACTTATCAAGTTGGCATCTCCGATTTCGCATGTTTTCGTACGCGCTGAATTGGCAGCCAAAGGTTTCGTTTCGCATAATGTCGCCAATACGATTGCGATAGAACATTATTGAAAGCTCTCACAGAAATATACCGCGTCGATTTCCAGGACTGGAATCATTGCGTGAGAAGAAAGACGTTGTCTAAAGCAAAGACTTATCAACAGAACTAAAAATTCAACTTTTTCTAAAATCTGCAAGAGTTGCAGGTTTATCAAAATCTGAGGATTTTTTTTTATAGATGAAGCATTGGACGCGATGCAACTTCAGTGATGAATTTCACTGGAGAAGAGCCACGCACGAATATTGCAAAATAAACAAGTAATATAAAAAATGTTTTTTAAAGTCAATTCCTACTTAGGTTACCAAAGAAAAATTTTATTTTAGTCACTTTTTACTAAATAATTACAATTAATATAAATATGTACATACGTATGACAGAATCACAATATTAAGTAGCAAAACGGAAAGCGATTTTTCTTGCTATATATGATGTTGGACTTATTCTCTTTGTTTGTTACAATGTATTCATTCATAAATCACATTCTCAGAAATTAGGCTACCCCAGGTAGGATACGAACCCACGACCTTTGGAATAGAAGTCCAACGCACCACCCATTGCGCTGCAAGGACTCAACAAGCGATTTTTCGTTTTTATATGGGGTGTTGAACTATTATTTTTGTTTATTACTATTTAATCATTAATTAAATTGAATTAATGAGTCAGTATTTGAAAACATGTATTAACATCAAGTGTCCTGCACTACAAGTTTAAAAAAATACGTTTGAACTTGAGTGGATGAATAAAAAGTGTTTTATTAACGATTGAAAATTTGAACAAGATATGTGTGTGTGTGTGTGTGTAATAATTCCCTCTAACATCCTTTTAATTAACTCCTTTTAATAATATTTAAACAAGCTTTAATTCTTTAGTTCAAAACTAACGCTTTGATCTTAATCGTAATCAACTAGTATCTGAAATCCCTGTCCCGCCCATTTCAACCAATCAGAGCTACTATTACATAATAATCACGCGATTGTCACTGTCGGTATATAAAGCGAAAATCTTGCGTGATCGCTCTCTTTCTCTTTGTGTTCGTCTTGTGGAATATCGCTGCTGCTTGTGGCTTTTGTTAATGTATCTGCTTTCGTGTTCTTATCAAATATTTGTGAAATACAACTGTGAATTGTCCACCTGCGTTATGTATGTGTGGATAAAAAGATGAACGTCCACTGTGAATATGTTTTCTGTGAAACTCTATGTAAATAAACGACAAAACCAACACCGGCCCAAGAATACTACATATACGTATATATATATTCTTTTGCATTGTAGGTTATATTTGTATTTATCACTTGCCTATCTTATTTTAGTTATCTTAGGTTTATAACTATATGATTATTTATATATATGTGTATGTATATGTATATGATTATATATTAAAAATTCTTATATTGGATTATATATATGTATATATATATATATATATATATATATATATATTGTTTAGCATTGTAGGTTATACAACTTTTTGTGTTACTATCTTGTTTTATTATGTATGTGTGTGTATATGTGTGTGTGTGTATATATAGTTTGTGGAGTCGTCATATATATATATATGTGGCATGCACAAAAAAGCAAGCAGTCTTCGCGCGCAGGCGCATCAAAGTAAAAGCAGAACTGAAACTTGAACTAGTGAAAGTGAAACAAAAACTTTGAGACATTAGAGAGAGAAAGGAAAAAACGCGAGAGGTGCGCGAGCAGGCGTTACCTTCTGAATATCATCGTCAAACTTAGCTGTAAAACACACTACCTTTTTAATTAATTTTGTTTAATGTTAAAATAAAAATAGAAGATAGACCAACGTATTGGACCCCTTGTTGTCTCCCACAAATTATGGGGCTCGGCCGCGAAGGATCGATAAACTTTCGATTTTGAACCAAAGTCTGGACAATGAACAACAGCGTCCGTGAAGGAGACGCTCCGCCATTTTTTCGGAAACTTCGTTCAACCTGTGTAGAGGTTAAATTTTTCAACTTCATTCCGCCTGTGTAGAGGTCGGAACAAATAACAAAATAAACTGTGTAGAGGTTTATTTTCAACGAACCATCGACAAATATTCCGCCTGTGTAGAGGTTGAAAACCCATCGACGAAAATCCCGCCTGTGTAGAGGTTGGAACTAATTCAGTGTGAATAATCCGCCTGTGTAGAGGCCGGAACTACAATTTCAACTATATTACCTGCGAAGAGGTGAAATCAGTGGAATCGAAATTTTTCTTCATTGGATACATCGTACGTGCGAGCAACAAGGGAGCCAGAAAAAAAAGGTAGGATCTTTCCATTTTTATAAAAATGTATAAAAACGCTCTTAAAGAGGATTTCATAAGAGTTGTTGAGAAACCAAACGGTACTGTGGAGAATACTGACACTATAGTTAAACTAAAGACTAAAAATTGAGAACAGTAGTACATTTGAAAGTGATCCAGATTTCGTTAAAACTTTAATTCAAAACTGTATAGATGAGAGGTATCGCGAAACAAAAGAGAAGTAACTTCAGGAAAACAGAAAATTGAGCTCGCGAAACTACAGTTAGCACAGTTAGAAAAAGAAGTCGAACTTCAATTAGCTAAAATAAAGCATTAAGTTTAAATCCTGCAGCTAAATTCGAAAGAGAAACAGTTCAAAACTTTAAATAAGGAAACCGCAACCCATATTGGCATTCGAGAAGCAGAAGATTGGTTTAGGCCTACTGATTTTAGCTAAAGAGTGTGATATTTATATTTCATCTAGAAAGCGGATCACATAAAGAAATTCTATTACTTATGGATATACCCAAGACCCTTTAAAAATAAATCACAAAACTTTAAAACAAAGATTAAAGAGAACTATCCCCAATATCATGAAAGAGAAAATAAAAATTGCTTTATATGCGGTGATTCATCTCATTGCGCAAGGAACTGTGAGAAGCGTTTTAAACCTAAAGAATCTAATGATCACATCCATAATAGAATAAACGTGAATACTTTGAAAATCGAGAACGAAAAACAAAATAGCGATGAATTCGCACAACAATTACAATACGTAAACATTTTTGTAGAAAATCAGCCCATAACAGCATTGATTGATTCAGGTTGCCAGATCCCAGTTTTAAATTCCTCACTAATTAGAGTGCAAACACCTTCCGAAGAAATCATAACATTAAGCTCATGTTTTGGCGAAAAGCGAATGGTAGAAGTTAAACCCATAAATATTTCTCTTAATCAACACTCTACTAGCTTAGTGTGAGAACGGCAATATCATCGACCTTGACCGAAGAATTTATTATACATCCCAGTGTATATTCTGAAATAGAGAAACTAGGCCACGCAAAGAGCGATGTTTTATTGAGTGAAAGTGGATCCTCTTTGAGTGCAAATTTAGGTGCTCATGCTCATGCTTGTGTTCATTTTAATTCAAATGTTTCTGTTTCAAATGTGATAGAAAACTCTAGTTATGATTTGCCATATGTTGAAAACTTTAATACTAGGAATGATTTGAGTTCTCTAATTAAGGATTATAAATGTAATAACATTAAGAGTACTAAGTTAAAAATGTGTATTAAATTGAAAAATGATATTCCTGTGTGTCAGAGAGCCAGACGTTTATCTTGTTCTGAGAAATTACAGGTAAACAATCAAATTGATGATTGGTTACGACAAGGTATCATAAAAGAGAGTGTTTTTGATTATTGTTCTGATATAGTATTGTGTAAGAAAGCCAATGGTGCCATGAAAACGAGTTCCGTGGAATTTATCTCCCGCTCACCTAACCCTTTACCTATGAAGAGTAAACATCATCGATTTGTGTTGCTCCGAAGGATCTTTCAGCCTTGGCAGTGGAAACGAAGGAAAAAGAGAAATCGTTTTGAACAGACGTCCAGAACTCTACAGAGGAAAATATCGATGCGTTCAACCAAAGATCAACTTGTTGAAAAAGATGTTCTTATGCCGGTGAAACACAATGTTTTCCTGTGGAACCTTCCGGATGTCGAAGAGATGCCTTCACATGATGGAGAAACTGTCTAGTTCAGAAAAATTTTGATATGTTTAATCTCTATATATTTGTCGTACAGTCCTTGTCTGTTCCGTTTTTTTGTATGTTTCAGATTCTCCTCTGGTCTCCATATGGAAATACCGCTGCGGGCAGCGTACGGTCAGGCTGGCCGTTGTGGCATGCAGCCAAAACCAAGCAGTCTTCGCGCGCAGGCGCATCAAAGTAAAAGCAGAACTGAAACTTGAACTAGTGAAAGTGAAACAAAAAACTTTGAGACATTAGAGAGAGAGAAAGGAAAAACGCGAGAGGTGCGCGAGCAGGCGTTACCTTCTGAATATCATCGTCAAACTTAGCTGTAAAACACACTACCTTTTTAATTAATTTTTTGTTTAATGTTAAAATAAAATAGAAGATAGACCAACGTATTGGACCCCTTGTTGTCTCCCACATATATATGTGTGTGTGTGTGTGTGTGTGTGTGTGTGTGTGTGTGTGTGTGTGTGTGTGTGTGTGTGTGTGTGTGTGTGTGTGTGTGTGTGTGTGGAATCGGTTGTGGAGTCGTCATCCAATTGAATCTCTCAACGAAACAAAGCACGCAGTCTTCGCGCGCAGGCGCAGCTGATCCAGAGTGAAACAAAAACTTTGACCATTGAGAAAAAGACCGGAGAAAGAGACTGAGGTGCGCGAGCAGGCGTTCCCGTCGTCATATCATGGAAATCTAATTGTAGAATAGTTACCTTTTTTTATTTAATTTTTGTTAAGTTTGAATAAATCTGAAGAAAGACAAATGTCTTGGACCCCTTGTTGTCTCCCACAAATTATGGGGGCTCGGCCGGGATTTTGATCAAAGTTTGGAACGCGTGAACAAAAGAAGCGTCCGTGAAGGAGACGCGCCGCTATTTTTTGGAAACTTCGCTCAACCTGTGTAGAGGTTGAATTTTTCATTCGAACTCAGCGTGAATATTCCGCCTGTGTAGAGACCGGAGTAATTTTAATAATTTCAAGAACTATTTTTCGTCTAACGATATAACCTGCGAAGAGGTTGTGAGATCTGTGTTTATCTGCGTAGAGGTGAATCAGTGTATTTCTTCAATTATTGGATACATCGTACGTGCGAGCAAAGGGAGCTAGAAAAAAAAAGGTAGGATCTTTCCATATTTTTTCTAAAATGTATAAAACCGCTCTTAAAGAGGATCTCATAAGAGTTGTTGAGGATCTAGATGGTACTGTGGAGAGTACGGACACCATAGCTAAACTAAAGACTAAAATTGAGGAGAGAGTAGTACATTTGAGAGTGATGCAGATTTCGTTAAAACTTTAATTTAAACTGTATAGATGAGAGGGTATCGCGAAACGAAAGAGAGACAACTTTAGAAAAACAGAAAATTGAGCTCGCAAAACTACATTTAGCACAGTTAGAAAAAGAAGTCGAACTTCAAACGGCTAAAAATAAAGCATTAAGTTTAAATCCTGCAGCTAAAGTCGAAGAGAAACAGTTCGAAAACAAACATAGAAAATATGATCAAAAGCATTAAAACTTTATCTCTTCCTGTTCCCACCAGATCTGAAAATTTTAATCTGTTCTTCAAATCATTAGAACGCGCATTTTTAACCAAGAAAATAAATGACGAATATAAATCTGAAATTTTAATAAATCTTCTGGGCGAAAGAGCTCATAATGTCTTATTGTATATTAAAAAGGAGGAATTAAATGACTATGAAAAACTAAAATCTATAGTACTCAGAGAATTCCAAGTAACCCCTCGCGAGTGTTTAAACTCATTTAAAAATGCTGTAAAATCATCAGGCGAGACATACATCAATTTGCTGCAAGATTGACGGCAAACTTCCAATATCATTGATCGTTAAGAAAAGTTAATTCCTTTGAATCTCTATGTGATCTTTTAATTTCTGATAAATTATTTGAAACTTTAAATAAAGGAAACCGCAACTCATATTGGCATTCGAGAAGCGGAAGATTGGTTTAGGCCTATTGATTTAGCTAAAGAGTGCGATATTTATATTTCATCTAGAGGCGGATCACGTAAGGAAACTCCTATTGCTTGTGGATATACCGAAGACCCCTTTAAAAATAGACCACGAAACTATAAACCAATAATTAAAGACAGCTATCCCCAAAATCTTGAAAAACAAAATAAAAATTGCTACAAAAATGCGGTGATTCATCTCATTACGCAAGAGATTGTGAGAAGCGTTTTAAGCCTAAAGAATCTAATGGCCACATCCATAATAGAAAAAAACGCGAATAGTTTGAAGGTTAAGAGCGAAAAACAAAAAAGCGATGAGTTCGCACAACAGCTCCAATACGTAAACATTTTTGTACAAAAATCAGCCCGTAACAGCCTTGATTGATTCAGGTTGCCAGATCCCAGTTCTAAATTCCTCACTAATTAGATTGAACAAACCTTCCGAAGGAATAATAACATTAAGCTCATGTTTTAACGAGAAGCGTATGGTAGAAGTGGCACCATTAAATATTTCTCTTACTCAGCACTCTCCCAGTTTAAGTGTTCGAACGGCAATATCACCGACCTTGACCGAAGAATTTATTATACATCCCAGTGTATATACTGAAATAAAGAAAATAAGCCACGCAAAGAGCGATGTTTTATTGAATGAAAGTGAATCCTCTTTAGGTGCTTTTTCTATTTTTTCTGTTACAAATGTGATAGAAAACTCTAGTTATGATTTGTCACATGTTAAAAACTTTAATATTAGAAATGATTTGAGTTCTCTAATTAAGAATTATAAACCTAATAAAATTAAGAGTACTAAGTTAAAAATGAGTATTATATTGAAAGATGATATTCCTGTGTATGTCAGAGAGCCAGACGTTTATCTTGTTCTGAGAAATTACAGGTAAACGATCAAATTGATGATTGGTTACAACAGAGTATTATAAGAGAAAGTTGTTCTGATTATTGTTCACCTATAGTATTGTGTAAGAGAGTCAATGGTGCCATGAAAACGAGTTCCGTTGGCTCCAACTCCTGGTCGCCCACCCATTCACCTATGGAGGGTAAACATAGTCGGTTCGCGATGCTCGGGAGGCTCTTCAAGCACTGGAAGTGGAAACGGAAGAAAAAGAGCGATCGTTTTGAACAGACGTCCAGAACTCTAGAGAGGAAAATATCGATGCGTTCAACCAAAGAAGAGCTTATTAAAAAGGGCGTTCTTATGCCTGATGGAACTGATAAGGACCAAGATAGCAAAATAAATGATTCCGTTCAGCAGAACCACATTCCACAAATCAACGGGTTTGGGCCCGAGAGTGGCATGTCAGAAACTGAAAAGCAGCGTAACTCTCCGTCGGTAACGTACACGTCGTCCTCTGTTTTAGAAACCTACAACATCGTTGTGGTTACCAACTCTGGCTTTCCTTCCGTACTATCGTCATCTCAGAATCATGCCATGCCTGTGATACACAATGTTTCCCTGTTGAACCTTTCGGATGTCGAAGAGGTTTCACATGATGGGGAAATTGTTCTCTCTGTTCTTAAAGAACCTCCAATATCGTTGAATGATATTGGGCCAATACTACATCCACAGCAGCAGACCACATGAAAATGTGGGGAGAAACTGTCGAGTTCAGCAAAATTATGCTATGTTAAATCTTTGTGTATTTGTTGTATAGTCCTTGTCTGTTCCGTCTTTTTTGTATGTTTCAGATTCTTCTCTGGTCTCCATGAAAAAAAAAGAGAAATAAGTACCGCTGCGGGCAGCGTACGGTCAGGTTGGCCGTTGTGGAATCGGATGTGGAGTCGTCATCCAATTGAATCTCTCAACGAAACAAAGCACGCAGTCTTCGCGCGCAGGCGCAGCTGATCCAAAGTGAAACAAAAACTTTGAAGATTGAGAAAAAGACCGGAGAAAGAGACTGAGGTGCGCGAGCAAGCGTTCCCGTCGTCATATCATGGAAATCTAATTGTAGAATAGCTACCTTTTTTTTAATTAATTTTTGTTAAGTTTAAATAAATCTGAAGAAAGACAAATGTCTTGGACCCCTTGTTGTCTCCCACGTGTGTGTGTGTGTGTGTGTGTGTAATTGTGTGTGAACTAATTGTAGGAATTCAAAAAAGAACAAATAAATAGAACTACATGATGCATATAAATTACAGTTTTATAATTTAAATAATGAGTATGAACAGCTGTGTGTAATTTCTACAATGAGGGTTGATCCGCAATTAGGCATACAAGAGATACCCTTTTCCCCTTAGAAAATAATATATTGAATAGTGCATATCATTCCCCCCTTTTCTCAAAATAAAATAAAAATTTATATCTGATTAATTTATTTTTCAAAACCATTGGTGCCTTATTTTATGGGAGAAACATTTCCCAGCATTAAACAATTAAAATCGCCCACCTCCATGTTTCAAAATTAAATATATTAATCAGTAAAAAGTTCAATATCACCCTACTTCTTTCTAAAAATATTTTTTTTTATTCCTTTGTAACATTCGAAGTGTTTCGTTCTTTCGGTGTTCGTAGAACGAAGAGTCTAAGACTTCGTTTATTTAAAACTCCCATCTGGCATTTCGGAAAGAGACCAAGTTCTACGGGAAATGAAACTGCTCTTGAATCGGAAATTTAACTCGTGGACTCAATGCAATGTCCGATTGGAATTCTTTCTTCTCTATGGCATACATTTGTTTGAGTGTGCCTCCGTATATTGCCGGATATTGTTAAAAATTTTACTGCTTCTCTTTCATATTAATAAATTTATAACATGTAGAAAAGTAAGTTTAAAACTTTTCATTGACTTTTTGTAGCAAGTTTAGGGAAACTCGAGCATAAACTTAAGATGAGTTTCGGGAATCAAATTTAAATAATTCTCTAGAGATTGTTTTATGTATAAATCGAATATCAGTGAAGTATCTCTCTCTCTCTCTTTTTCATTTTTGAATATTCGTAATATTATTATATTTTTCTTAGACTTATACTTAGTTCCAATAACATCTCTCTATTATTCTCTCATATATATATATATATATATATATATATATATATATATATATATATATATATTATTTTTTTATAAAAATTTAATATAATCCTATTTTATAAAAAAAAAATTTTTAAAATAAAAAGTAATAAACACACTTTTTAATAATGTATGTCTATTACTCATTCGTCTATTACAATCAAACGCGTTCATCGAAGTTAAAATAACAAGTAATATAAAGAAAATTAAGTTAATTCCTACTTATATTTTTAAAATTTTTAAAAAAAATTTTATATAAAAAATTTTTTTAATATTTTTTAAAGTTTTTTGATGGCTTTCATAAGTTGAAACTTTAACTTGAATTTTGATACCAGATTTGGTATCCTCCGGGGAAAATTGATGTAAAAAATCGAACATTGTTCAGGGCACTTAAAGCACAAACGGTGCTAAAAAACGAGCAAAATGTTGGATTTCGGTGCAGTTTACACGAAAAGCATTCCGTTACTGACTAATTTGTTCAAAATAAATTTTGACTTGGTAGCCATTAATCAAAGCCAGAGGGCGCTTTCAGACATTGCAACTTGGAAACTCATTTGGATAATTTTGTGGTTGGGTGTAAGCCGAATAATTACTAGCAAACTTTCCTCCTAAATGAGATTCGAGTTGGTCTGTGTTGCAAAAAAGTAATTTTATAGCAAAAAGCTTTAGTAAAAGAGGGTAAAAAACACAAGTACCAAAAATCTCAAGAAGTAAAACACAAGGAAAGACTCAAAATAGGAGGAAAAAAGCTGTTTACTAACTGCTATGCATAATCATAAAAGAAAAAGTAAAGAAAAGAAGGAAAAACTGCTGTCAAAGAAGGTGTTCGAACTGAGGCCCACCGCATGTGATGCAGGCTTCACATCTTCGCTTCATGGAGCGTCGAACATTCGATAATATTTCTGGAGTGTTTCGTATTTCCCCGGCTGCTGCACTGTTGCGTTCTTCAAGTTCCTCGGCGCTGTTTACGGGTGTTTCGTACACCAAGGATTTCATTTGCCCCCAGAAGAAATAATCCAGACAGGAATGGTCTGGCGATCGGGGGAGCCAATGCACTGGACCTCCACGGCCAATCCATCGTTCACCACATGTTGCATCCAAGTGATTCCGAACAGAAATACTGAAATGTGCGGGGGCTCCATCTTGCTGGAACCACATGGAAGTACGAGTCGCAGCGGTAACGTGTGCGCTGTCCAATAACTCTGGCAAAACTTGTTCCAAGAATATCAGGTAGCGTGGACCAGTCAGGCGATCAGGCAGAATGTAGGGTCCTATTAGATGATCCCCTAGAATGCCAGCCCATACGTTAACCAGGAAACGATCCTGTGCAGCCCGAGTACGTGTTACATGTGGGTTCGCTGCTGCCCACGAGTGGCTGTTATGGGTGTTGAAAATACCCTCTCTCGAAAAAGACGCCTCATCTGTAAACAACACGGAGGCTGCAAAAAAGGATTTGCAATTCGTTGCTGCAAGTACCTCTGTGAAAAGGCCTGACGAGGTGCAAAGTCACATTCTTTTAGTGACTATACGCGCTGGTAGTGAAATGGATGCAGGGCACTATCATCGAGAATCCTCCAAACGCTACTGTATGAAATCCCGATTTCATTAGCGATACCTCGTGTACTTAAACTGGGAGTGGTATCTACCATATCTAGTACAATTTCCTCGTTCAATTCGGTACGTGCCGTCCGATCTCGATTACGTGCTGCCTTCTGGAATGAACCGGTCTCACATAATTGCTGGTGTAGGCGAGCAAACATGGTATGAGCAGGAGTCCGCCTGACAGGAGGCCTTTCGGCGTACAACCTCTGAGCGGCTCGACCATTGCAATCTGTGGCCCCGTACGCCAGAATCATATCTGCTTTCTCTGCGTTCGTGTACTCTGCCATCGTACAGCCAGTCTGTGTGCGATGGAAATAAAGCTTCCTTCCAGATGACTCCTTCTTATCGCTCTGTTCCTCTGGCGGCTAATTCAACTCTCGACGGTGAAATTTGCATATTCTGCCTTTAAGACTCTCTCGCTAAAATTTTCGCCGAGAACCCTGCTCGCTTTATTCACTGTCACGACACTTGCAATTCCTGGGCTACGTATCAGGCTTTTTTGATGGTCTTTCTGCTTCAGGAAGGCATTTCCGGACCACCTTTCTTATGTTATTCCGGAGTCGTCTAGGTGTACCCACTTCGTTGGTGGAAGAGTACACCTAGATGACTCGGAATCACATAGGAAAGGTCGGTCGGAAATGCCTTTTTACTTGTCTGAAGCACCTCTAGTTTTAAATTTGGCAACAAAGTCAAAATTTGTTTTGAACAAATTAGTCAGTAACGGAATGCTTTTCGTGTAACTGCACCGAAATCCAACATTTTGCTCGTTTTTTAGCACCGTTTGTGCTTTAAGTGCCCTGAACAATGTTCGATTTTTACATCAATTTTCCCCGGAGATACCAAATCTGGTATCAAAATTCAAGATTAAAGTTTCAACTTATGAAAGCCATCAAAAAACTTAAAAAATATTAAAAAATTTTTTTCCCTAGCGTTCCAAAGTCTAAAGCGCCCTCTAGCGATGTTTTAGCAGCAATATTGCTCAGAATTTTTTTTTTTCTGAAATAATATATAATAACAATAATTTTGACCCAAACCCAAAGCGTTTCGACAATTTTTCCCGTTTTTAAGACCAGTTGAAGTTTTACACCCTAAATTTTGTCGGCGCGTGGAGCCTTAGGAAAGCATTTCCGACCCAGCATTGCCTATATACTTCGAGTCGTCTTGTTGTCCCCTACCTCTCCTAGAAGTTTGTAACATCTTAGCTGAAACACCCTGTATATATATATATATATATATATATATATATATATATATATATATATATATATATATATATATATATATATATATGTGTGTGTGTGTGTGTGTGATTATGGTACAGTTCTAGGGGTATTCAATGATCACACTCTCGTTTTTTTTCTAATCTAACGTTTAATGCTGGACAAAATACACAGTGCTAATCACTACGACAGACGTTTAACACATATAATATAGTATTTACAATTCGATTAAGCCCCTCTGGCTCTAACGACAGTTCTGGTATAGTTAATGACACTTAATCTGCACGATAGTGTTGAGAGTGACCTACGCGTCTCTCTCGTGAACAACGGGTTGGTGGGTCCCTTACTCGGCCACCGTTCTCGTCACTCTTTCTTCAGCCCGGATCATCGACCTCCGCTCGCTGAATCCCCCCTCCTTCGTTAACTCCTGGTGATTGCCTTGACAGCGCCCTCTATAGAATGTTCATGTGGAAATTTCCCATATATATATATATATATATATATATATATATATATATATGTGGCAGCCAAAGCCAAGCAGTCTTCGCGCGCAGGCGCAGCAAATCAAAACTAAAACTCTTGGACATTAGAGCAGAATTAGAGAGAAGAGAGAACGCGAGAGGTGCGCGAGCAGGCGTTACCTTCTGCATATCATTGTCAAACTTATCTACCTTTTTAATTAATTTTTGTTAGTTTTAAAATAAAGTTAAAGAAAAGATAAATCTCTTGGACCCCTTGTTGTCTCCACAAATTATGGGGGCTCGGCCGCGATCGATAAAATTTCGATTTTGAACCAAAGTCTTGACAATGAACAAAAGCGTCCGTGAGGAGACGCTCCGCCATTTTTCGAAACTTCGTTCAACCTGTGTAGAGATTGAAAAAATTTCGATTTTTTTTCAACTTGGAGGAGAGCATTTTTCGAAACTTCGTTCAACCTGTGTAGAGGTTGAATTTTCAATTCCGCCTGTGTAGAGGTCGGAACGCCTGTGTAGAGAGGTAACAAAATAACCTGTGTAGAGGTTGAATTTTTCAACTTCATTCCGCCTGTGTAGAGGTCGGAACAAATAACAAAATAACCTGTGTAGAGGTGTATTTTTCAACGAACCCTCAAAATCCCGCCTGTGTAGAGGTTGGAACTAACTCAGTGTGAATAATCCGCCTGTGTAGAGGCCGGAACTACAATTTCAAGATATAACCTGTGAAGAGGTGTCAATTCGAACAATTTCAACTATATTACCTGCGAAGAGGTGAAATCAGTGGAATCAACGTTTTTATTGGATACATCGTACGTGCGAGCAACAAGGGAGCCAGAAGAAAAAAAAAAGGTAGGATCTTTCCATATTTTTCTAAAATGTATAAAAACGCTCTTAAAGTGGATCTCATAAGAGTTGTTGAGAATCTAGACGGTACTGTGGAGAGTACGGACACTATAGTTAAACTAAAGACTAAAATTGAGAACAGTAGTACATTTGAAAGTGATCCAGATTTCGTTAAAACTTTAATTCAAAACTGTATAGATGAGAGAGTATCGCAAAACGAAAGAGAGTTAACTTTAGAAAATCAGAAAATTGAGCTCGCGAAACTTCAGTTAGCAAAATTAGAAAAAGAAATCTAACTTCAAACGGCTAAAAATAAAGCATTAAGTTTAAATCCTGCAGCTAAAGTCGAAGAGAAACAGTTCGAAACTAACATAGAAAATATGATAACAAGTATTAAAACTTTATCTCTTCCTGTTCCCACCAGATCTGAAAACTTTAATCTGTTCTTCCAATCATTAGAACGCGCATATTTAACCAAGAAAATAAATGACGAATATAAATCTGAAATTTTAATAAATCTTCTGGGTGAAAGAGCTCATAACGTCTTACTGTATATTAAAGAAGAGGAATTAAATGACTATGAAAAACTAAAATCTATAGTACTCAGAGAATTCCAATTAACCCCTCGCGAGTGTTTAAACTCATTTAAAAATGCTGTAAAATCATCAGGCGAGACATACATCCAATTTGCTGCAAGATTGACGGCAAACTTCCAATATTATTGTTCGTTAAGAAAAGTTAATTCCTTTGAATCTCTATGTGATCTTATAATTTCTCATAAATTATTTGAAACTTTAAATAAGGAAACTGCAACTCATATTGGCATTCGAGAAGCAGAAGATTGGTTCAGGCCTATTGATTTAGCTAAAGAGTGTGATATTTATATTTCATCTAGAAGCGGATCACATAAAGAAATTCCTATTACTTATGGATATACCCAAGACCCCTTTAAAAATAGATCACAAAACTTTAAAACAAAGATTAAAGAGAACTATCCCCAATATCATGAAAGAGAAAATAAAAATTGCTTTATATGCGGTGATTCATCTCATTGCGCAAGAGACTGTGAGAAGCGTTTTAAACTTAAAGAATCTAACGACCACATCCATAATAGAATAAACGTGAATACTTTGAAAATCGAGAGCGAAAAACAAAATAGCGATGAATGCGCAAATCTTCAATATGTAAACATTTTTGTGGAAAATCAACCCGTAACAGCCTTGATCGATTCAGGTTGCCAGATCCCAGTTTTAAATTCCTCACTAATTAGAGTGCACAAACCTTCCGAAGAGATCATAACATTAAGTTCATGTTTTGGCGAACAGCGAATGGTAGAAGTTAAACCCATAAATATTTCTCTTAATCAACACTCTCCTGGTCTAAGTGTGCGAACGGCGATATCACCGACCTTGACCGAAGAATTTATTATACATCCCAGTGTATATTCTGAAATAGAGAAACTAGGCCATACAAAGAGCGATGTTTTATTAAGTGAAAGTGAATCCTCTCTCTCTCTCTCTCTCTCTCTTTGAGTGCAGATTATGGTGTTTCTTTTCCAAATGTTTCTGTTTCAAATGTGATAGAAAACTCTAGTTATGATTTGCCATATGTTAAAAACTTTAAAACTAGAAATGATTCGAGTTCTCTAATTAAGGATTATAAATGTAATAAAATTAAGAGTACTAAGTTAAAAATGAATATTAAATTGAAAAATGATATTCCTGTGTGTCAGAGAGCCAGACGTTTATCTTGTTCTGAGAAATTACAGGTAAACAATCAAATTGATGATTGGTTACGACAAGGTATTATAAAAGAGAGTGTTTTTGATTATTGTTCTGATATAGTATTGTGTAAGAAAGCCAATTGTGCCATGAAAACGAGTTCCGTGGAATTCACCTCCCGCTCACCTACCCCTTCACCTATGGAACGTAATTATAGACGGTTTGTGTTGCTCCGAAGGATCTTTGAGCCTTGGCTGTGGAAGCGAAGAAAAGAGAAATCGTTTTGAACAGACGTCCAGAACTCTACAGAGGAAAATATCGATGCGTTCAACCAAAGATCAACTTGTTAAAAAAGACGTTCTTATGCCTGTGAAACACAGTGTTTTCCTGTGGAACCTTCCGGATGTCGAAGAGATGCCTTCACATGATGGAGAAACTGTCTAGTTCAGCAGAATTATGATATGTTAAATCTTTGTGTATTTGTCGTATACTCCTTGTCTGTTCCGTCTTTTTTGTATGTTTCAGATTCTCCTTTGGTGTCTATGGACGTACCGCTGCGGACAGCGTACAGTCAGGCTGGCCGATTGTGGCAACCAAAGCCAAGCAGTCTTCGCGCGCAGGCGCAGCAAATCAAAACTAAAACTCTTGAACATTAGAGCAGAATTAGAGAGAAGAGAGAACGCGAGAGGTGCGCGAGCAGGCGTTACCTTCTGCATATCATTGTCAAACTTATCTACCTTTTTAATTAATTTTTGTTAGTTTTAAAATAAAGTTAAAGAAAAGATAAATCTCTTGGACCCCTTGTTGTCTCCCACATATATATATATCAACAAAGAAAAATTTTATTTTAGCTACCTTTTCTTAAATATAGTTACAATTAATATAGAAACGTATATACATAGAACAGAATCACAACATTAAGTGGTAATTAATTTTTATTCATTATCATCTAAGTATCCAAAGGCATCCAAAACAATCGTGTACATAAAATTTCAGTTCAACTGAATGCTTTAAAACGTGAGAAAAAAACTTTTTAAGTTTTCACACAAGTCACCAAAATGGGCGCTAAGTCACCAACGTGGCTGTATTTGTAATTCTTTAAATAATTAGTTTTAATCCATTAATTTTTATTAATTATAATTAAGTTACTCTATTGTCATCCAAAATAATATTATGTGTATAAAATTTCAGCTAAATTGAGCGCTTTAAATTGTATTTTATTGACGATTGAAAATTTCACCAAGATAAATAAATAAATATATAGAGATTGTGAGCTATAATAGTAGGAATTGAAAAATAAAAAGCAATAAACACACTTTGTACCCCCTCCCGTTGTTTAGACTCTTCCCATATTAACAGTAGAGAGACTGTCGCTCCCTCTGGCGGACAGAACAATCTTCAGTAATGGCCAAGCTTCGGAACTGTAAGGATGAACGAGCATGCGCTCCCATCCCTTTCAATTAATTCTATGCTAACTATTAGTTCTCTAGTTATGTATGTAAATGTTTGTTTTGTCTAATATATGTGTTTAATTAACTAGTGGACTTTGTAAAGACCCTTCTTAACTAGAGACCCTTCCCCGTGTGTCCCTTTTTACCTTGGGTCACATCCCCTCATAATTTGACACCCACCGCGTCATAACTTTAGAATAATGTGTGTCTATTACACATTTGTCTACTACAATCCAAAGAAAGAAACTTTTCAACGGGTTCATCGAAGTTAAAATAAAAATAGGATGCATGTGTGCCAAGCTTGGCATTTTTTAAATTTTTTTATAATGACCTTATTCTGGAAAAACTTTTTTTTTACACTTAAAATAATTTTGGAACTTTTCTCAAAACTCTCTAAAAAACAAACAAAATACTAGCTTGTACTTCGTGTTTTATTTAGATCTAATTTAATTTGTATACATACTCCTGAAAATTATCTAGGTACTTATATTTTTAACCAAAACCCTTTTCGCGCGTCAAATCAAAAGACATCATCTTGCCAAATTCCGCGATATGGAGCCAACAGTGGAAATCGTTTCAGCATATGTTCGAACACAATAATAATAGCGATGATAGCATTTGGCGATAATTTTTGAATTGGCAACGTCTTTTGATTTGAAGAAATGAATCGATGGTATAATACGAAAATAAACCAAATTATTTAATTCTTCCGAAACACTTTTTCCAATACAAACAGTTATTTCAGTAATTGTGCAACGGTTATTTTTAGATTTATTTTATAATAAAGCATGCAATTGGTATAGGCGTTATCTTATGTAATGCAGGCTTATTATTATTCGTATATTAACATGATAATCTTCTATTTTTTAAATTTGTATATTACTTTGGATCTTTTGCTTAACTGAAATGATCAAAGGATATTGTATACTTTTTAAACTGTTTTACAGAAGGAAAAAACCATTATCTTTGACGCTCTTTGAGCAGCTTAGTATTTGAGGGAAAAATTACTGTATTGGTACTTACTATCTAATCTCAAGGAAGCGATCCATTTCCACGGATAAACTGCAGGCCAGAGATCAAACGCTACAAATTTTACAAATTATGGTAACCTATGTGATTTTGAACCTACCATCAGCCTTTTGAATATATTTTTCAGCCAATAATTTGTCATATGTAAATAATGCCGCAAGACTAATACACATATCGAGGAATTAAATTGCAAATGTTCAGGGACTCAAAATATACAAACTAATGTCTTTTACATAGTAGGATTCAAAAGTTCCCGGACTAAGTCTATAACTTAAAAAATGTTTCCAATTAATGTATCCGACTACGTTCGGAACCGTGATTTTAAAAAAGAGCATAAATGGATCGTTCTCATATTTAGTGTCGCTTAGATTAAAATGCATGTATAAAATGGTTGTAAGGACATTTTGACAAAAAAAAATTATTTAAGTATAATATTTCGGCAGAAAATTAACTTAGAATAATCTTTTTTCAAAATGTTCTTTTTTTGCCAAAAATGCTTCAATTATAATAATATTTTGCCTGTATATAGCTCAGACCTCTCTACAGAGACTCAACTATGATTTTTGAAAAATTCGCATTATTTTCAGAGTTACAACCAATTGAAATAGTTATCGGTGTTTTTTTCTTAAAATTTCTTCCCTCTGTTGTCGTAAAACATGGATAAACCCACTTCTAAGTTATGTATATATTTCAAAAATTCTAGTTGAGCCTCTGTACAGAGGTCTGAGCTATATACAGGTAAAATATTATTATACTAGCTGGTATACCCGTTCTTCGCACGGGTGAACTGAAAAATTAAACAACACAGATTGAAGAAAAAGAAGTTTTTAATGAGTTAATTTTATGTGAATTGAAAATTAAACAAAAAAAGCTTTTTGCATATCTCAGCTGTGTTTAGCTACTTTTCATAGCTCGAGTTTTATTACAGCTTTGTAAGACCCGTCGTGTAGGGGGAGAAATTCACTTTAATACCTTATCCAACCGCATTATGATTTACTGCAGTTTTTTTCATACAATTTTTTTGGATCACAACATGTACAAATTAAGGGATATACATAAACAAAATACTCCAGTTTGGAAAATTTAATCCGTTAGAGCTAATAAATTAATTAAAGATATTCCACTGTAAAATTAATTATGTACACCGTTCACTTAACATAAGTAGTCAAATCATTTTCCAAGGTCTTCATTAACAGACAAAACCATAAGACACTTAAATTTTGACATTAACTATGTTTTGCGACAAAAATAATAAATCTTTGCAATCCGCTGAAAACGCAATATCTGCTACAAAACTTTTCGCCTTCCCCACTAAAATACTCATCATAGAACCCGTGCTGCCACACATATATCTTGGAAGAGTGGATTTCAAAGAATATTAAAGCTAAGTATTGGTAGAATATTCTTGCTAAGTTGGTGTGGTGTGGTAGTTAGGAGAAGGGGGTGCCAGCTCAAGTGTCGTTCCCGTCACTTGACCATTGTTCAAAATTACATGGTCCGTCTCCAAAAGCCCTCGTGTAGCTGAACAGTGCGACGTTAATATTCACTCACTGCAAAAAATACAGTGCAGTAGTTATAATTAGTTTTATACTTAAAAATGCAATATCTGCACATATTCAATTAAAATTACAGCGTTATAATTAACTACTAACCACAAAAAAATTATGAAAGTTTGTCCAAATGATGTAGTGTGAAAGAGAAAGTTTATTTACTTTAAATACCAGAAGCGATAAAAGTAGTTATTTTGAAAATAGATCAAATTCTTACTACCAAATGTGCATAATAAAATCATAAAAAACAATAAAATAAAGAGAGATTTATAACAACCTCTCCCTTCAAAACTTAGTTTTATTCTGAAATAAAAAAATAGGCATTATTCTGATCACAGGTATTAATTAGAAGCGATTCCCTTGCGTAGCCAAAACAAAAAGAGTTTTTCACAAACAAAAGATAGATATATGCTGATGTGGGCTTTTTTGCTTGCAGATGGCAGAATTTTTTCCTTCTTACTTGACAAATAGCGTTATATTTTGACACTTTTTACAAATTTTTATAAATTATAGCCTATGGTATAAATTATAGCCTATGTGTTATTCTGATGTATTAGCTATATTACTGTAAGGTTTCATTAAAATCCATTAAGTTGTTTTTGCGTGAAAGACCCACAAAGATTTTCACAAACTTTCACATTTATAATATATATTAGATTAGGTGTACAACTTTGCTTCCGCCGTTTTGCAATAGATGGCTGTAGCGGTAAGTGGTAGTCGAAATAAATAGATCGTAGATGTCGTACAATAAGCTTAGGTATTTAAAAATATAACGCCATCGAAATATTAGTCGATTTGTGTCTGCATCATAAAGTTATTCTCGATTAAACATGTCAGCTTACCAGCCAAATTCTCGTCATTTGCGGAAGGTTTTAATTTTCTGCTTTAATATGAAGAAATCTGCGGCTGAGGCTCATCGAATGCTCTCAAACACCTATTGTTGAGGCCGCTATTAGTGAAAGAACGTGCCGAGAGTGGTTTCAACGCTTCAAGAATGGTTATTTTGACTTTTGAAGACCAGCATGACATTTGGTGGGACCAGCTCGGCGTAGTGTATTGTGAGTTGTTAAAACCGACTGAAACAATCACAGGCGATCGTTATCGAACACAATTATTGAATCATAAACGTATAATCAGTTTTTTACGAATCGAATTTGCCTCGAATTTCGAAAAAAAAATAAACGGCGGAAGCAAAAAGTTGTACACCTAATAATAGAAGCATTTTTCACAAAAGGAGAATATTTTGAAAATGGGTCATTCTATGTTCATTTTTTGTCAAAATATTGTACTTAAATAATTTTTTATTGTAATACTATTCTTAAAATAATTTTATATACATTTTCTAATCGAAGTGACACTAAATATCATAAATATTATCCATTTATACGCTTTTTCAAAATCATGGTTCCGAACGTAATCGAATACCTTAAACAGGAGAAACACATCCTCTTTTTCGAAATAAGACCTTTGAGTAACAACACACTTTGGCCATGGCTTGTAAAGGTCATCGAAACATTTATGGAAACCATTTTTAGCCATGTCCTTTAATTCAACCTACGGCGCACTTTTAACTTCATCTGCAGATTAGTCTTCGTTTAACGTGCGGGGAACGATACCCTGTGCATGTTAAGATGGTTATTCAGTACGCATTGACATGCGCCGAGGATATCCCAACTAATTCCTGCTATTGTTTGAAGCCTGTTCTTACGTACCGCCGCAGAAATCTTTTTGATGTTTACAGCGGTGCTGGAAGTCTGCGGAAGTCCAGAGCTCTTCGACACTTTCCCTGCCTTCTCTGAAACATCGATGCCATTCAAAAGCTTGCGTTCAAGATATTATATCACAGCCTTACACCTGCTTCAAAATTTCGTAAGTCTCAGTAGCACTTTTTCGCAAACGAAAACAAAAATTAGTATCTATTATCCGCTAAGGCAGTGTTTCTTGTTCTGGGGGCGCGATGACCCTACAAGGGGGGGCGCGAGCGTATCGAAAATTTAAAAGATTTTTTTTAAAAAAATAACCGAAAAAAGAGAAGTAAAACAAAATGCTTTCTTCCATAAAAAAAATACACACAACAACACTGACATAATTTATGTTTATTATCTGGCTTTTTTCCGTCATCAAATAGCAATCTTTGATCCCAAAAACAAATTAAAAAAAAAACATTTTGTTTTATTTGCTGTATTTCCTCAATGAGAGATTTTTTTTTATTACGTTTTAACATAAAATATTACTCGTTAAAAGAAAAAACGAAACAGACCCTGAGAAAAATTCTAAGATAAACAATTCACCACTGTAATTATTATTGAAATACTGTACACTAGTTGTAGAAAAAGAAAAGGAAGTCATGATTCACTTTTCAGCCAGGCTGCATAGTACGTTTGCTAATCATTTGATTGACCAATCTTATATGGTTATTATCAATGTTAGTTCCCTCCCATCTTTTATGCGTTTGCTTTTCGCTTAGGGAAATTGTAAATAATTGAGTTTTGCGATATTTGGAAAAGAATTGATTGGTTTAACATTTCTGTAGGATAATTGAAAAGTGTCTGATTTGCGTCCTTTATTATGGTCTTGTACTTTTGAATCATTTTAGTTCAGTTTTATTGGATTTTTTCTCAAATCATCAAAGAATTGAATAGTCCTTGAAAGAAGGTAAGTATACTTTCTATAAATTAAAATATTCACTAGAATTCCGATTTGTATCGTGTACAGTAAAAATAATTCTAAACAAAATGATTGGGGTGACGAGTCCCCCCCGCACTACCATTAATGTTAGTATCGAGTACGCGCCTGCTCCCGGGTTAAAACATTTTGAAGTCTTCTCGCTTTAAATGTTAAAAAGTAACACAATTATTCTTCATCGGAATTTTATATTCTTTTTCATAATTTAACATTAATTCTAAATGCTAATTATGTGAGGTTTAAAATTACAGTTCTTCTAAACAGTTATTTACAATTATAGCATTTATCTAAAAAATCATTTTACATTTTTGTATACAATGCACAGTTTTACTTACAGTTCAGCTATTATATCAAGAATAATGTTTTATTTTTTTAAAAATGAACTCGTGCGAAGAGTCGGTGTTTCAGCCAGTATACGTTTGATGTATCAGTACTGAAGAAGGTATTTTATAAATAATTTCTTAATACTGAATTTGGCCGCGGTAGCCGAGTGGTATAGGTATCGGATCGTGGCTTGCCTTGTCACGAGTTCGAGCCCAGTCTAAAGACCCGCCGTGTAGGGCAGCGATGCATGTTAAATCTGTTGAGAGTTGAAACGTTTTCCCGTTGGTGTGGTGTGGTAGTTAGGAGAGAGGGGTGCCAGCTCAGGTGTCATCCACGTCACTTGACCATGGTTCAAAATTACGTGGTCCGTCGTCAAAAGCCCTCGTGCAGCTGAACAGTGCGCGTTAATATTCAATCAATCAATCTTTTACTAAATTAAGAACAAGTTTAATAATTATTAGGACTTCCACGGGCTTGTCTTGTAGAGGAAAGTTTTTCAAAGGAAGGTTTAATATCAGAAATTGACACTTAAAGAGTTATTTTTCTATATTTAGCTGAGATCTATATTTTTGTCTTCAAGGCATCCACTGCAGAAAAATCCGGGTTTTAGGATGTTGGAAATGGTAAATACGAAGTACTTTTGTTTTCAGTACAGATAATTTCTTCCACCTCTACCCCAAATTCAAAGAGCGATTTATTACAAAAACCTTTCACTGGATGTGAAATCTATGAAGATTTCTTCTTCGGAAGTTGAGACCACTTCTGGAGTATCTTGAAATAGATCCCTAATCCACTCGTAACTTGCTACCAAGCTGTCCTCATCCAGAAAATACTTTTAAAATTTTTGCCAACATAGCTAAATGATTTTACATGTTTTAAAACAACTTTCACATGTTGTTCTACAGATTTGTAAGTTTTAACACATATCGAGCTGGGGCTTTTCCCATCATTTACTTCAGTAGTGGCAAATCCAAAATTTAAGTAATTTTGAGAATATCGCCTTGATTTAATTTTGAACCATGCTCGTTCGTCTGTGTACTTGTTGATTCTTTATTATGGTCGAGTGTTTGCTTTACGACTTAAAAATGTATGTATGATATTGTTTTAATCTACTGCCGTAAATATAATTACCGTGAATTACAATTTGGAAGTTAAAAAAATGTACATTTAGATTCGGTAGCTATAGGAGTATCGAGTTGACTGGAATTGTACGAGGAAAAGCATTTTTACATGTTTGCGCAGACGTCCGATAGGTGCCCAGACTCACGCAAACGTACCCTATAATGCCAGATGTGATGGATATGATAGAGAGCGACATTGACTAGACTATTTTTCTAATGAGACATTTGTACTTTGAGAAATTAATGCTGAAGGAAATAAATCTTTAATTAAATACATCATTTTGCGATCTGTTCCAATTTAAAAATTAGAGAAAGAAAAATATAATTCTAAGTAATATATATATATTTTAAGTAATTTTCTTAAAATATATATATTACTTAAAAAGTTACATATACACAAAATTTAATATACTTATCGTATTAATTTGTACGGTTTATAATTAAGATCGTATTGTAACTTTAGCGTCTCTCTCTCTCAAAGTGCATTTTATTGCAGTAAATACATTATTGTTGTACAGGGGGCGAGACAAAAATTATGATTGAAAATTGGGTCGCCAGTATTGAAAGTTTGAGAAACACTGCTTTTAATGTATGAGTGGTGCACAGAGTATTTTTATGACTAATTAATTAATACTAAATTAAGAACAAGTTTAATAATTCTTAGCTACTTCCATGGGCTTGTCTTACAGAGCAAAGTTTTTGAAAGGAGTTTTTAAGATAAGAAATTGACCCTCTGAGTTCATTTTCATTTAGCAAATATCTATATCTTAAACCACCACATTTTGTAATATGTTCCAATTTAAAAATCAGAGAAAAGGAAAAATAATTTATTCTATATTACTTAACTTTTTTTTGCTTAAAAGTAACATATACAAAATTTAATACTTATGTCATGAATTTGTACGGTTTATAATAAATATTGTTGCTTTATCGTAAAAGTGCATTATTATTGCATTCAGTAAATTATTATATATAGGGGGGGCGATAAAAATTGTGATTGAAAAGGGGGCGCCAGTATTGAAAGTTTGAGAAGCACTGCGCTAAGGAGATGGTGGACCTTCAAAATGTTAAATTTTGGTCAAAATTGCGATTTTGATTTTTTATACTAATGATATTCCTTATAATTCATAGAATAATTCTGTCAAAGGATTTTGTCATTTTAATGTATAATTACTCGGGTTTTTTTTTATTTTACTCAAATAAATGTTTAAAATGCACTTTTCTTAGTTTGTAAATGTTCCCTTTTCATTGTGACGTAAAATGCTCCTTGAGTTTCAAATCATACCATATCTCTGAAATTTTCACGACTTATGAAAGATGGTATAATTCACAAATTTGTATTTTAGTTTTCTAAAGAATTTTACGGATCATGTTTTGTGTTGTTTTGAATACCTTGAATGTGTGATATTTGACGAAATATTTCCCATAATATATAGAAATTTATCTTTTTTTTTTATCAAGTTTTATTCTGAATTTAAAATTTATGCACAGATATATTTTGTTGTAGCTCATCTATGTATAAAACAAAAATTATGTACGTATTTTAAAAACCAATGCACAAGGAACATTTTTAAAAACGATTTTAAAAATTTAATTTTTTTTAAAAAATCACTTTATAATAGTTTTTTTTAAAAAATATATACATATATAAATTATGAAATATAATAATCATTTACTATATAGCTTCCATTTTCGGCTTAAGATAACAATTTAAGAAATTAGTTTTAATGGTCCACGTTCCCTTAACAAACACAATTTCTTTCAATAGACGATGATTAAATACATCCGCCTACAAAGTACGATGCCATGGTTACTCACCGAACGGGTCGTTTGGAAAAATTTTTTTAGAAAAGGGGACGAATGCAGTAACACAGAAATGTTATTGCAGTTGTTTAACTGCAAAAATATCCCACGTTATAGACCCTGTCTGGGAACTTTTGAATCCTGCTAGTACTATTAAAATAGTACTGGAAAACAACTAAAATATCATGGATATTGCTTTCACTATTCATTCTAACTCTGAATTGATTATATTTAATATGTTTGAGTTTTACCACTATCAAAATACCCAATTGCAGAGGACTTTCGAAAACTAATGTCCTTTCACAAACAATTTTAAATTGAAAAAGTTTTCAAAGATGAATGTATAAAATATTTTAAAAGCATTGCCTAAAATAAAAATAATTAAATACTAATTGATACGGTCGGTGGAAAAATCGACGGACATAAAATACTTCAACTTTCTGAAATTAGGGAAACAAATTCTGCACAAAAAAAAATATTTCAAATTTAGGAAAGTAGAAGGAAATTTAATACAGCAAAAACAATTTTTATCACTATATTAGGGAAGATAAATATCTATATTATTGGGTTATAAAGAGGAATTTCTCATAAGATTTTATCCTTAACGACAGAAATTTTCAGAATTCCTGCTGTATTACATCTATAAATGTTTTAAGGTGACTGGTTTCCAAAGAAACTAATTTTTCTTAACAAGATTTCCCTTTTTTTTAGAATTATTTATTTTATGAGAAACTCAAACACACAATTGCATGTAGTCCAGTAAAATTAAAATTTTCAATCATATATATCCATATATAAAATTTTCAATCGTCTATCGAAATTCATGCCATTATAAATTTCATGAGGTCTTGTGTGTCCTTAATTTTATAAAAATAACTTTTTTTCCCTTCATTTTGTAAAAGTAATTCTTAATTTAATATAGTTTAAAAGATACGTGTTGTGTGGTTTAGCCTTTCCACACTCTTCATGAACTAATTTAACAAAAAAAGTACAAGAATTTCTAGTTCTAAAACGCTTATTTTCAATTCCAAAACTTCCTTTCCATAATCACACGATTTCAACAATTGACCTTATAACTTGAGAGCACTCGTCTTCACTGTTTTAAATTTTAAATTCAGAAAGTTTCTCTAAAATGTCATAGTAATTTCAGAGAAAAAATTGTCATTTTGTATTTTAACTTGATATATCTGTGTTTATTTCAAAAGCTCTGTCATATATATTAAACGCTTGTTCTCACTCTATTACGTTTTAGAAAAACGAATTACAAAATTAATAAAACCAAAAGTTCAGAAGTAAAAGTTCTTGATTTTATACTTTGAAGTTATGAATCAGTATTTGTCATATCAGTATAACAATTAAATTCCTGAGACATCCAAAAAAGTTAAAAATCGTAATATTTCAGTGCCATGTTATAATGGAGATTGGGGTTTATGATAGTCAAAAGGCTAAGATTCAACCCTCACAACCAGGGATCTATGTGTCGAGTCACGAGTTCATGTCTTGATTCTGCGGAGGTCTCGACCAAAGGATCAAATTCCTGTTAGAGAACTAATGACTTCTCAAAAGCACTTAGTTTTTCGTGGGGAAGTATCCAGGACAGGATATTGACGCTTAGGATCTAGGACAAGTCAACCTTCGTCCACCCTTTATCCAGCCAACAGAGAAGTGACCGAAGCAAATCCCATGCCAGTCTCCGGCTTCAAAGTCTACCACATGAGGGGTGACAAGGATCAATGGCCGAATAGTGATCCCGACTACGTCCAAACAGAATTGTTTCTGTGTCACGTGTATCTTTTGAAAGCGTGACATATCTCACCTTTAAGGAGACTCAAAAAGAGGGAACCCACTGACACTCGACGAATCTCCTAGATACTCCAACACACTCTCTCAGACTTTCTATCAGGTTCACTTCCAGATTCGCTTGGACTCACTCAGACCTACTGTCGGCCCTTTCAAGACTCCAGCATAACGAGCATCATGGCGTCCTAACGCTGCCTTCACATCAGTGAAGCTGTTAGGGCATTCACGCCTTGCAGCCTTCACATGAGAAGCACATCAGTGAGCTGTAGGAGCCGCGGATCACATCAGTGATCCGGCCCTTACGAAATTCTCTATTTAGCGAACTTTTTTCTGGAACCAATAATATTTTACGAATTTCTTCGTAAAATAACCTCCAATTAGCGAAATGCATTTTTTATTCAACGGAATTTCCTCTTAGGATTCGATTTTTTCCTCCGTATTTTTTAAAATACCGTATTTACTCGAATCTATAAGCCACACTTTTTCCCCAGTGTTAACGCTACTAAAAATTGGGCACGGCTTAGAATCGAAGAGAAAAAATTTGTTGGATGGGGTATTTAGAACAATTACAGTTTCATGCATGTGTTTAAAAGTTTATAATACTGATAAATTGCCTGGTTATTCACTTCTTATTTTAGCCTTCCTTTAAAATTTATTTTAATTTCATAAAATTGGATATCGATAAACCGTTTTAGACTATTTTTGAATTTTCATAAAGTCTTGTTGAGAATTTGGAACACGGCTTAGATTTGAATAAATACGGTATTTCTAGACTTTCGTATGATGGAATGATTATTAGGTCTTAGTGAAAGCGGTCACCTCAAAAGGTCTTGGCGGTCCACAGGTCAATCGCGATCGACTTAATGCCCACCCCGGATATATATACAACAAAGGTTATTATCTTTTTTTTAATAAAAAGATATACTTTTAGTTTAATAGATTTTAAAATATATCATCTTCAGCAGAAAAGAGTTAAAAAAACTTGTTAGTTAATTATGACTTTTTCAGAAATTGTTTAAATGTTGTATAGTATTGGTGATCTATTATAAGTATTTTCCAGGGATTATTTCTATAAATCAAATATTTTTGGCGGTTTAACAAAATATATTCTAGATCATGTATATGGTTACACAAGCTCCATACGTCACAATTGCATTATCCTGTAAATAAAATTTTCGTAGAAGTTCTGTAGTGAGGATTATTTAACTAATAATCGGGGTATCCAGATTCTCTCCTCGGTTTTTCTTTGATAACAAATAATATCTTTCAAAATTTCAAAAATTTGCCCAAATAGAAATTCTTGTCGGATTTTTTTCCTTCTATTTTGTTAAATAATTGTGTAGATATCTTCTGACGCAATCCAGTCATTATGAATTATAGTAGAACGTTGTTTATCCGAATCAATTGGGACCGGACACCGTTCAGATACGCGATTGTTCGGATAACCGAAAGCCGAATGCGATCCATGCAGTATACAAAACCGGACACTATACGAATATTGAAAATCATCGCATGCGGGAAATGTGCTTGAAGAAAAGGCAAAGTAGATACAAAATGTCACAATTTTACTTTTATTATGGAAAATTATCACTTATTTTTCGCTGTACCATTGTACACTTTCCTTTTTTCACTGCAAGATCTCTAATTCGCTATAATTTTTGCACTGCAAGGGCTAAAAAAAAACTGGTTCGGATATTTGACGTTCCGGATAATTAACGTTCGTATAACCGACGTATTACGCATTGAATCAGCTTTCAGATAATATAAAGATTCATGCAAATAACAAGCAGGTTCTTTCAGAGTAAATCAATCTATTCCGTAACTCTAATAAAGCAACATATTTATTTTTAACAGGAGAACATTTGCATGCGTAAAAAGCTATCATGTTACACGCAGTCAAGTTTTGATTCTCAAGTTGCTTCCCTTCCTCGCCTTATAGGCTGCTAAGAACCTTCTTGGAGCTTCTAAATTATTCTGGCAAATAATCATCCTAGACACTTCTAGATTTTTCTAGGCGAATATATTTTTACTGCCAAGTTTTGTGGCTTGGCGACATCAAGTCACTGATTTTGTCGCTAGGGTCACTCCGATTCACTTAACATTATCACATAACATAGTATGCATACGATCTTTGCAGCTAAAATGTCTGTCCATCCCAGAAATGAGCCAATTCTGAAATCTCCATAACAATACATTATTTTGTTCCTTATTTTGTGACTTATGCATATGTTTATTCCGAAATGCTTTTAAATGGTCTGGAATCCGCAAAATCAACTAATTGTTGTGATGGTATTGTATGAAAATATTGCTACTACATATTACGTTTAAAATTTAGAAAGTTAAAATCTTATTTTTTTTGACAACTTGAGATTTTTAAATTTTTGAATTGTATGTTTTTTATAGTTTCTAAAAATACCTTATTTTAACTACTAGGATAAATAAAAGCCCTTAAAATATATTTTTAAATAATCGTTGAAACTGGGCCACGCCCATTTGAATGGCGAAAAATGTAAACAAAGTACTTCGTTTTTGCTTAAAAGCTGAACGTCTAATATAGACCAAAACATGCATCTCTTGTTGCAAATTGAGCCTTTTATTTATTTTTTTTTATTTACCAGCCGATTAGAAGCCTCACTGTATACATTAAAATCAACTTATCTCAAAATGTAAATTTTCATGTGCGATGTACCTTTTCAGAGAAACTACTCTTCATAGGTGTGTAACTTTTTTATATATTTATAATGATGGCTAATATATACTGAAGTGAGCTTTTTGATAAAAACTCAAAAATGTATTTTTTACAAATTTTTTATGTGAAAAATTGATCAAATTTTGCAAAATGTTTGATAAAATATTTCAGAAATTATTTTTAAAAAATCAAAATTAGCTAAAAGCTCTTTTCAGTATAATGAGAAAGGTGTGTTTTAATTGCATGAAAAATTGCAATCCTGTACATATAACATATTTTGAGAAAAGGTACATCGAAAACAGCCAATTTAACATTGCAGTTTCCCACTCTTCTTAAGGACTCAATAGAGTAATTCTAAAACACAGATAAAACAGTAGTAAAAAAAATTGCTGTAATAAAATTGGTAAGCAAAAGAGGCATTTTTCATACCTTCAAAATATGTTATTTACTGACTATAACTATTATGAGAGAGAAAAAATCTTGGAAGCAGTGAGAGTATCAAAAGAGAAATTCGAACCTTTTCAAAAGAGAAATGGATGCTATTGTGCATTAAATTTAAATTGAGAAGAGAATTAGTCTTTGTATCGCAAGACATGAAAGACAAGAAGTGGAAATTCTAGTTCATATCTCAGCGTTTCTCAAATTGTGTGGCATGCCTCCCCTAGGGGGCCGTGAATAGATCGAAAAATTGAAAACAAAAGCTTACTTAAAAAAATTATTAATTTACTGAAAGGTAGCAAAACAAAATATATTCTAATATAACAAAAAATAAACTACACATTTATGCTGATATGATGCACTTATAAATGCATCAGTACTGCACAATATATTTCATTATTAATTTAACAATAATAAGTTCAGCACAATTTTAATAATTACCAGGGACCCTATGGGCATGTCATAAAATAATACACAAAATTTAATACTTATCTTGATAATTGATACGGTAGATAAATAAACTCGTATTGTAACTTTAGTCAAAGTATATTATTATTGAATTCAATACATTGTTATTGCTCGGAAGGGGGTGCGATGAAAATTATGATTAAAATTGGGGTGCAAGAATCGAAAGTTTGAGAAGCACTGTCATATCTCGCTCTCATCCTTTAACTGAAGTCCTCGTATTACTTCAAAATGTGGGGATAAATAGTGAACCAATCACCCAATCATAGTTCAGAGTTACGTTGTCTACAGTCACTAGTTTTATGTAGTCATAAGGGTTGCGCTGATGAAAAGTAAACAAGATCAGTAAAAAGAATTATTTTACTGAAAATAAAAAAAAATCGCTCTGGAAGTTTTAACACAGGTCCCTTTGTTTCGGCAGCAGGTCTATGTCTTCACTCTAGAAAGAACGTGGTTTATTCTTGAGGAAGTCCTGCCCAGCTTCCTTCCTTTCATCGTTCAAATAGAAACATAATGCTGTCATAAATGTACTAAAAGTCTAGAAGTCACCCGGTGGCAAATTCTGACTGTGCTTGGAGTTCTAACATTTACAATCGGATTTCTTCAAAGTTGCCTTGGTTTCACAGGAGACGTGTGGGCGGACATTATCATGGAGATCCGATATCGTTCGTGCCCTTCTCGAAAACTTTTACACCAACTGTTCCAAGACGTTCGACCTAAGCAATGCTCGTCATGGACTCGATTCGTTGATAGATGTCCGCATTAGGCTCACTTTCTGTAATCAGGAACCGTGCTTCCGCATGTTGTTCCGATCTGAACGCATCCTTATGGGGCACGACTTTACTTTCAATTAATTTCCTCTACCACTAACAAATGATGAGAGGCTGGACGGCTCCCTTTTCTTTGGTGATTTCTATATGTGCCCCCTTGAACGGATGTCGTTATATTCTTTCGGAAGGGTTTTGTCAAAGATTTTTGGGTCCCTTGTTGGCATCGAAAGTCTCATAAATTTTATAAAATGTAACTCTGTGCGATTGGAAATATCTAATCAAAGACAGTATTGAGTTCTGCCCAAGAATTTGCAGGTGATTCGGTTCACTATTTAAAGAGACGCGCGCCAATTTCGACAGAATCTTTTCATCCAAATTTCACCCCAAACGCCATGTAGAGGTGCGAAGTCAGTTGCTACTTCCCATGGACACAAGTCAACCAATCTCCGGTCCTTCTCTCTTAAAGCTAAGTATTCTCTTATTGTTTTCTTTTATTGTAAATGTAAAGTTTTAGCTGTGCAATCATAAATTTAATTAAAACATAAATCAATGATCGTCTAATCTTTGAGTAATTAATCTAGTTGAATTTTGATGAGTTAAAACATTGGCCATGATGCCACTAAGTAAATTTGAACTTGGGTTTATTTAGATAGAAAATATAATTTAATGGCCTCGCATCACAAGTTTCACTGTAAAACATCGTTAAAGGTGTACACTTCCTACCGTCCTTCGTGTCCCTTTTTAGTGGCTCTGCTATAGCTGCACTTATTCTGAGGCAATCCCTTATGTCCACTTTTCATTTTGGAAACACTTACAGAAAGCAAAGCTAATTCAAAATTAATTAGTGTATTTAGAAATCCAAATTCATACATTTATTGTACTTTTTGAGTTATTCCTAAGCTTGAGCATATTAAAGATTTCACTATGAAATGTGTTTTGTTATCAATCCTTTGATATCTATTTTCTTTTAATGTGCTAACCTTAAAATTGTATTTTTAAAATAATTTCCTACATTCTAATTTATTTGCTAATTGGTGCTTGTTCATCCATTTCTCAATATGTTTTCAGTTTTTTTTTCACCTCTATTTTTATTTATTCTGTTAGAAGCTTTTTCTGCTTTTATATTATAGAAAAGTGTGTTTTTGCTTTTCAAGCAATAGTTCATTTGATCGAAGAGAAGCAAAACGAAAAAAAATGGGCTTTGATCTTGAACAACTTAGGTAGGGTTCTTTAACTGAATCCTTTAATTAGCAAGTGGCTGAAATTCATTCAAGGACCTCATTATTTATACGGAAATCCTCTAATTAAGATAACTGGAAATGACGAAAAGGATTATTGGAAAAATTTCGTAAATATTTTCAAATTAGCTAACTTTTAGAAAAAAGTTTTTCTTTTTTTCACAAAATTGTTTTTTTGTGTTATATTTTCACGCATATTAGATCTTTAAAAAAAAGTCTTTTGAGGAATGGTGAAAGAAAATAGGAATGTGTTATACCTTTCTTTTTCTTAATTGTTTTGAAAAAATACACAAATTCAACCCCTCCTCCTTCTTTCATTGCTTCTTAGAATTTTTTTTCATTTCAACAACAGTATTCTTTTCTTTCTTTCTTTTTTCTGAAAAAAACTGGCATTTCACAAAGCAGTGTTTTTTTTAATCCTTTATTCTTTCACCAAACTGTGTCAGTCATTATACTATGATTTAAAGCTTATAATTGTATTTTTGTTGCACTTGAGTGTCATGGTACCTCGAAACCATGGTGGAAAAGTTTAACGACGTTTTTTGTTGAAGAAGGATGAAGATTTGTGACACAAAAAGTGATTTATTACAAGTAAATATGTCGCGGTTTAACTACTTTTTTTCACAATTTCTTTTCATAAATTAGAAAATTTTAAGCGAGGTTCTGAGGTTCTATTTCTGGTAAAAATTTCGACACGCTATATTTAAGAATAGCTCAATTAATAGCTATTGATGATGACCTTGCAATTTTCAACCTTAGACAAGTGATGAGGAGGACCCTTGAGTTGTCTCCTCATTTTCTAAACTTCCACACGTCATCAAGTGAAGACTTTAAGACACAACGGATTTAACGTCAGCTGCTACAGCTCTACACTCTCTCTATGGGTCTTCAATGGAATCAGTATATGAATCAACGACTTAACAACTCTAACCATGACCATGACCACTCGACTACTGCTACCACAATTACAAAACAAAAGCGAACTCCTTTCGGGCTTTCTGGAATAACAAATAAAACAAAAAAGTGTTCTTTATGTGAAAAAGGGTAGGGTGGATGCGTAGTATTTCTGAAAACAGAAATATATAATTCTTAATATAAGAATAAAATGACTAACGAGAAAATTATATCATTGTGGTAAAAGCTTGTGGTGCTTTGTACTACATGCTCACACTAACTCAGCATTTCGGAATAAAAGTAGTAAGAAATTAAAACAATTAATATGGAGCACCCCACGCTTTTATCCCTATCACATTAATTTTCTCGTTAATCATTTTATTCTTATATTAAGAATTATTTATTTCCGTTTTCAGAAATACTACGCACCCACCCTACCCTTTTTTCCCATGAAGAACACTTTTTTGTTTTATTTGTATTAACCACTAGCCTATTTGCGGTTTTAGGGTTGCACCTTAATCTTTAATAACTAAATTTGGAATTAGTCTCAAAATCTGGAAATGGCATATGGAATTAGTCACCACAAATCCCGAAATCCTTAAAATCCTTATTTTTGAGGATCCTGTCCTGGACAATGAAAAAAATTATGAAATTATATTGCATTGTCATAAGTCCTTGACAAGTATACAAAATTTCGAATTAATCTGACCTTTTAAAGTGGGGAAAAATCGAGTTCAATTTCATTATATATAAATCAAACTTATAAAAGTGTGTTAAAAAAAGCAGATTATTCACCTGCTCGAACTTGAAAGGTTAATTCATTAACTGTATGAGATGTTCACGCTGTATCCTGTTTTAATTTCAAATTTTTGAAGACAAATGTTAAGTCCAGCGAAAAACTATGGGACACTTTGAATTGTGGACTTAACCCTTAAGCGGTCATTTTCCCCCAAAATGTGCCAAAAAGGCACCTTTTTTTCTAGCAAAAAATAAGCACAACAGAATAATTTTATTTTAATTTTTAATTTTAAAGCATCCACGCTATTTTTTTATTTTATAATAGTGGAAAACAAAACCCTCTAATTGTTTGCTTTTTATCAGGACACTCTGATTGCTATGAAGAATGTTTCATATATTTTAAAAGAATTTTTCTCATTCTTGCAAAAAATTTTATGTCTGTACCTCTTTTTCAAATGGTTGAGGATTTTGTGTGTGTGTGCATATCTACACTTGTATGCACACTCAATTTGAAGTATGATGTAATACACAGTCTTACATTGCAATCAGGACGGAGATAATATCGGCTTTTTTGGATTATATCTTTCCATTTTCATCTCTCCTCAAGCAACAAATTGCACATTGCCTTGCTAATCCCTGTTATTTATCGAGTATTTTCAGCAGTCCAATTTCCTGCCTTCAATTGAAAATTCCCGCCTTCATCTCAAGGGAAATCCCGTGTGAGAAATATTTCAGTACCATGGACAAACTGTGTCTCTTAAAAACCCTAACACTAATAATCTCACCATAAGAATTAAAAATATGTGTAAATCAAAGATAGGAAGAAGAAAATATCAGTGCCTGTACGGTGTATGGGTAAACCAATTAAGACAGAGCTTCTCAAACTTTCAATATTTGCGACCCAGTATTCAATCATAATTTTCATCACCCCTCCCCCTTCCATGCAATAACAATGAATTGAATTCAATAACACTATACTTTGACACTAAACCTAAAGTACGACTTTAATGACCGGTACTTTAGACTCCAGCGTGCATAAACGGCTCACTCAGCCAGTGCGTTAATTGCTTCGGACGTATATATACGTCTTTCTGAAATACGATCTCTTCTGTGAACTGCTATCCGTAGAATTATTCCGAAGGCTTTGGAATGCAATAAAATGACCTTGACAGTGTTTGCGAAAGATTTATTTATTTCAGAATATTTGCTTATTTATTCCTTTTCTACTCCCCCCTAATACACCACATACGCTCAACTACGTGTTAAACAGAGGCATTAGGGAGCGAATCACGTAACTTTTAATTAGTATTTAAAGGATTAATTATAAATCGTACAAATTATCAAGATACGTGTTAATTTTATACATGACAAGTGCACGGGGGGTCACTGGTAATTAATAAACCTATTCTTAATTTAGTACTGTTAAATTAATTGTAAAATACATTGCGCAGTATTGATATATTTATAAGTGTATTACATCAGTGTAAATTGTATTTAATTTTTTTTTATTATATATCAGAATGTATTTTGTTTGTTTACTTTCAGTAAATCAATAATTTTTTTAAATAATCTTTTGCTTTCGACTTTTCAATATGCTTGCGCCCCCTCGTAGAGTTATCACGCCCCCTAGGGGGTGCGCGCCCGTAGTTTGAGAAACACTGAATTAAGGAGTTAAAACACTTAAGAAAAAATAAAATGTTCCCACGGACACCTTGTGCTTATTTTGTAACACTTCTTTTCAACTAGACTTTAAGCTGAAGTACTGAAGTTAAATACTGATTTTAGAAAACTCCCCTTTTTTCCCGAATCTAAAATTAAGAACATTGTTATCATAACAAAAGCGCGCAATAGAATCTGACTTTCTCACTCTTAATAACAAATGAGTGTTTTTTTTAATGAAAAGCTAAGTTCACATCTAAATGAAAAAATACTTACACAATACAAACTCAAAATATATGTTTTAAGGCTTTCTTAGTTTTTACCAAATAACAGTGATTAGAATTCTGTGCACTTAACACGTTTATGAGAAGTTTGGATAAAACTATTCAAATCTTCTGCTTAAAAAAAGAGAGAATTTAAAATTTGATTTCTTAATAAGAAGAAAGCTGAACGTATGTATTTCTATGAATATTATATTAAACTAAAAAATGCACAAATATCAGTGTAGCAACTTATTTAGCTAAAACAATCCTTACCCCTATACTGGCTTGCCCATATACAGCATGGGGTACTGAAAGCTGGCCATAACTGATTTGCCCGTAAGCTGTATGGACACTGATATTTTCTTCTTTCTAACTTTGATTTGCATATATCTCTACTTCTTATAATGAAATTATTAGTGCTAGTGTTTTCAAGAAATCCAGTTTGTCCATGGTACTGAAAGACTTCTCATATGGGAGTTTCTTTGTGGTTAATGCGGGAATTTTTGATTGAGGGCAGGAATTTAGATTCTTGAAAATATTTGATAAAGATGAGGGATTAGCAAGGCAATGTGCAATTTGTTGCTTGAGATGAAATAAAAATGGAAAGATGATCAAAAAACCGATATTATCTCTGTCCCCATAGCAATGTATTACACCATGCTTCAAACTGTGTATGCATATATACACTGGTGTAAAAAATTAAGAGAATTTGCAAACTTGATCGATTATCTCTAGAACTACTGGTAAATTTGACATGGACATGCATTGATATATAATATATACAATACAAAACAAATAACCATTCAACAATTGCAAAACACACGCATGATCGTGCGTAACACTCGTTGAAGTTGAAAGGTGTGAAACAGCGGTTGTGTGATAAACAAAAGAAATGGGTTAATAGAGGGGAGGGGTATGACCCCCTCTTACAGCTATACAATCCTCGAAGCGTAAAGTCATATTTGAAATAAGGCAGTTTATCAGTTCTTGTGACAATTGGTCCCACTCGTTCTGCACCGCAGTGTTAATTTCCTGGATGGTTCTTGCAGAGTGATTGCGAGATGCAATTGCCCTCCCCAGAGCATCCCAGATATGCTCTATAGGGTTGCGGTCTGAAGACCTGGCTGGTCAATCCATTCGGCAAATATCCTCACTCTCTAAAAATTCGTCGACCAGAGGAGTTCTTTGTAACCTCGTGTTATCGTCCATTAAAATGAACTCTTGTCCACATGCACCCCTGAAAAGCTGAACATAGGTCTCCAATACCTCATCCCTATACCTCACACCAGTCACAGAGTCCCTTTCAAAGACATGAAGAGGTGTACGGCCATCCAACATGATGCCTGCCCAGACCATTAAACCTCCTCCTCCATAATTGTCGATTTCGAGGACATCGGGCGGTAGGTAGTGGGTCCCTGGTTCTCTCCATATAAACGTACAACGAGAATCGGTGTTTAGAATGCAATGGAACTCATTGGTGAACAGAATGGTCGCCTATTGATCCATACTCCAATCTCTATGCTGTCTGCACCATGCTAAACAGACTCTCCTGTTCGTAGATGTGATCGGGGCGCAAACCGCTGATTTTATGGCAAACAGCCCTCTCTCATGAAGTCTTTTTGAAGCAGTCACCCTTAATACACGGCCTTCTGTGACTGCATACAGGTAAAAAGATAGCTGAGAAGCTGTAGCCCCTCTGTTCGCCTCGCTATAATCGACAAATGGTGATCATTTCTAGCCATCATGGCTCTTGGACGACCTTGCCCAGGCTTTCTCTCGATGGATCCAGTATCCTGGAAATGTTTCCATGAGTTACACACGACGCTGGGCGTTAAATTGAACCCTCTTCAAAGAAGAACCCTCTACAAAGAACCCTCTGCGTCTAAGCTCCCTACAGTTATCCGCCTCATCTCATCATCTAAGCGTTGGTTGTTACTCATTTTTACTGTCACAATTTGAATTGAACGGATTGCTTCAAAATAGCTCCAAGAAATTCGCCGAGGTGTGCTGGCGAATGAAATACGTCTTAACTATGAAGCCTGTTTTTCTGCTGTCTCCGCCTACACACACGCCTACGTATTTACCGCACAAGATTTGAATTGTTATCTAGTAGCAGTGGTTTTACATTCAGTTCAGTTCTTTTCATGCAATTCGATAAAATATGCAGATTCTCTTAATTTACTGTATCAGTGTATATATGCACACATACACAAAATCCTCAACTGTTTGAAAAAGAGGTACATATACAAAATTTTTTGTAAGTATGAGAGAGATTCTTTTAAGATATATAAGAAACATTCTTAATAGCAATCCGAGTGTACTTATAGAAAGAAAACATAGTGTTTGTGTTCCACAATTATAAAATAAAAAATAGTATGAAAACTTTAAAATTGAAAATTAAAATAAAATTCTTCCATTTTCGCATTCTGTATTATTCATAGCTATATGCAAAAAAAATGTGCCTTTTTTGGAACATTTTTAACAAAAACATTGAGCGCTAAAGGGGTTAATAAAAAACAGCTTTTACCACTACGCGACTAATATACTACGTATGGAAAAAAAAATAAAACTAAATCATTTATTTTTTTCAGTAATGCGTCACACTTCAAAACAACGCAAGGCTATTACACCTCGTAACACTTTAAACCGCCCACAAATCACAAGGCCGACACAAGATTTATTTTTTCCTTAACATTTATTTTTTCTAAATCTATATTTATTAACTAGTTAGGAAATTCCCTTGTAATATTTCATGTTTTCACGTTGTACCTTCTTTTTCACATATCCTCCCGTTGGTGTGGTGTGGTAGTTAGGAGAGGGGGGTGCCAGCTCAGGTGTCGTCCACGTCACTTGACCATGGTTCAAAATTACGTGGTCCGTCGCCAAAAGCCCTCGTGTAGCTGAACAGTGCGACGTTAATATTCAATCAATCAACCTTTTTCACATAAAGAAATAAGAAAAAGAATTCTTCAAAAACTCCAACAACATGATACTATATTTCCAACTTCTTTAAGTGAATATTTTGCAAAAAGTTTCGAAGTTTAATCTGAAACAAACACTTTAAAAATGTTTCAGGTTAGTGTTTCTCTCTATATCTCTCTATGTTCGAACTCAAAAGCAAATAATCTAAAACCTTTTTACAACTTTTCTAAAACAAGTCTTAAAACTTCCTTTAAGTTTTCTTACGTCAGGAAGTTTTGAGCAAATCATAAACTTAAAAGCATAATATAGTTGTACTCCTCCAGTGAAAAAACACATCAACAATTTAAAAATAAATTGAATTTTTTCAAGAATAAAAATTTTTGAAAAGGTATTTATATATGTGCTACTTCTCCGAAAATATTTAAAATAAATCAGTTTATAACATTTAATATCAATTTATAACATATATCAACTTATACATTTAATTTTATCTTTAAAGTCTAACGCCTTACTAAACTATATAACTAATTTTGCACTCATATTGCAAATGTAAAGCAATTATATTTTCTAATTTGAAGCTAAAACCCGAAGCCAGCTATAGAGGAGTTTTATTGTTGGAAAAAGCTTAGTCAAAAAAATAAAACATATATATATATATATATTTAATGCGTTTTAAAAGAAATGTGTGCCCTTTTTTCTATCTTAGTTTCTCTAACAAGAAAGCTTTGTAGAAAATGTCAATTTTCGATGAAATAATAAAGATTCCGTTATTCGGAAAATTGTTTCTTTATTGCCACAAAAACATTTCTATGTCTTTGAAGAAGCAATTTTCTGCGGTTCTAAATTCACTTCTTCCCTAAACTGAATTTTTTGAATGCCCCTGTTTTTATTGGATCAATAAGAATCAAATTTTTCGAAAACTATCCAAGAAATAAATTTTGTACAAAATGTGTTAGTGCGCATAAAGATTTTTAGAAAACATATTTTATTGCTGTTCATTTGTGTAATACAATAATGCAATAATATCCAAATTTTCAAAAAATCGTTACTTTTTGGTTAATACAAAAATTTCTTTTTGATTATTTGCGACACGAAAGTGAAAACAAAATATCAGTTATTCAAATTCTTCAATGAATTTGCATTATAAAATGTGACTGGGTAATGTCATAAGGCTTTAAAACTTCAGTTTATATGGTAATATTGTGAAACGTTAAAATCTAAATGCATACAATCGGTCTGTTATGCTTTCATTTTTAAGGGGTCATGCAACTTTTAAACCATGAAAAATTTGTTTTTAAATATATATATATATAAACTTCCCTTAAAATACTTTAAAGTCCTATGAATAAAAATATACATTCTTAATTATGTAAAGAATCTACTAAAAGACAAATGATACACCTAATTTTCTTTGCTGAGCTCAATAATCTGCATGATTTCATATTCTATTTTACATTAATCTTATTTAGCAGCATAAGTGTTTTGAGAATTGTATTTGTGTTATTCAAAATCCATTCTCTTTCTTCATTTTCATTTTCTTTTGTGCCCTTAATAAGTTGCTTTTAGGGGTTCTTTTAATAAGTGTCCAATTTTTGTGCTCCCTTTTTGAATGCACGATATGCTTTATTTTATTTTATAAGCATTTTTGAAAAAAAACAACATTTTTTTACACTTTTAATCATTATTAAATACAACTTCAAATAAATTCTTATATTTCTTCTATGCTACATCAGTTTAATCATTAACTTTGCGAGAGAGGTGGAAAATACACGATAAAAAATAATTACATAAAAAGCTGAAAATCGTAATTGCAAATAAATTATAAGAACGAATAAAAATACGTTTTTTTTTCTCTTCAAACTTTCCCAGTTTACAGCAAAAAGACTTGAAAGCCTAGCTAAATTTAAATTCTCGACAATCTACGTTGATTTACGTTTCGTTTTATAAAGTAATCGAATTCAAAGCTCCAACTATTTAATCACTAGTCAGAGATTTTCATGGACTTGTATAAATATTAATCATATATTCCCTAGTGTGCTCTCATCTTATTTAACAATATCAGTGTTGAAATAGGTCAAGTGGATTATTGGATTAAACTCGAATACCGCTAGTGACTGTCGGATGTATTAAATTAGACGCTACCCTTTATACTTTAACAACAAATAGAAATTCAGGACCCCACTGTGATTTAGTGAGTAGTTCCAACAGCTAACATATTCGTTTCATCTTCGTCATTTCATTGTAGCTCTAAGCGTAGAGCTCTATTGTCACATTATTTACTTAAAACATAATCTAGATTTATTTTCATGAGATAAGGAAACTGTGACTGGCAACACGTCAAAGAAACTTAAAAAAAACACTCCCTTATAGAAGGAAAAGAATCTATTTAAGATAAAAATGAAATACAGTGGGTGATCGGTTAACGAACATAATCCGTTCCAAGACTATGTTCGTTATCCGAATTGTTCGTCAACCGATCATAGATTCACCATAGACTTCCATGTGAAATCGATTAATTCGTTCTGGAGACCCTAAAGATTAAATTTTAAAAAATGCATAATTTCTTAGTAAGTTTTTAAAAAAATAATACATATATTTAGTCTTGCATATTAATCAGTCCTTTTCATTTTTTGCTTATGGGGCGTTGAAGAACATGTTCAATGTCGATTGTTTTTCTCTCCTTTTCAGGATTTTCCGGAAGTAATTAATAGCATTGTTGTTGTAAAGATTCCCAACCCTACTGACATCAGCTTGGTTTGGGTGCTATTCTAAGACCATTGCTCTGACAGCCTCCCACTTTTTCAAAAGATCTTTAATGGCAGAAGTCGGCATTGGTCCTCTTTCATCTTCCTCTTGTTCAGAAGGAGACACATTTCGTCGTGTTTCTTGGTGTTCTTCATTCAAAATTTCTTGGAGTTCTATCGTCAGTTCATCTTCATGTCCCATTATGAGCTCTTCTATGTCATCCTCGTTCACCTCCAATTCCAGATCTCTAGCAGCTGTCAAATTTACATCCATAATTTCAGGGTGTCTCCCTGATCACCTTCGAATATGTGTTCGTTGTCCAAACTCAAAAACTCTTTCTGGAAAGTGTTCGTTATCCGAATATGTGTTCGTTATCCGAACACAAAATTCTTTCGTGAAAGTGTTCGTTAACCGATTTGTTCGTTAACCGATCTGTTCTTTAACCGATCTGTTCTTTAACCGATCTGTTCGTTAACCGATCTGTTCGTTAACCGATCACCCACTGTAAATAAATACAGTAATACCTTGACTTACGCGAATCCGGAGTTACACGATTTTCAAATATCATCGATTCGTTTATTGTTTTGATAAGAAAAGAAACTCTGGCAAAATGGGAGAAATTGGAAATGTGATTGAAGAATTTACCGCACGCGATCTTGGTAGACAAATAAATTTAGAAGTGGATAGCGGTGACTTTCAAGAACTGTTGAATTCCCGCAATCAGGATCTGACAATGGATGAGCTGATAGAAATGCAGGAGCAAGAGCAAGACATTGAAAAACTTGAGTCTTTAGACACAATACAATAAGAAGATTAAATGACGGCTGGGAATTTGACAGAGGGCTTCATTTTAATTGAAAAAAGGTTACAAGTTTTATAAAATATGGGCTCAAAACGAAAAGTGCATTTTTTCAACAAAACAAGGAATAAAAAATACTATCAGCATACTATGAGGAAGTTTTGTGGATGAAAAAAAACTTTAAAAACCAGCAGAATGCTTGTTTTGACTTTATGAAATCTTCTACATCAGCGTTTCTCAAACTGTGGGTCGCACCCCCCTAGAGGGGCGGGATAACTCTACGAGGGGAGCGCAAGCATATTAAAAAGTCGAAAACAAAAATTATTAATTTACTGAAAGTAAACAAACAAAATACATTCTAACATAATAAAATACAAAACACACATTTGCACTTCCTTCGTAAATGTATCAGTGCCGCACAATATATTTTATAATTAATTTAACAATACAAAATTAAGAACAAGTTTAACAATTACCAGTGACTCCATGGGTTTGTCAGTTAAAAAAATTATATACAAAATCTAACACTTATTTTGATAATTTGTACGGTAATTGTAATCCTTTTTTATGATTAGTATTGTTGTGCAATAATGCACCAATTAATAAAATGGCAGTTATTATGTCAAAAAATGACATTGTTAATGCAACAATATAAGCATCCCAACAGAGAAGTATTTTTGTGTTTGGCCATTTGAATTATTGTTTCTGAGAACTATGAATCTTTGTAAAACTACGATTAATATACTATTTTTAATTTGTGATTTATATTGATTACATTTGTGGATTGAGAGAAGATGGGTTGCGGATTTCTGAAGAGGCTGATTTACAGCTTGTAAGTAATGCAATGGCATTTTTGGAACCATATTTCAGTTCATTATATCCATTTGGTTGTGATAAATATTTTAAATCATTGTTTGAAGTAAGGATGTATGACTTTGCTTATAAATATTGTGAAAACTTAGGGATTTACTAAATGGGTTTTAGAACTTTTCTGGACTAGAAGACAGCTAACTATTTATAATTTATTTTTGAAAATTATGAAGATGTGTCAGTTTCCTAAAAGTAAAACAAGTATGGTTGAATTTTGTAAGCACACGAGGAAAAAGATAGATTTAAGAACTAAAGTAGTATAAAATCAAGTGAATGAAAAAATGTCTGCAATTTTTCAGAATCACTTAAAAAATCTGAAAAGGAAGTAAAATTGAGAAAGGATATTAGATTATATACAGCTCTTATTTGTCTAACTTTAAAAATAATTTTTTTATTTAATTGCGTATATATATATAAAGGCTAAAACTAATTAAAAAAATAACTTTCTTGAAATCTATTAGGCATTTATATATAAATGTTTTTATATTGAGACACTTTCAAATAGAGGAAAGCGTTTTTTTTTTCACAATTGTTCTTCTCAATAGCACACAATGAACAAAGCTCGATGTAAATTTGAAGTTTAATTAGTAAAATAATTTTTTTTTATTGTATTTCTCAAAACCAAAAAAGCTGTGCTTTGTAAGTAAGATTCCCCAAGTAAAATGTATTGTATAATAAAACAAAATTTTAAGATACAAGGACAATATATTACTAAATTAACAGTGTCAAATGCAGTACTTAAAGTAGTAAACAATGCAGAACTTACAGTAAAAACACAGTAATGAAGTACTAAATCAATAGTACTATATACAGTAATAATAGTACAGAAGTAATTGCTATATACAGTATTTATATTTCAATTAATAATTATAACAAATGCTAAGTACATAATGACAGTACACTTCTATAAACAGTACTTAAGTACTTTTCAAAGGTATTTTATTAAACGTAACTAGATCGATTGTACAGAAGTTCGTCTATGCATATGTTAAGAAGTTCTTTCCCATACTAAAAAAAAAAGAAAATGACGAATTATACTTGCGACCGTTTTTATAGAGTTCGGATTCCTGACGAAATTTTCTTTCCTTTGCAATTGCTACAACTTGAAGAAGCGACCTCCTCCACAACCCCGTATCGAGATCACCACCGTGGGGGACCTCTACGCTTACCTGGAGGCCAAAAAGATGCGCTACGTGACAGCCAAAAGCGCAACAACGAGTGCCTCAATGGCAAGTGAATATTATCTAATATCTAATATATATTATATATTATAAATGTGAAAGTTTGTGAAAATCTTTGTGGGTCTTTCACGCAAAAACAACTGAATGGATTTTAATGAAACTTTACAGTAATACAGCTTATATATCAGAATAACACATAGGCTATAATTTATACCATAGACTATAATTTATAAAAATTTGTAAAAAATGTCCCAAATAAAACAATATTTGTCAAGTAAGAAGGAAAAAATTCTGCCATCTGCAAGCAAAAAAGCCCACGTCAGCATATATCTATCTTTTGTTTCTGAAAAACTCTTTTTGTTTTGGCTACGCAAGGGGCTCGCTTCTAATTAATTCCTGTGATCAGAATAATGCCTATTTTTTTTATTTCCGAATAAAAATACGTTTTGAAGGGAGAGGTTGTTATAAATCTCTCTTTATTTTAATGTTTTTTTATGATTTTATTATGCACATTTGGTAGTAAGAAGTTGATCTATTTTCAAAATAACTACTTTTATCGCTTCTGGTACTTAAAGTAAATAAACTTTCTCTTTCACACTACATCATTTGGACAAACTTTCATAATTTTTTTGTGGTTAGTAGTTAATTATAACTCTGTAATTTTAATTGAATATGCAGATATTGCATTTTTAAATATAAAACTAATTATAACCACTGCACTGTATTTTTTGCAATAAGTGAGTGAGTGAATATTAACGTCGCACTGTTCAGCTACACCAGGGCTTTTGGAGACGGACCACGTAATTTTGAACAATGGTCAAGTGACGGGAACGACACTTGAGCTGGCACCCCCTTCTCCTAATTACCACACCACACCAACTTAACAGGAATATTCTACCAATACTTAGCTGTAATATTCTTTGAAATCCTCTCTTCCAAGATATATGGCAGCACGGGTTCTATTATGAGTATTTTAGTGGGGAAGGCAAACAGTTTTATAGCAGATATTGCGTTTTCAGCGGATTGCAAAGATTTATTATTTTTGTCGCAAAAAATAGTTAATGTCAAAATTTAAGTGTCTTACGGTTTTGTCTGTTAATGAAGACCTTGGAAAATGATTTGACTACTTATTTTATGTGAACGGTGTACATAATTAATTTTACAGTGGAATATCTTTAATTAATTTATTAGCTCTAACGGATTAAATTTTCCAAAGTGGAGTATTTTGTTTATGTATATTTCTTAATTTGTACATGTAGTGATCCCCCAAAAAATTGTATGAAAAAAACTGCAGTAAATCATAATGCGGTTGGATAAAGTATTAAAGTGCATTTCTCCCCTACACGGTGGGTCTTACAAAGCTCTAATAAAGCTCGAGCTACGAAAGTAGCTAGGCATTTGACAACTTGACTCTATCGTTAACATTTCGCTATGTTTTTCATTGAATCGCCATTATAATTTAAGAAACGGCGTTGCTTGCGAATATTACAATTTTAAAATAAAATAAATACAACAGAAAGTAATATTAATGTATTACACTTTCAGATATAAATTATTTACACTACTTTAAGCATTCATTACGCAAAACTTTTAAGAATGTGTTACTTTTGCTGAGCAGAGATCAGCTTAGGGAGGTATTTTGAAAAATCGACCCTCAAGGGTGTTACGAGGAATTATAAATTTAAAAATCCTTTTTATCGGCTATTAGATCTACATAGTTAAAATTTAATAAAGGTTTTTTTCTTTCTTTTTGTTTAGCTGAGATATGCAAAAGCTTTTTTGTTTAATTTTCAATTCACCATAAAATTAACTCATTAAAAACTTCTTTTTCCTTCAATCTGTGTTGTTTAATTTTTCAGTTCACCCGTGCGAAGAACGGGTATACCAGCTTGTATTTAATAAAGGAAAAGCCCTTTCACTTCGATTTCCGTTGAGGAACTATGTTGTTGCATTTGGTTTCACGAAGTAATAAAGCGCTCTTTTACTGGCATGAAATACATTGAAGACATGCAAATATCAGATCATGGCAACCTCAGTTTGAACATCAAGAGGGCTGTGATGTAAGAAAATGTAATCTCATCGCAACCCGGTATGGAATAATCTAGAGGGCTGTGATATAAAAATTTTAATCTCGTTGCAACTCGGTATGGAACATCAAGAGGGCTGCGATATGAAAAGTGCAATCTCATCGCAACCCGGTATGAAACATCTAGAAGGTTGTGATGTACAAAATGTAATCTCATCGCAACCCGGTATGAAGCATTAAGAGGGCTGGGATACAAAAATTGTAATCTCACTGCATCTAAGTTTAATAATTCAATGCATCCGTTTCACAGAAATATCGCTTTATAGCTTGAAAAAGCATAACTTTTTCATCGAACATCACGGAAGTACTTAAACAATTGCTTAGAGCTGGCATGTCAAAAACTCGTATGATATTGTGGGTCACATGGTCTCTTTTATATTAAGTAGGCTTTTTAATGTTCAAAAAATTAATAAAATACGGTTTTTAGAATGATTGTATTATGTATTTTTATTAGACTCAAAATTTATTTAAGTTATACTTACACAGTCATTCATATTCCATGTTAGTTTTACAATTAAACTACTGATATTTCATATTTTTATAAGAATACAAAACAGTTATAATAAGAGAAATAGTGTTTAATATTATATTTTAGAAGATATTTGGCACCGTTTTTCACAAAGCAAGTCATCAAAATTTAGTTGAATATATTGACCTGATGAAATTTTTATAATTGATAATAAATGTTGAGATGGGGGGATGGGTATTCTTTACCTTTCTGATTTTTTTGTTATTTTTCATTGAAAAAAATAGTTGCTCACATAAATCAGTGCTACGGAACATATTCATTGTACGCATAACAAACACAGACTTTTTAGCAAAGCGATCTACAGATATATATGTATAAAAATCTGGAACTTGAAGTCCCATACATTTTTGCTTCATCAAATAATTGCATTGGATATAATTTCAGTTAACTCACACACACACACACACACACAATTTGTATGTTTTCATCTACAATTTCAATATAGATAAATACAGGTGAAGTAAAAATATGAAATTGTAATTTGTAGCTTTTAAAATCAGAAAATGTTCCATCGAATTCCATTTCTAACAATTTAACTTGTTAAGCCAGCGTTTCTCAAACTGTGGGGAGTGAACCCCTTGGGAGGAGTGATATCTCTACAAGGGCATATTGAAAATTCTGAAAAAAAAATATTTTGAAAAATAACTAAAATACATTCTGACAAAATAAAAAAAAATCCAATACACATTTACACTGCTATAATATACTTATAAATGTATCAGTGTTGCACATTGTACTTGATAATTAATTTAACCATACTAAGTTAAGAACAAGGGCCAACTGACCTTCTGGACCCAAAGTTGCGGGTTTGACCCCGGCCCAAGTCAGTGGATTTTCATGATGCAGAAAAATTGACAGCGGCCCCTTCGTGTGATTATACGGCATGTAAAAGATCCCTAGAGTGTCTGTTTGGCTTGGGTGCTCCGGGAAAAATTAAATCCCAGTACAGGTTCACATCGTTAGGTCTCAGATGCCTCCCTCCAGGGAGAAACCTGTGGCCATTGGTATCCGCCTATATGGTGCCGCCCTAACAAGAGATACCAGCTTCCGGGGAATGAACTAGGTCTGCAATGGCAAAACTCTAATCCGCAGCCTCCATTAGAAATAAGTTAAGAACAAGTTTAATAATGAGCTTGTCATACATAAAATTATATACTAGAATATAACATTTAACTTGATAATTTGTACGGTTTATAATTGAGCTTGAAACTCTCTCTCTGCCGATTAAAAGTTACGCGATTCGCTGCCACTTAGGTGCGCGTTTGTGATGTATTGGGAGACGGGAGGGTAGGGGGGAGCAAGGGAATAAATAATTAAATTCTCTGAAATAACTAAATCCCTCGCAAACACTGCCAAGGTCCGTTTATTGCATTCCAAAGCCTTCGGAAAAATTGTATGGATAACAGTGCACAGAGAAGATCATAGTTCTGAAAGACGTATGTATACGTCCGGGGCATTTAACGCTTTGGCTGATTGAGACATTTATATATGCCAGTGACACCTAAGAGGTTAAAGTGTATTGTAGCTTCTGCGTCAAGGTAGAGTATTATTGAATTCAATACATTGTGTTATTGTAATGGGAGGGGGGTGCGATGAAAATTATGATCGAATATTGGGTCGCAAATATTGAAAGTTTGAGAAGCACTGGTCTATATCAAAATAACCTCGGCTTGCGATTTTCTATTTGTGTTATCTAAAATTTTATACTTAACATTTTTTTTTTTTTGGAATTTATTATTTTCTTTCGCCTTTGGATCTAACTAAAGATATTTTATATGTATTTATATGTGAAATTATATCCCAGCTTATAGGAATTTGACTTTTGTGGTTATCACTCATTCCCACCTGTCGCGTAAGTTCGGTGTTACAATGTATTCAAAAAAGAGCGAATTTAATTAGAGATTGTGTTACGAATTATATTCGCAATTCTGACTATTTCTCTGCGGAAAGTACTTTTTATAGCGTTATATGATTATAAAACCCCCGGCTGGGTGGCGTCGTTGGTTTGTCGCTGACCTTCTGCACCCAAGGTTGCAGGTTCGATCCCGGCCAAAGTCGGTGGATTTTCATGACGCAAGAAAATCGACAGTTGCCATGTCGTATGATTATATGACATGTAAAAGATCTCTAGAGTGTCTATTTGGCTTGGATGCTCTCGGCAAAATTAAATCCTGGTACAGGTTCGCATCGTCAGAACTCAGGTGCCTCCCTCTAGGGAGGAAACTGGGCGTCAAAATTACCTGCGGTGATTGGTATCCGCCTACATGGTGTCGCACTAAAAAGTGATACTAGCTCTCGGGGGATGTACTAGGTCTGAAATGGTTAATGACCAATTCACAGAGCATTAGAAATATATAAAAAATGATTATAAAATCTCTTTCTGTAAGGGAAACGTGATTTATGTTAATGAGGTGTCAAGTGAAGATGGAAACTGAGGATAGGGATTGTTGCCATGCAAAGAATAAGAATCGTCGTAGTTCAAAGAAAAGTAATACGACGTTCAGTTCAAGGGCTCATATTATTATTAGGGATCATTCATTAATAAGAATAGATTCTAGATATACACAGATTACTATTTAATCTGACATTTCCCTCATAGCTTAGGTCGAATTTCATTTTTTTTTTAATTTATTGCAACGCTGATCCACATTTTTCTTTCATTAATAGATTAATTCTTTTAGTTTCAGAAACATGCGTTTTGAAAATATTTTTATTATTTATTTCAAAAATATTATTATTTATTTCAAAAAAGGCAGATTTCAAAAACAGGTTTTTTAAACCATTGCTAGCTCTAAAGAATGCACTACACATTGCTAAAATTTTCTATATATATTATTCGTTTAAGGGATACTAAATTTTAACTCGTGAATCGTATAATGAAATATGTGTGATCTGCAGTTTAAAATAAAAGCAATTAAAATATTGTTGAATGAAAAATATTTACAGGGAGGATATGACATTTTATTTAAAACTTTGAAATATTGTTCCATATTATTTATCAAATATTTCTCAACAGTTCTGAAAAATTAATACAGAAATTTTACAATGCTAACAATAGCTGTTAATATTTTGGAGTAGAGAGACAAAGGGGTAACGTACCCCAACATTCAGAAGGAACAACACTGAAAGGCTAAAAGAACACAATACACAAACAGGATTCATCTAGATGTCAGGAAGATCAGTAGGCGTGATGTAAAATATAAATGAAGAAACCATTAAAATTTAATGGAATCGGATGCTTCATTTGGAAGACATCTGATTAACCTATCAATAATGTGTGGGAGAGGGGTTGATTTTTATTTCTCCATCCTTTGGGAAATTACGGCTTATTTCCAGTTTCTGAATCCAACATGTCGCTTATGGGCCAGTTGACTGTTGTATTGTCATTTAGTGGGGTGGCAGCACTTAGTTCTTCCAAACCTTCATCTCCTTTCAGGACATTTTAAAAATGGCATTAAAACGCTTTCAAATTGTTCTTTTTAAAGGGACTTGGAAACCTCTCTTTATATAATACTGACAATGTTAAATTGGCTGTTTTCGATGTACTTTTTCTCAAAATCTGTTACATGTACTTGCTTGAAATTTTTCATGCAAATAAAGTACACCTTTCTTCTTATACTGAAATGAGCTTTCAGCTAATTTTGATTTTTTAAATAATTTATGAAATATTTTAGCAAGCTTTGCGAAATTTGACCCATTTTTCACATAAAAAATTTGTAAAAAATAAATTTTTGAGTTTTTTTACAAAAAGCTTATTTCCGTATATATTAGCCCTTATTATAAATATATCATAAAAAATTACATATTTGTGAATAGTGGTTTCTCAGAAAAGGTACATCGAACATCAAAATTTACATTTTGAGATAAATTATTTTTAAGGCCACAGTGGACAGTAAAAAAAATTTTTTTTTTTATTTTTTACAAACATGCCCCAAACTTTTACTGGCTGTATGTAACTTAGAACTAAAACCATACAAAATATTTTGTGAGAAAAAAATGATTAATTTTTAAAAAATTTAAAATTAAAAAATTTTAACGAAAATTTAAAAATTTCAAAACGTTCCATGCGTTTTGATTTTTTTAAAATTTCATATTTTCCCCTGATTTAACTTCTTTAAGCAATTCTTTACAAATGTATGCATACAATGTAATGTTTTATATGATAATTTACAAAATATGGGTAAACGCAAATTTTTATATAAAAATTTCAAGAATTTTAATGATTTCCTACATAAAAAACTTTAATTTCTTCTTTCACCCTATCACTATTACTACAATGCATCCAAGAATTTATAAGTATACATTAGATGAATACTTTTGGAAAGTTTTGTTATAATTCGACAAAAATTGCAACGCATGGAACATTTTGAGTTTTGGTTTCGAGGCAAATTTTTGATTCTGAGAAAAAAAAAACTTTTTTTTTATTTTAAAGGAAATTAACTTTTTTTTTAAAAAAAATTAAAGATATAAATATGAATTTGAAATTGAAAAACACTAATATCATACAAATATAAGATAAATGCAGAATATATATACATAAGGTTCTGCAATATTTATTGTAACAGTCACATTGACACGTGGTATATACAGTGATAAAAATTGAAGTAAGCTAGAACTTTCTTATAATATCCGAAGTAAATTAGCAGAACGTATTTCATTGTTTTATCTCTACCAGATAGTATATTATGTATTTCATTAATCATAATGAGTAAAAATAAAGTATTTCAAAGGGATTAAATTACAAAAATTCAATGTTTTCGAGGAAGCTTTCATTTTTTTTAGAAAAACAGCTATTTTTATTCTAAAGGAAAAAACTTTTAGTTTTTTTAAAAACAATTAAAGACGTTCATATAAATTTGAAAAACACTAATATCACAAAGATAAGATAAACATAGAATATATGTATAAGATTCTGCAATATTTATTGTAACAGTCACATTGACATGTAATATATATAGTGATAAAAATTGAAGTAAGCAAGAACATTCCAATAAAATCTAAAGTAAATTAACAGAATGTATTTCATTATTATTTCATCAACCAGATAATATATTATATATTTCATTAATCACAATGAGTAAAAATAAAGTATTTCAATACAATTAAATTACAAAAATTCAAAAAAATAACAAATCTAATTACACATAACAAGAAAACTGTTTGCTAAGTCTGATAAAAAAAAATAATTTAAAAAGCACCGGCACTATAGGCTGCATTTGTATTTGTGGCATTTCTTTTCCTTTTCTTTTGTTTCGTAGAAATATTCTGAGAAATGCGTCGTTTATCTTGTCTTTCTGCAATAGTCAAAGAAAAACTGTCATTTAGGCATGAGTCCTCTTTCGCTTCAAGAGATTTCACATAGCCCAAATTGTGCTTTTCGATGGCATCCGTTACTGCTATTTCCAGCCTCCTTTTGGAGACGAATACCTCTTTTGGGCATTTTCGCCAAATGCAGCTATGCAGACTTTCATTCGAATTTTGCGTCTTGCCTGCTACGCATCTTTCAAGAATGGTGTCTGAAGCTAAACGTTGATAAACAGGCATAATTTTCTCCACTACTTGTGGCGACAAGTAAGTTTTCATGGAACTGTGTGACCCTGGGGTCTCACCTTTGGCTATAGCTCTTTTATAGAAACACCATGATGATTCCCCTTCAGGACACTTACCATGCATAGGCTTTTTGTCAGTTGATGAGCAATGCATCAGGCTGGCATATATAGCAGTTTTCATTTTATCGGTATCAGGGACATTATCTTTTATTGCCTTTCTATAGTAATTTTGCAACTTTGTGATGTTTTTATCTGTAAGACTTCCTGCTTACGCCCACCAAGAGTCACTTTTTCACCTTCCATTCTTTCACTTTGTTACGCAACGATGTGCCTAGCCTCTTTGCAATATGATTCAGGCACTCTTCCTTTTCGATTTTTATATCAGAACCATATATTTTATTGTCCGACAAAAATTGAAAAGTTTTTTAGTCACCATCACTCAGCATGGAAACGAATCTCATTTGGCAATCACAAATGGACCGCCTTCACATAATTAGTGCAGCGTGCATCTCCATGGCTCCAGAAGTTCCATCAAAATTTTTGTCACACTCATCCGCATGTCCTTTTTGCCATATGTGAAACTCCGCACTATCGACTCCCATATCTCGACCAGCAACTACACAATTCTGACAGTATTTCGACAATACTTCAAAGTCAAGGAAAAGTCCACTAAGGATATCTATGATTATTCCCCTAATCCTAGGTTAGATGTATGTCCTCGCTTTTGCCAAGTACCGTCATATGACACACTCACATCAATTATTTCCTGATTTTTAGAGAAGCATCAACTTTTACGTGAGCTCTTCTAGCAGCTTGACGTGACATTTCAAGCATTTTTTTCTTCACCTCTTTGTTTTTCACGGATAAGTTGTGCATGCATTTGGCAAATGTTTTTCGGTCCATTGTTAACATGTTGAGCACAGAAGAAAACGTTTCCAAAGCAGCATGCCCTCTGCCTATGGATAGGAAGGCACTCACCAGTTTGCTGTTTATATCATATGACTTTTTGGCCTCTTCTTGAAACTTGAAAAACACTTCCATAGCTTTCTGACATGATTCGCATAAAAGTTCCATCTTTGTAGAATAGGAATGGTGTTGTTTTATAACAAGGGTACAGTTTGTACAATATTTACAAGGAACTTTCTGCAATAGTTCAGAAAACACAGCCTTGTGGGTGAAAATATAGCTTGCCTCAGGTTGGGAAGATGTACTCGGTTCAGATAATGTATCTCTCTGCAATATCATACTATTACTGTTTTTTTCATCAACAGTTTTAGAAGATTTCTTCCATCGCTTCTTGCTATTTTCTCAGCCAACATCTTTCTCCTTTTGGTAGGACGAACTTTAGGTTTCCTATATCTCGATGATATAAGATCCATTATAAAAATTTTAAATAACAAAGGCAATTTAAAATGAACTTTAGTTCTGAAAAGAACTTTTTGTTTTGGTAAAATCAATATAAAGTTTGAATAAAATTGAACGAAAAATGCAAACGAAAGTTCGAAAGAATTGTAAACAAATAATGCCGCTTTAAGTCTCAGATACAGTTAAAACAAATTGTTGCCATTCAGACCTTGATAAATTAACATTTAAAAATAAAAATTAGAGAGGCTATGTCTACAGTAAATAAAATTCGTACTGTCAAAGTACATGACAGCTTTGTCAGCATGACATCAGAATGTAAACAAAGGGGCGTGGTCATGGATGACTGAATCGGAACTACCCCATAACTTAGTAAAAAATGCATGAAACCAAAAAATTTTTTTGCGTTTGATAGAGAGGCTAATATAATATTAAAATAAATCAAAAAAAATTTTCGATATTTTAGTCAATTTTCCACATTTTAACTGTCCACTGTAGCTTTAATGTATACAGTGAGGCTTCTAATCGGCGAAGAAATAAAAAAATAATAATAAAAGGCTCAATTTACAATCATGTTTTGGTTTATATCAGCAGTCCAACTTTTAATCAAAAACGAAGTACTTTGTTTACATTTTTTGCCATTCAAATGAGCGTGGCCCAGTTTCAACGATTGTTTAAAAATAGGTTTTAAGGGCTTCTAATTACACTAGAGGTTAAAGTAAGGTATATTTAGAAAGGTTAAAATCTATACAATTTGAAAATGTAAAAGTCTCAAATTGTCAAAAAATAAGATTTTAGCTTTCCAACACTTCTTAATAAATAGTATTAAAAATTTTAAATATAACAATAGAAAAATAATAAAAAGAAAAGTTACTTTTATATGAATAAATTTACAAATATAAAATAAAATAAAGATAAAAATTGATGAAAAAAGAATCTTGAATTAAAAAACATTTTCTTGATGAAAGTGGGCAGAGCAATGCCTAGTCAATCCGGTTGCATAAAAGAGTCCGAGTTAAAGAGAGAAAATATTTAGATATAAAAAGTTGAAATAAGTTGGTAACGAGTGGAATTTCTATAAATGGCTGATCAGAGAGGTTAGCTATTTTTCCATTTAAGTTTAGGGGAGAAACTCGACCAATCATTGAATGCTAAATGGAGAGAATTTAAGAATAAAATTAAAAGATATAAATAATATAACAAGCAAGAAAATATTTAAGAATTAAAGATAAGCAGGATCAATTAAGATTGATCTGTGTGTGTGAAAATTAAGATCAGGGGTATATTTTTCGATGCTAGTGATCGATATGTTGTTCAAATTGATAGAATTTCTCTTGATCGTTTGTGTGATAGTGGATATTTTACTCGCGACTCTGAGTGTGACTGTTGTAACATGTGTACTGCAGTGGTGGCCAAAATTGTGTACATTTTTTAAAATTGTTATATGTTGTAGAACAAAAACTTGTGGCACCGTTTGAAACCTCTTGTCCGAATGAGGTAAACGTAAAATAAAAAGAAGCTAATTGCGGATATAATTGTTTCCTGGCATCGTGTTATAACAAAGGAAAAGCTTAAAACTATTTTCAGCTCAATGAAACATCGATGTGAAGCTGTAATAAAGAATAAACGCAACCTCACTAAGCTCTGATAACTCACTGCTGTCATCATTATCTAATGTATATCGACAGATATCGCAGCATAACTTTGTTTTCGTTGCAAGTATTTGAATTTTCTTTTTTGTATTGAATTTTGTATTAAATTCTTTTTAAAATGAGAAAATTACTTAGCATTTTGTGCAGCTTAAAATGTTCTATAAGCATATACAAACTTAAAAAACATAACAATTTAAAACAGTGTCCACAAGTTTGGCACCACTGTACGTATGTTTTATATTTTGCTCCACACACACATATCTGGTTTTTCCTTTCAGTAGTCGCATTAAAGTATCCGACTACGTTCGGAAACGTGATTTTAAACAGCGCATAAATAGATATTTTTCATGATATTTAGTGTCACTTAGATTAGAATACGTGAATAAAACTGTTTTAAGGACATTTTGACAAAAAAAATTATTTAAATACAATATTTTGGCAAAAAAGTAACTTAGAATAACCTTTTTTCAGAATGTTCTTCTTTTGTGAAAAATGCTTCTATTACAGTAATATTTTGCCAGTATATAACTCAGACCTCAGTACAGAGGCTCAACTATGATTTTTGAAAAATTCACATTATTTTCAGAGATACAACCAATTGAAATAATTATCGGCGTTTTTTTCTCAAAATTTCTCCCCTCTGTGGTCGTAAAACATACATAAACCCACTTCTAAGTTATATATTTCAAAAATTCTAGTTGAGCCTCTAAACAGAGGTCTGAGCTATCTACAGGCAAAATTTTATTATAATAGAAGCATTTTTCACGAAACGAGAACATTTTGGAAATCGGTCATTCTATGTTCTTTTTTTTTTTGTCAAAATATTGTACTTAAATAATTTTTTAATGTAATACTATTCTTAAAACAATTTTTATACATTTTCTAGTCTAAGTGACACTAAATATCATAAATATTAGCCAGTTATACGCTTTTGCAAAATCATGGTTCCGAACGTAGTCGGATACCTTAAAAGATTTTTCTTTCGGTAGATTTGATAAAACAAATTGGCAATTGGGTTAAATGTTGAAATTAACTGACATCATGAAAAGTAAAGCATATAGAAAACTTTTTATTTGTAAATATTTATCATTTTCACTTAAATTCCTGCGCGTTTTAATATAATTTAATTAAATCTAATCCAACTAACGAACAGAACCTGCCTTCAAGAAAAATTTTCTTCATTTAATATAAAGCGAGTAAAAGTATTTTGACACTTCCTAATTAGTATTGAAATTAACGCTATAAATTAGAACACATCAATACATTTTGAAGAAATGTACTTGCTATACATGTTTCAAACGAATAAATGATTGCTGAGATCGATGAAAAGTTTTATTTTAATTGATGGTAACTAGAACTTAATGAAGTTACTAAAGAATTTCAAAATCAATCATAGCTACAAGTAATTAATCAATATTAGTACTTTATGAAGCTATATATAAATTGTACTTCGATATTCGATTGAATTAGGAAATTTTATGTTGATGTAGAGTATTAATATCCGATATTTCGATTCAAAAAACTAAGTTTGACTGATGTGTTTTTACCCCTTTTATGTTAAAATCGCTACTCACAGAAGTATAGAACCAATAATCCATGAAATTCAGTGTTAGTTTTAGCAATTTTTTTATACAAGTTGAAGTTAATGATCTCGTGATTTATCGGATATGTCATCTGCAGTTACTCTTTGATTCATTTCAGTTCTCTTCTCTGGAGCGGTAATTATCAATCGATTGAAAGGAACACCTTTCATTTGTAGCGCGTTTGAAATTGCCTAATTATATGAGAGGGTCTCTAAATTGTTGATAATTACTTTCATAAACGTTTTTAATTTACTGTTAAGCGTCACTGGTGTAAACTGTGCTAATTTGCTTACTTGAATCTGAGATGACAAAGAGTATATACATTGTGATATTTAATTTTAGTAAAGAATATCGGATGGCTCAAACACACATGGCGACTATTTTCAATTCTTAATTCATTATGTACCACTTACATCAGTGATTCTCGACCTTTTTATTTTTTATTTTATTTTTTTTTAGTTGCGGTACACTTTTAGCAATTTCAAAATTTGGCGGAACACTAACAATAAAATAAGTTTAAGGAGGTTCAACACGTCCATAGGAGCCCATGTTAAATTGCTTAAGTTTATATGCACCTTTTTCTCAGAAACTACTTATTTCTCATGGATAACATTTTTACAGTATGTTATGTAAGCTATCAATAACACTTTAACGAAGGGTTTTGTCTTTTTGTTAAAAATTAAATTAATTATGAATTTCTAAAATATTGTTCAGTTTTTTTACCTAAAATTTAAATTAAAAAAGTCATATCTAAAAAAGTTTGCTAGATATACCTAATTTTCTCCATTAAAATGTATAAACATGTTAAAAGTCTGCTCACAGAAAATTTGAGGAATATATGAAATGTAGTTTGGGAGAAAAAAGTACGTAAAGTGAAAAAAATTGCATTTTGAGTAAACAGGCTGCAAAGTAAAAATTTGTAATTTTTTCAGGATTTACTTTTTTAGTACTTTGCAGAAGCATATGAAGCATTGTTTTTCTCTCTGCTCACACATACAAAAGACTCTCTTTTAATTTCTTTTTTCATTATTTTTAACAATCTTTCTTTTGTGGGGGGATCCCTCCTTTGGTAGATACTCGAATCCTCCGTGTATCTAGCTTTTTGAAGCATGACACACAGTTATAACTTGGTTCAATATCACAATGTTTAAAGATCATTAATGTTGTTACCTGACTCATATTGAACTGTGCAATAGCCATATTTATTCCTAGTTTTAGAGTTTTTAACTCTACAAATGTAGATCTTAGAATCACTAACCAATTGAGGTTATTAACTGATTTGGGTTCTGAGCCTTTCCATGTAAACATTTTCTTAATGACATAGGAACCCCTCGATCTCTAGAAATTGACTTCATTTAATTCATTAGGGTATATAGCACGTGTGTATGTGTTTTTGATCATAGTGTATTTCGTTACATTCACATCTGTCTTTTTAAACTTGCACCAGGCATTTATACCTACAGGACACAGTCCATGTTAAGGGCTCTCGTTTGAAGACAGAAGAGGGAAATAAACAGCCCAAACAGCAGTTTTCATACTGTGTGGATCATTGATATTATTTCTAATAGCCATACTATAATATCTTTGAATTTTTTAATATTAAAATGTGGGTTTGGCTTTTTCTATCACTTAACTTTGTGACGGTCTCTTCGAGCTTTCCATTAATTGTCCTCTTGGGTTTTTTTGGGCTGAAAAAGGCAAATTCTTTCCTACCAAATCCAGAAGCGAAGCGTGATTATGCAAATTAAGAACCTTTTAAATAGCAGAAGCTTATCGTAAGCGTATGACCTATTGGGAAGTAATTATGCTAGTCTGTGTTTTTGCGCGTAAGCTAAAGTAAAAGAAGTTCGCCGAATTTCAAGAGTTCAGTTATTCGTGCCAGTGCGTTCAAGTCAAGATGGATACTATTCCACGCGAGATAAAGAAAAGTCATTTAGGATCCGAGAGAGTTGCTGCTATCCAAGATATAGAGGTAAGATCGTTCTATTAACTACTAGGAACTGTGTATATACAGAGGTTAGGAGTAAGCGGTAAAGTTAAATATAGTGGTCAGTCTCGCGCTTATTTGGTAATACGTATTGTGTGTTTCTTCACCTCAGATCTGCTAAGTTTAAATAAATATATTATCATTGTATAGTGTTTAAGTTAAGATTTTAATGAAGAAATATTAAGAGTTTGGCAATGCCTGGTTCTTCATTCACTCCCACACCCCTGGGTCACGAGGATAACTTAGAAGTAAGGCAACACCCACGGGCTATTAACTTTTTTTTACCTGTTTCGCTTTTAAAATCTAAAAGAGGTGTATCCATACAATTTTGGACAAGCCCAATACACTCTAAATTTTTCACTTGAATATCATATGGATTTGCACTCATCAGAAACTTATGGAAAGGGAAACACAGGTGCTTCTAGCAGAGCTCATTTGATGCACGTCAAGGAGTAGGTTAGTTTAAAAAATAAATAAAAATACTTCTAATTATCATATTTCCTCATATCATATTTTACTTTAAACAGAAATATTTGCACTTTTAAAAAATATTAAAAAAAGTGAAAATCGATAATTTTTTCGAAAATTCATGTACCGTACTTCTTAAAAGAATTTTACTTATCTATAATACACTACATGTAAAATAGTTTATGATAATAATGCTCAATGTTAAATAAAATAATATGTATGCCAAAGACAGCAAAATGTTTATTGAGTAATAAATTACAAATTAATTATAAGAAAACATTTAATGTGAAGTTTGAGCCTGATGATTTTTGATAATTTCGTGTTTATACATGGTCATTAAAAGATAATGCCACTCTCATTTCGTCATCTACAATGGACTAAATTCATGATGGTCACATGATAAAGGCAATCACGTGTGTCCCATTGATTAAAAATTGACATAATAGTTGTTCAACTTATAAAGTTTAGATAGCATTTAAAATTAGATGATTGGGTAAAGAGTTCACGTGTGTTAAAATTCGTCAAACAGATTTCAAAAACAACGAATTCAACAGATTTCAACGAATACTTTTAAATTAAGTGCATTTTGTTTAACTATGTGCATTATTATATCGTTGACAATATGTACTTTCTAAAAGAAAGTTTCTGCAAAAAGCAAAATTGGCAACAGTGAAGCAGATGAACTAATTGGCTGGAAACACGTGATTACATTTATGATATAATTATGACGTCGCATTAATTGATGAACTGATTGTCTGAACACACGTAACTGAGTTATCATTTGACTACGACGTCACATGAATTCAGTCTATTATAAAAGTCTCGGATTTTTTTTTTCATTTTTATACAAGTAAATGCTGAATCCGAATTCACACAAATAAGATGATTGTTTTGGCTATGATGGGATGATCGCCTCTAATTTTAATCCAAAAGGAAATTGACTCTTTCGAATTTTTTGAAATTAAATCTCGATTATTACAGAATGAAATTAATTTTTCCTCTTCATTCAAAGTTAATTCATGTACAGATGTATCCTCACACAGATGGATTACCCAAATGATTTTTTATATCTAAATATGGGAATTAATAAATAACTCTCTCTTCTGTTGTTGTTGTGTCCTTCCCGACGAGAAGGAATGAAAGGTGCCATAGCCTGATGATACAGGTTGGACTTCTTTATGATAGATGGCGACACTACCTATATCCACCTCCCCAATTTAGGCATGGAACTGAAGGGGAGGGAAATATTTTCCAGCCCCGTGAACTCGTGGTTTCCGTTGCGACCGCCCACAAGACTTTCAGACCCACTGATTTAACGAGCACGTACTCCATGTATACTCGGAGGGTATCTGGTGTCATCGGGCATCGAATCCAGGCCTTCCGGTCTGGAGTCCGATGCTCTAACCACAAAGCTACCTACAGCCAACTCTATCCTCTAGTGTTGTCAAATTGTCAGTAACAATTTTATGAATAGTTTATTTCTATAAAACGGCCGAATGATTCGTTTCTGAACTTTTTTTTTCTTCGGAGTATAATTAATAATTTTTTAAAAAGAAAACTGGTGTCACATTTCAAGAATTTTAAAAATCACTGACTTAGAGTTACAAATGTGTTTAGCACAAAACACTTCTGTACCCTAATATATAGGTAAAATAATAGTTGTAAATAAGTATTAGTTATGTATTACTTAACTTTGCCCAAAATGAATTTTCTTGATATAATGTTTAATGATATATCATTAAAGCTTTTAAATATTCTCCAACATTTGGAACGAAATCAAATAATCAACAGATTGATTCAATCAAATTGGTTGTAAACTTCTCTCAATATACACATTATTTCATTATCTATTGAAAAAATAATCTTCAATAGATTGCTGTGAAGCTTTAGTTGGCACTGTGATCGAATGACCACAAGCCGAAAGTCGTTTCTTGTGGATTTCTTTATTTTTCTTAATTGCAAAATATGCCAATGGTCTCAAAATAAGTTTGTGATTTAGAACTAAAGTATTTAATAAAGTTTTGAATGTTTAACTTAAAAACTATATAGAAAAAACATTCAGATTAAAGTTTGTTTAAGAGATCAAATATGTAATATATACAGGAAAACAATTAAAATCCATTCTGAAAAAAGAAAACGAAAAATGGATCTTTTTTGAATTTAAAAAAAGTATTGGGGTATCTTTCTATATATAAGTCACCCACTAGCTTAATAAAATATTTTCCGATACTCCCAACTCCAGTTGAGTTAAAAACTATTAGAAAAATTTAGAACTATTCAGCAACAGGAAGTGTCATTCTGGTATAATTTTTATGGTACATATATTTTTTCGCGATTAAGTCAGCAGTATTTAAATTGTTCGAAAATCAATTTTACTATATGTAAATCATTTAAAACCATCCTATTCTCGTGAGAATAAGATGATGTACTCTGTTGGATGAAAACTCCATCAAACAATTAGGCTTAAGTCATCTTTCGCTTAGATCCAGATAAAATTATTTTCCAAATCACTTCTGCATTAAGATCATCTCTGGATATTCCTGAGGGAAAAAGAGTTCCAAGAAATAATACCAGACAGTAATGAGACTGGGAAGGCAATCATCGCTGGGGCTTGATAAAGGATAGCGATTAATCAATAACATCACAGCTCCAAGAGAAAAAATATTGTCTATTGCAGTAATTAAATAGATTTTTTTAGGATAAATAACTGAGAGAATATGTGGATCTCATTTATAAGTTATTATTTCTTTAACGTGTGTATTAAAATAATAGTCAGATGCAAAATACGTTTATTACCTATATTACTATACTGAAAAACTTTTCCTATATACTGGAAAACTCAGCTTAATGTGAACCGAAGGGTGGCCGAGTTTATGAAAATGCCGGTTTATCGAAAATGTGGATAAAAAAGAATAAGTGTGAATGTTTTGTCAGAAAATATTCTACTGTACTTTTATGTATTGTTTTCTTTAGAATACAACACAGAAAATAAACTGCCCAAAGACCCTTAAACAGAGGGAAAGTACGTACTTTATGAAGACATACAGAGCATTTACTACATGAAAATAAAAATTAAGGAATACATAGTGTACAATAATTGACCTGTTATCAGACACACACCAGAAAACTATTTTATGAAGGCATAAAGGTATCTGTAGTGAAAAAATTAAGTAGCCGACTTTGCAAAAACTTGCTTCTTTATTTTTAAAGAAATGCGTAATGCCTTGTTGTGTCTTCTGTACTCCACTCTATGTTTTGCTTTTTCATCACGAAGATAACGAAGGAACAGTAAGTTCATTACCAACGCATCTTGCTGTTCAAAATACCGAAGGGTGGTTTCGAAAGCCTTTAACTCTTCAGTATGTGATATTTTAGGATTTCCTATGATATCCTCATTTCCTTTATATGGATATGGTAACAAAGTGGTAACTTTGTGACGAGTTTTGAGGTTTCTACTATATTAATCCAGAAGTGGTCGCGTGAGGCACAAAGTCAGCCCAGGCCAGGAGTGTAGTGCTGGCGTATGAGTCTTATCAATGATTTGGGGCCCTAAGCTTCAGAGGTCCCTAGATGTGCAAGCAAAATATCGTAAAATGTTAAGCCCCCCCAAAAAAAGAGCCTCCAACGAATTTTGATACGGGCCCTCTCAAGACTAGCTGCGCCAGTAGCCCAAGCTAACAAAATCTTTAATTTTGGGAAAACTGTTTATTTGTTTTCAATGACCTTGTCAGTATCCTCTTATATGGCAGTTTTCATGGGAACTAAAATGTATTTGTCACGTTTTTTCTTCTTTTTTTGGGCGTGGTAAACCTTTTTTCAAGCCTTTAAGTTCTTGGGGGTGACTGAGTTTCCTTTGTGACCACGTTTGTTCCAAAATATTTCCCATGAACAGGCTGCATTTTCCCCCTGTGAACGTCTTAATGGTTTGATTGTTTGTGTTACATGACTCATTATGGACTATAAATGTAAATGAACAGAATATAAAAAAAAGAAATGGGCACCAGCGATTTCTGTAGGAGAAAGATGAAACTTCGGAAAAAGAAATTGACCAAGCAAGCAAAGAATCTGATGAAATAATGACTATTAATCATGATAGTGAAGTAAATTTGAGAAAAGCGATGAAGATGAAACATATAAGTTCAAAGGAAAATTTTCAAATGTTACCTGAAAAACTCAATCGAGAAAAATATGAAGCACAATAAGTGTACCATAAGACATGCTGCACCCTATCAAAAAGACACAAGCAAGAAAATTTCGACATGCTGTTTGCCGATCGTCAAAAGACAATAAGACTACAATAACTTGAACAAAACAGGACAATTTTGCCAGCAAATATCATTCCTGTAATGTAAGCGAAAAGTGTATGTGATTTGTGTCCTTTTTATAAGTCACGCACATTTGAAACGATTTAGTTCAATTTGGTTGGATTTTTTTCTCGAAGGAAAATTGAAAAGTCCTTAAAAGTAGATAAGCACACTTCCTCTTAATTAAAGTATTCACTGGAATTATGATTTTTATCATGTACAATAAAAATAATTATTTAAAAAAAAGGATTGGGCTGAGACACACTGTCACCCCGCGTGACCACTAACGTCACTAATGAGTGGGCGACTGCTCCCGGGTTAGCATCCATATCAGTAATTCCCAATCCCCGGCTCGTAGATCAAATGGTATCAGGCCACCTGAGGAACATTAAATTATTTCCAATTTATTTACCGTACTGTATTTATCTCGGATTTGCGTGACTTTCCATGGGAAAAATCACTTTATATTACATATTAAATTACTTTATATTCATTTTTTGGTGTAACTGTATTTTTTTCTGAAGGCATTTTTAAGTACAGTTAAATTAAAACTATTAAATCAAAACAACCTAAAATATAAACAATCAATGTCTCCCTCAGAAGTCTGCGGTAAAATTATCAAACGTTGACCAGGCTGCGGTGATAAAAATAAAAGTTAGGAGCCCCCTGATCTATACTGGTATATTACCTGAGAACTTTGAAATACTATTCCATTTGACGAGCAGTAGCTCAATTCACTTTGAAAAAAACACCAAATGATTTTTCGTCATTTTCTAGGTATCATCAGTTTTTACTTACTTATTCTTAATGTCGAGAACTGTCGTTCTTCAACCCCATTTTAAATGTATTTATTTCGAAATAGTAGAAAGAAAATAGTGCAGGAAAAAATAATAACCTTCGTTGCTCTACATTCCGTAAATCCATCAATCAGCATGTGTGTGTGTGTGTGTGTGTGTGTGTGTGTGTGTGTGTGTATGTGTGTGTGTGTGTGTGTGTGTGTGTGTGTGTGTGTGTGTGTGTGTGTGTGTGTGTGTGTGTGTGTGTGTGTGTGTGTGTGTGTGTTACGAATTTTGTGTAAAGAATGCTTAAAATAGCCGGCTGGGTGGCTTGGTTGGTTTGTCTCTGGCCTTCTGCATCCAAGGTTGTGGGTTCGACCCCCACCTAAGTTGGTGGATATTCATGATATGGAAAATAGATAGCGGACAATTCGCATGATTATACGGCATGTAAAAGATCCCTAGAATGCTGTTTGGCGGTCATTCTCTGCAAAACTAAATCCTAGTACAGGTTCACATCGTCAGAGCTCAGATGCCTCCCTCTAGGTAGGAAACTGGGCGTCAAAATTACTTGCGGCGATTGGTATCCGCCTATATGGTGCCGCACTTAAAAGAGATACTAGCTTCCGGAGAATGTACTAGGTCTGCATTGGTAAAACACCAATTCGCAGCGCATTAGAAAATTTTAAAAATGCTTAAAATAGCGTAAATAATTTATTTCTGAATGTGTTACATGTTAGTATCTCTTTTTGTTGTATTTATTTTGTGTTAAAATTTTAATTTTAGCAAGCAACACCGTTCCTTACATTATAATAGCAATTCAATGAAAACTTGGCAAAATCTTGGTGATAGAGCCAAGTTAGTATCATTTTTTGGTGACCATGTTGGTGAGACTTGGTGACCATTCTTGACAAATTCACGCCCATATGGATTCTCCTGGAAATTACTGTTGAAGTCTATTAATATCACTATCTGTGATACAAGCGTATTTGATTTATTACAGTGCTGCCCAAAACTGATTTTATAATAAAGAATTATGTAATAAAGAGCTTATACTATTTTTTAAGATTTCTTAAGTTTTATTTTTTATGCAGTGCGATTAACGTTATTTTCAAGTCATTTTTAACTATTTTAAGCTAAAGTTTCAAGTTCTCTTAGGTTTTTTTACTGGGATCAATTTCATCAATTATGCTAATTGATTTTTTACCTGATTCTTCATCATTTAATATAATTAAATAAGCCTATATATCAAAATAAACGTTTTTTCAAATCAATGATCATTTTGAACTCTTTTTATGCCTTTTTCTTATTTAAATGCTTTTATTTTTCTACTCAGAAAAAGATATTTAAAAAAATTCTAGGTTTAATAAGCTAAAGCTTCTCCTGTATTTAATCACTAGTTAATTTATAGACCTAACTAGAAGGAGTTCCCAACTTAAATAAATAATTGTCTGGTTACATAATATTAGAAATTGCACTATTTAAAAATTAACTACGTTAAGAAGTATTATTATCAAAGGAGTTCTTGTAGAAACTCTCTTCAACGATTAAGTATAACATTTTTCAAATGAAACAAATGTCATTTGTTTTTTTTTTAAATAAAGAAATTAAACTATATGCAGTTCTCACTACTTAGAATTATAATTAACTAACGTAATTTAAATTTTATTAAACATAATTCTTAGCTATTTTAATGGGAAATATAAATAATTTTAAAATTATGTTATTTAATGATAATATTGAGCTAGAGTGCTTTTAAACACGCTTTTGAAATTTCAAACATTATTTTATTCCAATTCAGATTATGTGTTTATTTATTTATAGAAGGATTTCCTGCTGTTCAAAACAAGGTCCACTAAACATAGCCAGTAAGCCTTATAATTCTGAGCCACATGCAAATGACGAGATTGTCAGTTCGTCTGGAGCATTACATAAGCTATCGTACAGTAAATACAAGTATAAGTCTCTGAATTTTTCAATTACACGATGTGAAAAAAAATTTATTTAAAACAGTTACTAAATCCTAAGGTTAGAGAGCATATTAAAGTGAATTACATTTCGTTATTAAGTCAATAACTAAATGTTATTAATATAAAAAAATTACAATACAAATTTTTAAATATATATATATATATATATATATATATATATATATATATATAATTATTACGTTTACGTTTATGTATACGATTAAGAAAAATAAGATTATTATTATTATTTTATTATTATATATGTAGTAATCCTCTTTTTCTTTCTCTAAACAACTTTTTACATAATTTGTAATGGTCCTGGACTTCAGGACTCGCGCGTAAATAACTACTAGCTACCCCACTTGACGGGAATCATCGTAACTGTATCGTCTTAAAAATTAACTGATCTGCGTTTTTAAAGTAAGCTTACGTAATTTGCTATCGTACGCTATCTTTCCACCAATAGCAAGCTCCATCCACGGAAATCATGAGTTCGGAACTTCCGTTTGTCGCTTTATCACCAAGACTTGGGAAAATTCTTCTCTTTGTCTTTGTTATACAGTACGCACGTATGTCTTGTTTGTGCTTTGTGATATCCATATTTATGTTTGTATGTGTCTACATGTACAATAAAATGGATTTACCCCATTCAACAAGATTGCCTCATCAATAACATCCATATTGCATCAACCATCTAAAATATGATCTACTTAAAGAATTCCTTACCAATGATCACGATTATGTCATATATATATATATATATATATATATATATATATATATATATATATATATATATATATATATATATATATATATATATATTATATATAAGGTTTACGTTTCATTCAGTGTTCAGTAGCAAAAAAGTGAAGAAAACGTACATTTTGGAACCATCCCCAATTTAAAATGTATCACATATAGCATTTAACTTATTTAAAAATCATTTCTCGTTTATATGGAATATTTTTAAGAAAATTATTGAAAAGGGAACCAGAGAAACGGTTATTTACTCGTCATTGTATCCCATCAAAATATTGAAACTGATTACAATGCCAAAAGCAAAATGAATAAATTAAATTAAATTTTTTACTATAACCCACCAAGATACTATTATCTATTCTTAGGACTGAAATTGGAGAATCGGCCACTGGTTGGCGCGATTTTAAAAAATTGTCAACTTGGCGTGCTCTTGTGAGTTGTTCTTCGAAATAGCAACTCCTCCAGAAGATGTAATGCAAGAGCGCGAAATTCAAGATGGCGGAAAAGTGAAATAATAAAAAAGCATTTAGGAAACCTTTAAAGCTGAAATTCGTATGAGAAAAATTAATTTTCGAAACGTAATTACACTAATATTTTTACTGCCATTTAACCTTTCCTTTTTCTCAATGTCCTGCTTTACCACAATTCGAACACGCAGACGACGATCCAATTAAGCCATCTTTATGCACCATTTTAACACATCTTTCTTTCCTAACGCAGGCAACATAACAAAAAATACTTTCAGAATACTCAGCATATTTCAACATGCATTCTCATTTACATTTGCAACAATACTAATATCATTGGTTGCCTTTGGGAGTATCTGTAAAAATTTTTATAAGAAAAGGAAAATTACCTTGAAAAAACGTATCCCGCACTAACGAAGACAAAAATCCAGCTGTGAAATATTCTGCAAAATGTTCCTCTAAAAAGTTAACACAAAATACACGAGCAAACGACAAACGAGAACTCAAACTTTAAGAAGAAATCCAGATAATTTAAATCGTCTGCATAAATATTAACGAATAAAAAACTAATTTTATATACTAAAATAATAATAAAATAATATGCATAACATTAAATAACAAATAACAAAATTAAAAAATGAAATTCCAAAAACATAATAATAATTACAGAATGGAATGCTACAAATTATTCAAATAAAAAAAATGCCTATTTGGCATGCGCTAAAATGCACCGATACGATTCTCATTCACAGATTCGAAATCAGTTCGGTTACCTACCTCACTTGGCGCTCTTATAAATCTCGTTAACAGTGTAAATATGCATAAAAAAATCTTAAAAACCCATTCAATGCCTGGTTTTCATAAATTAAATGCATAATCCAATGGAATTTTTTTTTCATTATCTAACTTTTGCGTTTGATTCAAACACATACATCTCACGGTTTGCTTGTTTGAAAAAAATCACAATTTTTTTTTAACTTTAAAAATAATTTGACGGCAAACAAAAAAGTTTTGTAAATTCTTTTGAATTTCAATGTCTAACATCCTTTTAAAACTTACTGCATAAAGTATCCTGGTTTTATTAAATGTTTAAAATTGTACCTTTAACTTGAGACATAGTTGTACTCCTCATACATAGATGGCAGCACGATAGCATTGTGGAATTTTTGCAAGTGAGTTTTTAACGATCACAACACGAGATTACTCACTGGTGTTACCTACCACACAACATATTTTGATTTTTAGATATTCTCAGAAAATATGGTCTACAATTGCTCTTGTTCCTTAGAGGTTTTTTCCCCCCCACGCTTATTCAAACTCTGATTCCATTTAAATTTCGTGTGTAATGAAGCTGATGCACTTAATTCCGTCGAGACTTAAATATCTGGAAGTAGAGCTTGGAACCCCCGAAAAAAGAAAAATTGAGCAAATAAATTATTTTTTTTTTCAGACTGGAGAACATTTATTCAAAATTCGCATTGAAACTTTTATTTCCTTATTGGACTGTGTGTGCTACATACAAAGATCTGCTGATCCTAGTCAATTAATTCACCTCGCAGTTTTAAAACATAGCTATACAACGAGGTCGATACCTGAGTAGACACTCTCACTTTCAACATTCATGAGTTCTGAAAAATTCTGATTAATATATGTACTAATTTTTGTTGTTTTTATTCCTTCTAGCTAACTACAAGAACCATGACAACATAGATATGAGGGCAACTTCTTCTGAAAACCTTGAGTACCCGAATGTAGATGTCTTACTTGACTCAATAAGTTTCAATATATTGAACCAAGGTATCAGATGACAAGGGTAAAACCTAAACGGACACCATAAGATTTAACGAGAATCAACCAACTTATACAATGACCTTCTGAAGGACGAGACCAAACCCATAACTCTTTGATTAGAAATCCAATGCTCTATTAACCAGTCTACCTTGATCCCAAAACAACTGTTAGTGAACAGAAAGCAATTCTTGAACAACAATGAAGAAAAGACTTGGGAAAATACTAAAGAAATATTATTTTGAATGGGACTTTTTGCTGGCCCACTTAAAGTTGTATTGAGAAAACTTAGCACTTGTCAACCTTTTAATGCCTTATAAAATTACTGCAGCATTATAATATTTGAGGAGCAAGAATTTTTGGAGATGGACCTCATAACTTTTAATCAAGGTCAGAAGATCGAGAAAGACACTTGATTGGATACCCCATGCCCCTACCTTTTCCCCTCACCAAAAGGTTTCAAAACTACATTCTCTTTTAACTAGGAGCTGTGAAAATTCGAAATTTTTCTAAGGTCTTCTTCGGTTTTGTTCAATAGTTGATTCTATTAAAGGTTGGCGGAAGAAAATGGAGAAGGAAGCCTATTAGACGTTGGAGATCAAAATTTCCACTTAATATAGTTTGAAACAACTCTTATGACCTCATACTTCCAGTAGTATGCACCTGTAAACATGCCATGGAACTTCTAAATGAATTTTCATAGGTTTCCTGGATATTCATAGCAAGTATAAACATAAAAAAGGGCCATCCTAACAGACCTAAAGCCCTTCGTCCTAAGTCCTCGTCCCTAATTCCTAAAGCCCTTCGTTTATAGGTTAATTTTGTGAAGTTGAGACAGCTTAACTAAACTGTATTGGTCAAGAAGACGATATCAAGTACTTCACCAATTGCGGTTTCTTTAACGTAAGTAAAATGATATGGCTTGTATTGCATCATATCTAAACCTGAATTCTGTACATTGAATTATCTTATCAGTCATTCTTTTTAATTATTTGGTAAAGAGATATTTCATTGATCACGTAAGTAGCAATTATTATATATAAGGAATATATTTATTGAAGTTTGAGTTATATTAATAGCTTAGATTGCACTTGAAATTTAAAAAAAAGAAAGGTTGTCGATATAAAATCTTCAATTTAGATTAATAGAATTTCGGCTATGTATACCTAAAATTTCTGTTCAATTGTTCGAAAAATAAAGCTGGAATTCCTTACGTAACTTGCGTAATCGTCCAATTCTTATCGATGAAACTTTTAAGCAATCGTTCTTTTCTTATTCATAATCTTTCTTCTTATCTCTAAGACACGAGTTTTCTTTGAGATAAACAGCAGTGACAAAGCAAAATTAAGTGTTTTATCTTACCGAATGCCGAATTCAAAACAGGTCTTTTTTTCTATATGTATTACGTGTAATACTTAAACTACATTTTATCAAATTTTTATACCCAAGATGGAAAATAAGAGTTTAAGCTTTTTACAATTATTCTCTTAAATTATTTTTCGAGTTGAAAATTCAGATTAATTTGTTAACGTTCAGTTCCTATTTAATAATAAGTAATATTTTTTTTGGAGTAGAATATAATATAATAAAGTACTTGATTGGCGTTACTTGATGATTGAAATATATATGTAGTATAACTGTAAAAAAAATATAAATCATATTGAAAGTATACATGTACTAAAAACTTAAACATTTTATAGGATATGCCGTATGAAAATTAAATCCATAAGTCGCTTGTGTTTTATGTTTTACCGTAAAAATGTTTTGTTGAATTAATATTATCAAATCAATAGCTAATAAAAAAAATAATTTGATTTCATTATTTTATTTTCTAAATCTCTAATTAAATATACACACTAAAATTAGGCTGAATTTTAAAATTTAAACTTAATCTGAAAGGATAAGTTTACCAAAATTCATCCTTTTAAGGGGACGCAATACGATTCAATTGATGAAAATCCGTTAAAAATCAAATTTTTTTATCCTAGATTATACATTATAATTTTCTGTAACCTCAAAATATTTGAAAGATCTAAATTTAAAAAAAAAAACAGAGTTAAAATAACTTTTATGTTCGCTTTTATTCACATCCCAATGGCAAATGAAAACCTTAAGGTATCCGACTACCCTAAAATCATGATTTTTTTTAAAAAAATAGACAAATTTTTTATGACTTTATTTTGTAGGTCATCTTATCAACTTCATAAAAAATACCAAGGTTTTTATTTTCCATTTACTAGAACAAAAACTACAGGTGTTTTAGTAAAAGCAGATGCCATAACTTTACATACGATGTCAAACATTAAAGTGCGTTTTACTCGAAATGTATTTTTTACGAAAACCTCAAACGGGGACAGCGATTGCTCAAAAAGTTTAAAATAATTTGCTGAAATTTTTTTGTGTATGTTCTGAATAACAATAAAAGTGTTTTTAACCATCAGATTTATCAATCACTGTTTTATTACAAAATGTACAGTACTTTATGGGAATATATAATCACTGTTTTCTTGAGTAATTTCATATAACAACTAGGATAAAGTGCTCTAGTTTTTGTAAAAATTACAATATCTCTTATCCTGAAGGTCACTCCAAAAAAGGAATAGCAAAGTAATACATCAAACTTGAAAAATTGAGAATTTGTTCATTTACTGTTTGTACAGAGCGGGTCCCGTTTATGCAATATTTTGTCAATTTTTACCCATTTTTTTCCATTTTAGCTTTAATTTATTTTTCAAGTCTTAATTTAGTCTTTTTTTCTTAAAATGTACTAAATACATCTAAAAGCCACAAAAAAAAATCACCATGTATCCATTATTTTAAAAAGTGTCGCAAGTAGGCGGGATACCTTAAGCGATTTATCTCGCAAAGAAAAATAACTGGTTTATTTCCATTAAGGAATTTTTTCTATTCGGTTAAGTGCTTTGATATTTTTCTCTACCTTTTGCTATCAGTACATGTAACAAAAGTTGGTATGCATTTTGGAATCAAAAGAATGCTTATTTTTTAAAAATATTTGAATTTCGAATTTTTTTGAAGAAATTTTCAATGAGAATTCGTAAAAAAACTATTTTACATTAAAATAGTTTGACGTATTTGTAAATCAAATTTCATGTGTATGTGTCTATTATTGTAGGAGATGTGTGTTTTTCTAAAATCACTTCATAAATTTTTAAATTTTTCCTTTAGAAATCAAATCGTTACCTTTTTGTAGTATTTTGAACACAAAAATTGTTTTGCATAACACATATACATAGGTTACAAGAAAAAATTGTTAAAATCATTAAAGCAAAGATTTTCTTATGAATCGTACTATGCCCAATTAAAAGGTTTATACAAAAAATGTTTAATTGTGACTATATTAATACTTAACATCTTATGGTTTACATTTATCGAAAATTTTCGAATCTGTGAAAGTTGAAATAAGCTAGCTGGTAGTGTTTTTAGTTCAAGGCAAACTTTTTTATTTAATATTCAAAAATATTTTTGATTATTATAATTAAAGGCATTGTATTTTAATATAAGAATATACCTTATTGTGTTACATACTTAATCCACAACAGTATATTTTTTTATTATTGAAAACAATTATAAAATCCCCGTGCACCACAAAGTATCACGGGGCTTACAGAAGTAAGTATTAAACACACATTCAAGGGAAATAAACAATTAAAAAAAATGAAGTTAAGAAGGATTACAAACAGTTACAACAAATTTACAGAAATTATTGAAAGCACTTCTGGTGGAAAGAAATTGGTGAAAATTCGGTGGCCAATTAATGTTGAGTCTCTTGAACGCCAGTCTTATGATCTTTCTCTCTCTGTATATTAGAGATAAATTAAATCGGTTATTCTATTTATATATATATATGTTGATGTTAGGAAAATATCTTAAAAAAAAAACCAAAGGATTAATTTAACTAACGAAATATATTTTTTAATCTCTTTATCGAGAAACCTTCAAGAAATATTTTGCACTTATAATTAATTTGATTTTGAATGTAATTTTTTTACTGGAAAGTTTGCATTTGGAATCAATGTTCGAAGCTGGACTTTGCTAAAATATCTATTCACTGATAACTGGTACATGAATTTGTGCCTTTACTCAGATAATTGAAGATCGGTGTTACATAACTTCATGAAGCTTATTTATAGAAAGATAAATATGAAATTTATCGTTCCCAAAAACTTAATCCTTTCGGAAAATTCCATTTTACAAAAGTAAATTGCCGTTCACAGCATTCGTTCATTCTATCAATAACCTTTAATTCTGAATATAGTTTACGCCAGGAAGGGGGATGACCAACCCGCGGCCCACGAGATTTATTACAACTTTACAAAATACGGTTATTTTTTGTGTAATATTGCTTTTAGTGTAGTTTTTTGTAACAAATATATATATATATATATATATATCCCAGAGTTGTTCCTATTTTATTATATTGCTTCTGTTTTTTATACATACTTGGAAGGGAGCAGTATTGCATTTCAGCGACCCCCGCAGCCTCACGCTTGATTCTTGTAACTTTATCGCGACGCTTATTGCTAGAGCTAGACACATTGGATCATTACAATATTATTAATAAATGTGTGTATACATGAAAAATAATGAAAACAGTAATAATTCATTCCGTTTTAAATTTTCACCCCAATAAATGTTTGTAATGTGGACAAATGTAATATAGAGATATATTTTTATATGCGGCCCACAGGGCTATAATGTTTTCCCAAAGTGGCCTGCAAAGTCATTTGGGTTCGCCACTCCTGGTTAACGTGATAAAATAATAAAATTTAAAATATACACACACAGGGTGAGCATTAAATGATGGATTCGATTTTTAAAAATCTTATTTTCCAAACCACTGCATATATTACAATAAATGATACATAAAGAGAAATATGCCATGTATTTTTCACCTATGATCAACAGCATATCTCAGTCAGCTTAGACAATCATAATCTATTTGATGCTAAGATCTTCCATCCGTTAACTCTCAAGTCCTTCAACCACTTTTCTACTTTATCCATCCACCTTGCATTATATCATACTTGTAATATTCGAAGTAACTCTGTATAGAAATATTATCTAATAGATAAATTCCTTAATAATAGAGGAAAAATTATAAGTGGAACTTTTTACTCCCTTCCAGTTATACAGTAATAAATATGTTTTTGAGGAGGTCCGTCAATTCAGATATTTAGATACTACTGCAAATAACAACGATATAACGACCGAAACTAAAAATAGAATCAATATAGCTAATAGATGTTACTATTGTTTGAGAAATTAATTTAAATCTAAATTTATGAGCAATAAAACAAAAGTACAACTTTACGAAACACTTATAAGACCCATAGTTTTGCACAATAGCGAGTGCTGGACATTGTGAAAACTGGATGAGGAAAACTTATTGAGATTTGATGAAAAATATTTGTGGAATTTTTGGAGCAGTGAAGGAAAATGTGTCTGGAGAATACATTACAGTATCGAATTATAAAGTAAGTACTAAAAACCAAATTTAATTAAATTAATATAAGGCTTCACAACTAAGATGGTAACCCAATTAAGCAAATAACGTTTTTGAAACCAAAAGGAAGAAAATAAGAGGCAGACCTCGTGCAAGGTGGCTGGACAATATAGAAAAGTGCTTGCGAAACACATCGGCGTAAATAGATGGAAAACGAAAACAATAAACAGATCAAGATGGTTTAAAAGAACCGAGACAACCTTGACAAGAAATCAACCGTAGTGCTTATGAAGAAGGTACATATCACAAGTATTATAGTATTGTTGTTGCTACTTATGTCACCTGGTCGACAGTAACATCAGATCAAGGCCCACGAAATTCATCATGGCGAAGGGCTAGATTTTTACGGTTGTCGTTAGCTTTAGCTTTGAGAACCATGCAGATGACAGTACGATTTGGCTCGGTTCCACCCCAGAATTTAGAGGTAGAACACACTGGGGTGGTCAGGGCCTCCCTCCTCTCTTCCCCTTCCGCCAACCTCATGAGGACTTGTGGCTCGACGGCTATTTAGAGTAGTACCACCATGCCGCAATTGATTGATTGAATATTAACGTCGCACTGTTCAGCTACACGAGGGCTTTTGGCGACGGACCACGTAATTTTGAACCATGGTCAAGTGACGTGGACGACACCTGAGCTGGCACCCCCCTCTCCTAACTACCACACCAACGGGAGGATCCACCATGCCGCGAAGGCACTATACATTGTAACGTGTTTTCCGCCACACAGCTGTGAATCGGCTTCTTTTGTGGAAATGATCACCACACGTACAATGACATCTGCACCCCTAAAATGCTGCGCTGTCTTGTCTTGGACATCACCCCGGCAACTTTTGATAGTGCGAGGGACCCTACTCCACCCACGAACCGGATGTAACTTGAAGCTAAAAACGCCACCCCTGTCATCCTCGAGACCCTAGAGGGCAGAGAGAGAACGGGAGATGCTCTGAAAATTTCGCTGAGCACGACAAAAACTCCTCCCTTACAAACCACAGAAATTACTCTCTAATAATGAATAAGTTTAATAACTTCAATATATAAAATATGTAAATAATAGCTGTGACGTAAATATACTAAGCATTTAAATTAATCAATATCACACTACCTTTATTTATCTCAAACATTGCAACATTTACAAACATTCATGCCTTCTCCGAGAGTCGAACCCAGGTCCTACGGCATCGCAGTCAGCGTCACTAACCACTATACCGGAAGGGCGGCAGTGAGCACAATAGTAAGTGCAACTATTGGTTTGTGGCAGGCATGTCATGAGTTCGAGCCTAATACCGCTGAAAACTCGCCGTGCAGAGGAGGCCTGGACGCATGTTAAATATGTCGAGGCTGAAACGTCCTTTCATTGGTACAATGTGGAAGGTAGGAGATGGGTACCAGCTCAGATGTCGTACTCGTCACTTGACCATGGTTCAAACTTACGAGGACCGTCGTTAACAGCCCTCGTGAAGCTTTATTATGCGACGTAAATATAGCTCTCTCTTTCGCAACGATTGGTGCACTTTTCTAGTACAGATGCTACAATAATTCTTCGCGCTGAATCTTTATCAAAGGCTATTAAGATATAGCTTAAGATAACCCGACTCGGAAAAAGTATGATTCTATCTGTCTGTTTCTGATCAGTACGCTTCGTAATGTTGCATCACTATCAAATGACAAGGTTAACACACCAGAGTTGGTTCCCTACTCTCCACATTCAAGACATAAAAATGAGTTTTTTCTCATTGTTCTTTTGAGTATTGCTTTAAGGTGTCCGACTACTTTAAAATTGTGAATTTTTCCAAAATTTGACAATTTTTTTTAATTTTATTTTATAAACTATTTTATTAGCTTCACAAAAATACCAAGTTTATTATTTTCCGTTGCCTAGAACAAAAACTACAAGTGTTTTAGTAAAAGCAGATGCCATTACTTTAAACAAGATGTCATACTTAAAAACGCGTTTTATTCGAAATGTGGTTTTTTTTTTAAATTCTCAAACTGAGACAGCGATTGCTCAAAAAGTTTTGAAAATAATTTACTTAAATTTTTTGTTTGTTCTGTATAATAGAAATGTTTTAACTTTCAGATTTATCAATCCCTTTTTTATTATAAAATTTAGTCCCTTATGGTGAGTATAATCACTGTTTTTGTAATCCATTTCATGTATTGACTAAGATAAAGTGCTCTAGTTTTTGTAAAAACTAAAATATCTCTTATCCTGAAGGTTATTTCAAAGATGAACACCATAACACATCAGAATTGAAAAAAAGAAATTTTGTTCATTAACTTTTGGTACAGAATGGGCCCCGTTTACGCTTTTTTTTGTAAAAAAAATTTACCCATTTTTCCCATTTGAATAATAATTTCCTCCTTTTCTCTTCTTAATTTTAGCAACTTTTACTTAAAATGTACTAAACAAATTTAAAAATCACAAGAATCCCCATATATCCATATTTTTTATAAAAAGTTTTCGCAAGTAGTCGGATACCTTAAGAGACTGTTATTCACTTGTTCTCTCTTCTCTCTCTCTCTCTCTCTCTCTCTCTCTCTCTATTTGCCGTTCCGTATTCTGTTTTTGTTTCTAAAGGGTCAAGTACACGGGGCGAGTTTACAAGCTACAAGCCGGCTTTTTTACAAGCAGCTCGTAAACTAGCCCAGTGTACTCACCGCGCTCGCTTAAAAGCTGCTTTTAAAAAAGCTCTTGAAAAAGTTGACTCTGCCGGCGACTTTACACGCCACTCGCCGGCTTTTGAGCGATTTAGATTGTAAACTAGCCAAGTGTACTTGACAGTAGCTTGTGGATTGTCCAGAAGCAACGAGTAGAACGGTCTTGAAAATGTATATTTCCACGTGCCAGCTACTTGGCTACTGAGCGAGTGGAATGTTTATGTGTACTTGACAACTAGCGCACTCGCCAACTCGCCGGCTTCTTACTCGCCGGCTTGTAGCTTGTAAACTCGCCCCGTGTACTTGACCCTTAAGCCTGATTTACCTTATATTTAGTCAGTGGGATTTTCGAATATAATAAAATACCATTTACATGTATTTGTTTCAGATATCTCGTTGGTGAAGGTTATTTCATAAGTATTTTATAATCGCATCAGTATTCCATAATACTTTATTTCCGTTCAACTACAATATGAAAAATGTCAGTGAAGCAGAAAGCTGAAGGTAAAACAAGTGAGTTGTCTTTATTTCCCTTTTCTTTTTTTCTTTTCTATCTGTATTCCGTTAAAACTTTTGTTTTCTCTTAAATGATACGTGAATTAGTTTGCTTAAGATTCCATGCACAAAGTTATATTTACTAGTTAAGCACTTACATTTTCAGATGATACAATTGAATGTTCTAAAGAAACTGAATTTAAGGAAGGCAAAGTGGAAAAACTGGACAAAAAATGTAGCAAAACTCAAAAAAACACAAGAAAATCATTGTTAAAAGAAAATTCGAAAATTCCTATGAGAATTAAGGGACCAGAATGTCCTAAAACTACCAATGAAAAGGCAAGAGTTCAAAAATTAACATTTTTTTTTCTTGTGCCTTAAAATGACAAGATGTTTAAATATTTTCATATTTATTTACATTTCAGGTTACCATGGATGAATGCGTGGGTGCCCCAAAAGAGGAGTCAAATTCAAAACTACCGAAGGAAAAAGAAAAAACTTATAGTGTAGTAGAATTATCTGAAGAATTAATTCATTATTATAAAACTGAGCAATTCAAAACTCCCAGTAAGACATATTGGCAAGATTTATTTTTTATTTCAGTTCATGACATTTTAATTATTTTACGCATATAAAAGACCTATTTCAGTATTTTTCAGTACATATCGAAATCTCTACTTTTCTTTTCGGAAACTAGTAATTAAATTATAAAAATGACCATTTCAATAAGAGGAACAAATTTTATAGTAATGATAGCTCGTGGCATTTTTAATTTATTTGGTTATAGGAGATTGTTTAACCCTTTATCTACCGACAGTACTTATAAGTACCACTCCCTTTAAAATTACATAGAATATATAATCATTTTCAAGAATATTTTGACAATACCTAGCAGGTATATTCTTTTAAATCCTCTCTTCCAAGATACATGGCAGCACGGGTTCTATGAGTATTTTAGCGGGAAAGGTGAATAGTTTTATAGCAGAGATTGTGTTTTCTGCGGATTGCAAAGATTGTCATTTTTGTTCCGAAAAAATGGTTAATATCAAAAGGTAGGTGTCTTAGATTTTTTTTTGCATATTAATGAAGACCTTAGATAACGATTTGACTATTTAAGAGAACAGTATACATAATATTAAATTTACAGTTGAATATCTTTACTTAATTAGCTGTAACGGATTAAATTTCTCAAAGTTGTATTTTGTTTATGTATATTCCTTAATTTTCAATGCAATGACTTAAAAAAATATATTGCTTGAAAGAAACTGCAGTAAATCGTAAGGCGGTATATAAATGGTAAATTACGTCACAGCTCAAAAGCCATCGAGTATTAATGAGTACGGACTTGTTTTGAATTTCGGTCACGTAATAAGGATACCGAGCTGGTGCCCAATCAGGGACGTCTTTAAGAAATGGGCCAACTAGGCCCAGGGCACAGTTATCGGTGAAGCCCTCGTTTCGTTCTCGAAACTGTTTTAAGATTATGATCCTGATACTTTTTATGGTCCCGTACATGTTCTCCTAAAAACATGGAACTTTAAACGGCATGTCAATTGGCAAAAGTGGTAAGTGGCACTGTATTATGTGGTGATCGTTTTCCATGCCTAGGCCTAATACCATAAACAATTCGACTCATTTAGTCGAAATACGCCATCAGTCGAGTCGGTTTATGCCTAGGCTTTGAAACAAATGTATAGGACACAAACTACCATTTGAACGAGTATTTGACATGCATGCTATATAATGGCTACTTTTGCATAGGGGCCGAGGACCCCAGAAAATCTTAAAATTTCTGAACCTAGGGCCTCAAAGAGACTTAAGACGTCCCTGCACCCAATTATACTACTTCCACACCAAACCAACATGAAGCTTTTAAGCCTCGACCGATTAAACGTCTATCAGCTCTTCCCCATCGCCGATATTTAATTGCACTAGGAATTTAATCCATGGTTGGGCAGAAGTCGCAGATCAGCGCGACCATAATTTCTGGCTATCGCGGCCATGAAAATCCTGTTTGCAAACTTCGTTTTCGAGTGATAAAGTAACTTTGTCTGTTTTACGAGATGCTAGTGGATGGAAACGAGAGTGTGAGGGAAGAAACCAAAATTGTTCGACGTGTCTACTGTTTCTATGAATTACGTACATCTTTTTCCCAATTTTTTATTCGCAAATGTGACTAGAGTAGCCTAGGGGGTGATTGTCACGAACTGATGGTCAATGTTGTTTCTGTCGAATCTTTGCATCTTTAGAGGACGCCCTGTGTAAAAGGTCATAAGTTAAAATTCGTCTTGTTAAATCTGCCAATACTTTAAGTCAGTGATACTCAACCCGCCGGTCTTTTCTGAGTGGCCCTATCATAGTCCATTGTATTAGGATATCCAATTATTAAAATAACAATAAATTAAAAATTTAGCCGGAGATTTTATCGATATAGCAATCAAATCTACCAATTTTGTTGTCGATGCCGTACGGGCACGAACTGTAAGATTTTTTTTCGTCTATTTGTAACTGTAACAAATAGTAATAACAGTGAAATAGCGAACTATAAACTGGAGTATTGACTATTTTGTGGGGGAAATTGAATTTAAATTTATAAACAAATAATACTGATTTCAGTCTGGAATTCAGTCAAAACTTCTTCCTGCTGCCAATATGCACGTGATAAATTAATATTTGAAATAAGAATAAAGAAATATGCTTTATAAAAAGAAAAAAGTCGAATTTACATTCGGTATGGCAGCTTTGTTTGTACGACAGGGTGTCATGGAAGGAAACCGAAATTATCCCACAATTCAGTAAAAAATGCATAAAACCGGAAAAAAAGTCTGTGTGTTTGATAGAGATTAATATAATATTAAAAGCTAGAAATGAGTTTTAATATTTTGATCAATTTTCCACTCTTTAAGTGTCAAATATTGCCTTGGTCTTATGTTTTTTTCCCGTTAATTTTTCGAATCCTTCGTTAATCCTTCTTTTTTTTCGTTCTGTTCGTAATATTTGCCATATGTATGCGACCCGGCGGAGGAAAAGGTCCCTTGCTCTAAATCCTAACTTAGGCGCGGAAATATTTGGAGGGGGGAGGGAAAGTTCGTCGCCCTTGCCTTTGACCATGGATCTAAATTACGAGGTTCGTCACCAAAAGCTTCATCGAAGCGCAAAGTAACCCTTCCTCGAGCGCGGCTGGCCTAAGAAGCCAGCAAAAGCATTTCGTGTCAAATTAGCACTTTGAGTTGTTTTAGTTTGAATTTTTTGTTAGTTAGATTATTTTGTTCATTAAACTGGTTCTTTTTCGTATAACTTGGTGTATTTACTTTTCTTTAGCCTTACCCAAGGCTAATGCCGGTGTTTTGAATTGAAAATGATTAGGGGGTCGGTGGCCTCTCAAGGTGGGTGCGCCTGATTCTGTCGTTCAGAGGTGCGCCAAATGAAGGGTTAATAAACCATGGTTCCATTCATAGATAAAAATTCTTTATATAACGTGCATATTCTTGAAATCAAGAAAAACAGCATTAATCTAATAGCCATATTAACTATTTATTACAGCTGTTTATATAACTGTAACCATTTATGTAACTTTATAGACTAAAGATTATATGCATAATAGATATATTATAAATAATCATTTTAGTATTAAAAGATTAAAATATTTTTAAAAATTTGACGCTTAATGTTAGATTATTAAAAAATGAATTTCGGATATCGAAAATATTTTAATTCATAAATTATTATGTGATCTTTCTCGTTCGATATTCAGGTATTCTCATTTATAATTCCTCATTTTGACTTTTTTGAATAATATCAAGGTGAAATAAATTAATATAAAAAGAAATTTTGAATCACCTCCTATAAATCTTCAATTCAAAGTTCTTTAAGAACATTTTTAATAGAATAACTTTGATCTATACTTCCTTTTTTTGTTCATCAAGCTTTCTTCAAAATAGGTAACCGAGAACTGTGATAATATCGAAATTTTTTGTTTTTCTTTTTTTTAGAGAATTCAACTAAGGACTGTATGAACGAAATGAAATCACTCACCATCGATAAAAGTTGCAAGATCTCAGAAAAAAAGAGGAACAATAATACACTTCGAAGATCTTGCCCTAATCCAAAAGCATTTCAAGAATCGAAAGACATCAGTCCTAAAATACCGGTACGTATGTTGGAACATTTACTGTTGTAATTAATCTCTCTTTTGTGTATAATACAGTAACTCACAATATTGCACGAGTAACTCTAGTGGCGTCAGGAAGCAGCTTTAAAATGACTTTAGCAAAGATTCAATAGGCAAAAGAATTAATTCACACTGTGCTTTAAATACGTTTTGAGTCTATAAAAAGAAATAGAATCAAGAAATTAATTCCTGTTTTGGTTCTTGATTCAAAATAGAACCCTCCTGATTCAATGCATTTCTGACAGCGAATTATTAATGCATCAAACGCCTGTTGCAAAATCCCTTTGTGGAATGGCCTGCAAAACATGCATCGAAGCTATTTGTTTTGTCGAAATATCCTCAAAATAATACCCTCTGGGCTCAATTTTAAGTTTTGGGAATAAGTAGTCACATGATGCTAAATCAAGGAAATACAGTGGATAGTTCAACATACAGACAGTACTTTTTGCAAAAGATCGACGAACAATAACGGAGGTGTGACTGGGTGCATTGTCGTGCAACAAACACCAACTGCTTTCAACCCGATATTCTGAATTAAAGCGTAGAACTCTGGCCAAAAAACGCTTTGTAACAGCTAAGTAGTACTGACCTGTAATGTTTGTCCAATTGGAACAAATTCTTTGTGGATAATACCCTTACTATTGACGAATGTAATGCAACATAGTTTTTATTTTGAATGGAACTTTCCTGGTTTTTTGGCTTGCGAGATGAATTTTGTGACTTCCATTCCGCACTTTGTCACTTTGTGGATCGTGGCTGGTCTTGTCACGACTTCGAGCCCAGTACCACTAAGGACCCGCCATGCGCTGGACTTAGCCAATCAGAGACTTCATCTCGGGCGAAAGGAAGTCTCTCATTGGCAAGACGCTCAACGTTTGACGCTTACTGCCTTGGTGTGAATGCGGCACAACGGTCCTTACGTTTGTGAGATTTGGAGTGTGGATTGCCAACTCAGTCATTTTTTTCACTTGACCATGGCCTATCGCCAATAGCTCTTGTGTAGCTCCGAGTTTTTAGAAACCTAGCACTATAAAACAAGTGGGCTATTGATAAATTTTGAATTTGGGAATGAGGGTACATTTTGGTTAACCTGCCCCAATTTTACCAAGTGGCATTTATGGCAAAAAATATAAACCAATTAGAGCTTGTTCTTTGTTAGTTTCTATTTTAGTAAATTTTTTAGCACCAAAATTTACGCTGAGAGTTACAAATAATGGTTGCAGTTGTAATATTTGGCCTTAGACTAATAGAAAAATTTGGCAATTTTAACTCCTGGTCCCGTCTAAGCGAATAGTACACAATAATCTAAACATTATATCATGCATCCACTTAATCAAGCTTGATTTTAGCGTGCTTAAATCCTTTTTATCTATTTCGTCAGGCGACGATACTGTTATTTGTTTGTTTTTACAATTTTCGAGTAAATGTTCCTAATTTCTCTTTTGCTCTTATAGGTTAAGACTAAAGATTCTGCACATTCAGGATTGACATTTAAACCTAATGTGATGAAAAAAACGATTCCAAAACCTTTCAAGTTTCAATCGAAACCAAAAGTTCTCACGAGATCTAAAAGTGTGACGGAGAGTAGTGCTGGTAAAATAGAATTGATATTTTTTTTTCTTTGCACTTATATCCAGAAATGAAATAACTAATGTTAGAGGGAGAATGGAATAATTGGCGAAAATACGTTATTACTATCTGGTGCTAATATCTTTAAAAAATTCATATAAGAACTGAAGTAGACGCTAAGCATGTGAATATATTATGAATTCCATAAAAGCACAATTTTTAAAACCTTACTTTTTTTTCATCGTTGAATTCTATGTACCTAGTGTTAAATAATAAAGACTGATTTCTATTTTTAATTGAATGGGCTAAATTCGAGTGACGTCCGATTCCATTGGTAACAGTAATTACTTTTTTCCAGCCATATAAATTCATGTGACGTCATGTTCATAAACAGTCACGGGGCTCTCATCAAACGGTGCATGCGCTTTGCTTTTGAAAACTTTTGCTTTTGGCCAAAATACATTTTAAGTACAGATTTGTGAACAATAACGTACATACGTAAGCAAAATGCACTTTACACAAATTATAGGTATTCATATTTTTCTTTATTGTTGGAAAACCTTTTGAAGAATCTCGATACTTGAACATCTTGACCCCTGGTTATCAAATTTGAAATTTCTTCTATACATTATAAGAGTAAAACAACAAATACAAGTCTAGTATCAATTTTGATTTCATTGGAGAACACGTGATTGTATTTGAGATGTAACAGTCATGAATTTAACTCTCTCTGGCATTTCAAAACTTCGTTTGACATCTTAAAAATTTAGGGATTGCAGACGTCTACTGATCCGGACGTGATCTGATGGCGAGGTTGACTCCTGAGTCGGCACTTAACGTTCAAATCGTGCTAATTTAAAGCGTCTAGAGCAGTGGTCCTCAACTCCTGGGCCATGAACCGGTACCAGTCCATGCATCAAATGGTACCGGAACTTTAAATTATTTCAATTTTATTTAATTATGAATAGAGAGGAATGGAACATCGATTCATTTGTCGACAAATCAGGCGAATCTAGCATGTCTGTACAACAGCTGGCAGGGCCATCTTAAGGCATGGGCCCGGGCCTAGGGCCTTGACCTCGGAGGTTGCCTTATTTTGTTCTCGACTCTGTCTTAATATCATGATCAGGATAATTTTAATGGTCAAATATTATTCCTGTACATATTCTGCCAAAAAAAGGGAATTTCAAACTGCACATGTTAACTGGCAAAAGTGGTAAAACTGCATTATTATAAGATGACCGATGTCTAGGTCTAGACCCAATAGTACACTGCTCAAAGTAATTAAAGGATATTGCGGTTTTAGGTGGATCTTGTGGCTGGAAAATTTTTAGCTGATTGATACATGGTCGACAGACGTAGTAGGTTATATGAGAATAAACTACACATGTTTGGCAGAAAAAATGCATTTTATTGCGCATTTGTCTACAAAAGGAAAAAAACACAATTTGTGCATATGAGAAAAAAAGAATAAGAAAAGATGTTTTCTTCAAAGGAAATCCTTTTCAGTAGGGGTATGGTTTCCGCGGACGGCCAGCAACGTTGAGCACCTTTGAGGCATGGAGTCAATGAGGCTATTAATCACGGGTTGGGGTATTCTGTCTCACTCTTCCAGAATAGCTCTTTCCAGTTCCTGGAGAGTTTGTGGGGGTGGTTGGCGGCAAGCAACTCGTCTTCCTAGAGCGTCCCAAACATGCTCTATTGGATTCATGTCTGGAGAACACGTTGGCCATTCCATTCGTACGATTCCTTCCTCAAAAAGGAAATCCTCCACTAGGTTAGCACGATGTGGCCTGCAGTTATCGTCCATTAAAATGAAGTCATCTCCGATTGCTTCAACGTATGGGACTACAATAGGTCTGAGGATCTCATCTCTATATCAGCGAGCAGTCAGAGGTCCATCTCGAATGATGTAGAGGTCTGTGCGCCCGCCAATGGAGATGCCACCATACACCAACACTCCCCCACCACCAAATCTGATACTTTCGTGCACGAACGCAGGATTATTCCTACTGCCACTGTCTCTCCAGATGAAAATACACCTATTATCCGGATGAATAGAAAAATGGGACTCGTCAGAAAAAAGAACATTGCTCTATTCATTTCTCCTCCAGTTCACAGGCTCTGTTGCCTACTCCCTGCGGTCGCGACGATGCCTTGATGTTACTCTAACACATACCATCGGTCAGCGAGCATACAGACCTACACCATGGAGCCGGTTTCGGACAGTGAGTTGAAACCGGGGTACCAGTAGCCGAGCGAAGGTGTTGAAGAAGAGTAGCGTTCATATTTCGGTGTCTCCGAGTCGTTAACACTAAATAACGATCTTCATTGTGCGTTGTTGCCCGTTTACGACCTTATCCTGGTCTTCGGCCTGCACTTCCAGTCTCCAAAAAACGGTTCCAGATCCTGGAAATCACACTTTGTGACACTCCAATGGCTTGCGCTACTTCGGCTTGAGTTTGGTCCCTTTCTAACCTACCAACAACTCCCCAAGCTTCTGAATCTGTTAAATGACTTCGCTGAGACATCGTACTCATCGAAACAAAGCAGTCACTGAATGCCGATCATCCTTGTCTTCATTTCAGTTGAAAGTCAAATTTCATTCGCTGCCGCTGAAGCGACGGTTTTGACGTCGAACTCAAAATTAGCATACTCCACAGTTTGAAAATCAGAAAAATTTGCATTTGTGATTCTCTTCCATTTTCGGCAAAAAAAAAATTTCACTTATATCTTTATTTTATATAAAACTTACAATATCCTTTAATTGTTTTGAGCAGTGTATAAACAATCATTCAACTCATTTAATCAAAAGGTGGATATCGGTCGAGCCGGTCTGTACCTAGGGTTTTGAGGTTGAGTCGTGCATATTTGTTTCTAATTACCGTTTGGACGAGTATTTGTCAATGCATGCCATATACTGTCTACTTTTAAAGATCTCAAGTCGGATCTACTTTGCATAGGAGCCCAGTGTCTCAAAAAAATCTTAAGATTTCTCTGAGCCTAGGGCCTCAAAGTGTCTTAAGACGTCCCTGACTGCTGGGGATTGCAAATGGCGACGTTCTTAAAACTGTGTTCGAAATAACTGCAGGTGTTCTATATCAATGATCCGCAACCCCCGGTCTGTGGATGAAATGGTGCCGGGCCGCCTAAAGAACACTAAAGTATTGCCATTTTATTTAAAGTGGTGCATTTCTCTCGGATTTGCGCAATTTTCCACGGAAATCCCTTTTATTAATTTTTGCTGCGAATATATTTTCTTCTGAAGGCATATTTAAATGTAACTAAATTAAAATTATTAAATCAACACAATCTAAAATATAAACAATCAGCGTGTCCCACCCTCAGCGGGCCGCGGTAAAATTATCAAACGTTGACCGGTCCGCAGCGATAAAAAAAAATTGCGGGGCACTGTTCTATTTTAACTAACTGCAGGAATACCCTGAGATTGCCACCAACACCACTTAAATCCCTATTGCCATTTCCGGCAACCAATCTGGGTAAAACGAGAAGTTTTTTTGCAGCAACAGTAATAAAAACAACGGAATGAACTGGACATAAGCAATTCACTTTGGGTGGCATTGTTTCCTATTATCCCCAGATGGTACCGTGGTACCCAGATGGTACCCAGATCGCTGCAAAGAAACAAGCTGAGTCCTCATTGAGTAAGCTTTCTAGTGAGATAACATATTAAATCACTTTATATTCATTTTTAGTGTAACTGTATTTTATTTTGAAGGCATGCTTAAATACAATTATATAAAAACTATTGAATCAAAACAATCTAAAACATAAGCAATCAACATGTCCTTCCCCTCCCCCTTCAGCAGGTCAAGGTAAAATTATCAAACGTTGACCGGTCCGAGGCGATAAAAAGGTTGAGGAGCACTGGTCTAGAGAACCATTGAGTATGAACAAAGAGTAGCCTGGAATATTTGAAGAAACCGTTTCTCTGGTCAACTTTCTAATATATGAATGTGGCATGCAGCCAAAAGCAAAACACAAGTCTTCGCGCGCAGGCGCAGCTAAAACACGAACTGAAACTTGCGAAATAGTGGAAGAAAAACAAAAACTCTTGGACATTAGAGCAGAGAAAGAGAGAAGTAGCGAAGGAGAACGCGAGAGGTGCGCGAGCAGGCGTTACCTTCTGAATATCATCGTCAAATTTATCTGTAAAAACTTATCTACCTTTTTAATTAATTTTTGTTTAATGTTAAAATAAAATAGAAGATAGACCAACGTGTTGGACCCCTTGTTGTCTCCCACAAATTATGGGGGCTCGGCCGCGATGGATAAAATTTCGATTTTGAACCAAAGTCTGGACAATGAACAACAGCGTCCGTGAAGGAGACGCGCCGCCATTTTTCGGAAACTTCGTTCAACCTGTGTAGAGGTTGAATTTTTCAACTTCATTCCGCCTGTGTAGAGGTCGGAACAAATAACAAAATAACCTGTGTAGAGGTATATTTTTCAACGAAACATCGACAAATATTCCGCCTGTGTAGAGGTTGGAAAACCCATCGACGAAAATTCCGCCTGTGTAGAGGTTGGAACCACTCACAAACACCTGCGAAGAGGTGACAAATCGAACAATTTCAAGAACTATTTTTCATCTAACGATATAACCTGCGAAGAGGTGAAATCAGTGGATTCACAACGTTTTTCTTCATTGGATACATCGTACGTGCGAGCAACAAGGGAGCAAAAAAAAAAAAAGGTAGGATCTTTCTAAATTTTTATAAAATGTATAAAAACGCTCTTAAAGAGGATCTCAAAGAGTCGTTGAGGAGCTAGACGGTATTGTGGAAAGTACTGACACTATAGTTAAACTAAAGACTAAAATTGAGAACAGTAGTACATTTGAAAGTGATCCAGATTTCGTTAAAACTTTAATTCAAAACTGTATAGATGAGAGAGTATCGCAAAACGAAAGAGAGGTAACTTCAGAACAAAAAATTGAGCTCGCGAAACTTCAGTTAGCAAAATTAGAAAAGAAATCGAACTCCAATTGGCTAAAAATAAAGCATTAAGTTTAAATCCTGCAGCTAAAGTCGAAGAAAAACAGTTCGAAACTAACATAGAAAATATGATAAAAAGTATAAAAACTTTATCTCTTCCTGTTCCCACCAGATCTGAAAATTTTAATCTGTTCTTCCAATCATTAGAACGCGCATTTTTAACCAAGAAAATAAATGACGAATATAAATCTGAAATTTTAATAAATCTTCTGGGCGAAAGAGCTCATAACGTCTTACTGTATATTAAAGAAGAGGAATTAAATGACTATGAAAAACTAAAATCTATAGTACTCAGAGAATTCCAATTAACCCCTCGCGAGTGTTTAAACTCATTTAAAAATGCTGTAAAATCATCAGGCGAGACATACATCCAATTTGCTGCAAGATTGACGGCAAACTTCAATATTATTGTTCGTTAAGAAAAGTTAATTCCTTTGAATCTCTATGTGATCTTATAATTTCTGATAAATTATTTGAAACTTTAAATAAGGAAACTGCAACTCATATTGGCATTCGAGAAGCAGAAGATTGGTTTAGGCCTATTGATTTAGCTAAAGAGTGTGATATTTATATTTCATCTAGAAGCGGATCACATAAAGAAATTCCTATTACTTATGGATATACCCAAGACCCCTTTAAAAATAAATCACAAAACTTTAAAACAAAGATTAAAGAGAACTATCCCCAATATCATGAAAGAGAAAATAAAAATTGCTTTATATGCGGTGATTCATCTCATTACGCAAGAGACTGTGAGAAGCGTTTTAAACTTAAAGAATCTAACGACCACATCCATAATAAAATAAACGTGAATACTTTGAAAATCGAGAGCGAAAAACAAAATAGCGATGAATGCGCAAATCTTCAATACGTAAACATTTTTGTGGAAAATCAGCCCGTAACAGCATTGATTGATTCAGGTTGCCAGATCCCAGTTTTAAATTCCTCACTAATTAGAGTGCAAACACCTTCCGAAGAAATCATAACATTAAGCTCATGTTTTGGCGAAAAGCGAATGGTAGAAGTTAAACCCATAAATATTTCTCTTAATCAACACTCTACTAGCTTAAGTGTGCGAACGGCGATATCACCGACCTTGACCGAAGAATTTATTATACATCCCAGTGTATATTCTGAAATAGAGAAACTAGGCCACGCAAAGAGCGATGTTTTATTGAGTGAAAGTGGATCCTCTTTGAGTGCAGATTATGGTGTTTCTTTTCCAAATGTTTCTGTTTCAAATGTGATAAAAAACTGTAGTTATGATTTGCCATATGTTAAGAACTTTAATATTAGAAATGATTCGAGTTCTCTAATTAAGGATTATAAATGTAATAAAATTAAGAGTACTAAGTTAAAATTGAGTATTGTAAGAGAAAAATGTTCTGATATAGTATTGTGTAAGAAAGCCAATTGTGCCATGAAAACGAGTTCCGTGGAATTTATCTCCCGATCTCCTACCCCTTCACCTATGAATAGTAATTATCGACGGTTTGTGTTGCTCCGAAAAATTTTTGAGCCTTGGCAGTGGAAGCGAAGGAAAAAGAGAAATCGTTTTGAACAGACGTCCAGAACTCTACAGAGGAAAATATCGATGCGTTCAACCAAAGATCAACTTGTTGAAAAAGATGTTCTTATGCCGGTGAAACACAATGTTTTCCTGTGGAACCTTCCGGATGTCGAAGAGGTGCCTTCACATGATGGAGAAACTGTCTAGTTCAACAAAACTATGATATGTTAAATCTTTGTATATTTGTCGTATAGTCCTTGTCTGTTCCGTCTTTTTTTTGTATGTTTCAGATTCTCCTCTGGTCTCCATGGAAGTACCGCTGTGGACAGCGTACGGTCAGAATGGCCGTTGTGGCATGCAGCCAAAAGCAAAACACAAGTCTTCGCGCGCAGGCGCAGCTAAAACACGAACTGAAACTTGCGAAATAGTGGAAGAAAAACAAAAACTCTTGGACATTAGAGCAGAGAAAGAGAGAAGTAGCGAAGGAGAACGCGAGAGGTGCGCGAGCAGGCGTTACCTTCTGAATATCATCGTCAAATTTATCTGTAAAAACTTATCTACCTTTTTAATTAATTTTTGTTTAATGTTAAAATAAAATAGAAGATAGACCAACGTATTGGACCCCTTGTTGTCTCCCACATGAATTTAAAAAAAAAACTTAAATTTTAAACCTTAAGAGAGGCTGGGGAAATCATTATGCTTTGTGAAATGAATATCAATCGCCGTGTTGTATTAGTTGAAGAGTTTTTAAAAAAATTGCTGTATACAGAATTTCAGGTCAACCTAGTTTTTACCTGTGTATCTGAATATTTTTCCCAATGAATAGATTTTAAATAATATGAAGCAAGTGTTAAATCTCTTATTATTATATGATGTATAAAAAATTTATGTCTTTTTCCATGTAACAAAATGTGCTAATATTTTGCCAACAGTATGTCCATTTACTTAATAAATCTTGATAATTTTGCTTTATTGTTAATACACAAAAGAATTTAATACTTCAATGTTAATTTCTTTTCTAAAGAAAGGGAATAGCTCACAATTTCCATAAGAACATAATTTTTTTTTATGGCTGAGGGAATGGCTAACAATATCCATAAGTGTATCAAGCTTTTTTAAGGCTTAGTAAAAGATTTCGATGTAATGACAGCAATGAATCTTTAGTGATAAATTAATAAACATCACAAATGCTCAATGAATTCATTTCGCTTATGTTTCTTTTATAGAGTCGAAGGTGAAGAAACGATTCTCTAGTGTTAGAAAGATAGTTAAAATTGAAGATCAACATTTAAAAACTATGAGAGAGAGAAAAGATCAGAAATCGGAAGAGAATTCTCCTTCTACTTCAGATAAATCAAAAACTCCCGAAGTATCTTCAGCTGACTCAAAAAATGTAAGCTTGATTTTGATATTGTAGCAAATTTTGTGTAAAATAGTGTAAATTTGTATTTAGATGTGTAATGCCTTTATCTTACTCTTAATTAGATTTAATTTCGTTAAAATTGTAATAATCACAAGCAACGCCGTCCCTTACGTTATAATGGGGATTCAATGGGAACTTGGTGAAACCTTGGCACTAGAGCCAAGTTGGCGTAATTTTTGGCGACCATTTTTGTGACTTGGCGATCATGCTGACGACCATTTTTGGCGAGTTCGAGGCACTCTGGATTCTTCTTGAAATTTGTAGAGAAATTCACTAATTTCAAGACCCTTGACGCAAGCGGGTCTTTCTCGAATTATTCGCGAGAGATATAGAGATGCTCGCCGATAGTAAGTCAGTCTGGTTTTGATTAGCGATCTGTTTGTATTGCTCTGATTGTTGAAACCGATTACTTCGGCTGTTTAACGAGCGATTGCTTTTGAATAATCTTTTACATACGTGTATTTTAAACGCTGATAATCGTGCTTCTGTGCTGTTGAAGGTGTGAAGATCTCCAGAGAATTATTCTGCGAATATTGCTGTTGAATCCTGTATTTAAAGGATTGGATTTTCGATAATAAATTCTCATCGCTCTTAATGAACTGTCTTGTTCTTTGTGACTGATTGGCATAAAATCTTCAAACCCCGATCAACGTAACAATATTTTCAATTGTTTTGTTGTTAGAAATGCCACGAAAAATAGAAGATTGTTAGACGGAAATCAACGAAATTGCTTGGGGAAAAGGGACTAGATTTCGCCTACCGTTTGGTCCGCAATTTTGACACCATTCAGGTGGCAATATACTTAGGCTCCCTTCACACCAAACGAATCCCAGTCTGTCGCGATCAATCCAAATCACAGCGGTTCTGAATGAATAAGATTCGTCTTCGCACTGCCAAGGAAATCAATATGGATTAATCATTTTTCCATCAGTTGCTGTCGAGCATGGATGGTGTTTTTAATGTTTTAAGACTATTAAGGTGTCAAAAGCTATTAATTTCACAACTGTATCCTTATTCATTTTCAAATTGAAACACATGAAACAAAAAATATAAGAATGGTTTTAATTCTTATATATTTTCCCTGTTAGTATTAAGTGTAATTATAGTCTGGAAAGAAGTAACAAATAATAAATATGTATTCTAATTGTATTATAATTCAAATACTTTTACAAATAACATGTTTGATGTTTTAAAAAGGCATTTCAAATTACCTGTAGCATATAACTATTTTTTATTATAAATTTAAAAATGGTCTTACTCGGTTTTTTAATACATTAATGAATTAAAAATTCTCTGATATTTTCATTTTGTTTGTTTATCTAACATATAACAAAATTTGTGATATATGTAGAAAAAATGGAATATTTTTTAAAAATTAAAATTATCAACAGTATTGGTGTTTTATTTCATTTTAGCATTCTTACAAATATTTAATTTTTATCTCTCCCAAAATTAAATAAATTCTTATCAAATTGATCTCTGAAGCTATTTCAAACATCCTTCAGAATATTACTCTCCCACCCCCCCTTCCCAAACACATTTTGCTTTAAAGTATTAAGAGATGAATAAAATTTTCAAATTTCTAAAATGGAATAAAATAATACGTACAAAATTTAATTTATTATTTACGCAACATTAGCAAGGATAAAATACAGCCTGCACACTCGGTGAAAAGAACTAGTTAGTTTACATAATGAAAAAGAATACTATGAATACCACACGAAAATATAGGTGCCATCTATCGGCATGAAAACAAAACCATGTTAACCCTAAAAATAAAGTCGTTATCTTCAGCACATCTGAAAGCAAGTTTCTTAAATAGAAACTTTATATGATATGATCACTAATAACATAAAAAAACAATAAAAATCAACACTCCATTTGTTTGAATTCACTTTTTCTTTAAGAAATTGCGACATCCATTACTCAAGGCTGCTGATGAATAATTGAAGAAAATCTAACCTGTTGAATCATGCGGGGACGAGATTCATCATGGATAGAATCGGATTCATTTGGTGTGAAGGCAGGAACTGGTTATAAGCTTATTTGAGTTTACGAAGCCGAATCCTGGCCGATCTGATAGGATTGATTGCGAAGGACTCGGATTCGTTTTGGGGGAAAGGAACCTTAGGACCTGTTCTTCCCTAATTTTGAGAGAGAACATACCAACGAGGTGAGATTCGAGGGTCTTCGAACCCTCTGTTACCATTACATGCTGTTTCTACACATTGCACAGTTGATTTTGCTGAGTGGCAGGTATTTATATAGGAACAGGTGTGCTCATTAATCAACCAGAAGTGTTAGATTGGCAGTAGATATTGACAACAATCAGTCCTAGATATCGAAGCAATATGTGGTGGGTGAAGTATCTTTGAATATTGTGTGCCTCATGGGATCACGTATTGCCCGGTTGTAATGTTGCTGCAAGATGCTCTGAAAATAAAACTAGACTGCCAAACCTCGGATACAGCTCAATATAAAATTTTATAAGGGGTGATGCAATGTAATAAAGACACGCAGGGAAGGGGCTCTTAACCAAGTCCACTAGTTAATTAAAAAACGTTTATTAAACAAAATAAACTGTTACAAACATATCTAGATGACAAACATTTAGATCAGAATTAAAAGGATCGGAGCACATGCTCAAACGTCCTTACAGTTACTTCAGTGAAGCTGGGCCATCACATAATAATATTCTACCCGCTAGATGGCATGAAAATCTTTCTGCTGTTAATATGGAAGGAGTCTTTGCAAAGGGTGGTCACAAAACTGAAAAGTAAAGAATTCTGTCTCTCTCTTTATTATTTTGATTTCATACCTGTTTGGTTTGTATTATTTATTTCAATACAAATTGCTATTTGCAGGTCACATTTAAAAAATATTCAGCTTATGGAGGCCTACGTTTCAAACCCAAGCTAATTTCTACGCAATCAATAGGTGAAATATTTGATTCCGTTGGGACTAAAACGGAATGAGATTTTAATATCAAGTAAAATAATTTTTTTGCTCTTCTAGTTTATAATTGTTATAACTACATTCGGGGATTGATTTTGCTTCATTTCTATCAGTTTTTAATGCCATAAGTATTAAATTTGTACAATGCATTCTTTTTAAAACGTACAAAGCTAAGATCATGACAATGATTAACAATACCATAAAGCTAACCATATTTTTAGAATGTAAGAAAAAATAGAACAGAGTATGAAAAAAATTGAAAAATCAATTAAAATTTATTCAAAAAGAATGAAAAGTCTTAGCCTTTTTTTTCTTTTCTTAATTTTAAACATTTCTTGTTAAAAGTACCATTTGGAATAACCGTTTTATTATCTGTTATCAATATCACGAGAGTATGTTTCTTAAGACCTTTTTTTTTTTGTAAGAAATTAAGCTTTAATTTTTTTCCCGAATTGTATACACACACATTTTAGTGAACTAAATTACTTTATCATAAACTTTCTTTCTAAGCGTTTTACATAAGCTTGAGAAAAAATATTAGATTTTCTTTCAGATTACTTTTGCACTTGGATGAAGTAGTAAACTATAATACTTGCCTACACACAATTTCATGTACTTTTCACATTGAATTAGAATAAATTTTTGTGAACTTAAAAATTTAAATAACTTCTTCCGCATTTAAAGCATTTTTTTTTAAAGACTTCCGAAAGTTTTATGCAAAACATCTTTTTTACTACTACATACATAACTGCACAACTACATACACAACTCTACAGTGTCTACTGTAGAGTTCAACTTCATGCTTCACAAAGTTATTCTGGAGTTTAAAAACGATTCGTTAAATATTTTCTTGAAATTTATTAGAAATCAAAAATGAACTTATAAGATTTAAGAAATTATATCTGCGTATTTTCCATTGCAATATCTTTAATGATATTTACCCATACTTAAATTTTTTTAAATTGGTTTTAATAAACATATGGTGTGGTGGTATCTTTATAATCCAGTAACAACCTCCATACTATGGTGATCATCTTTGTAGAGTGGTTAAGTTACCCGATTTTCGGATCCGAAGGTACCAGGTTCTAATCTTCATTGGTGACCCTGGCTGAACTTTGACTCAACCTTCACAGAGCTGACGTGGCGCCATCTGTCACAAAAGCAACCAAAAGCCGTCAGATCACATGACGCTACACAGCAAAGCCGTCAAATCCATATGACACAACACTCAAGCTGTCAAGCACAAATGATGCATCAACTAGCACGCTCGCCATAACTGTGGTATCGTTCGTTCGGCTATTCACCGACTCACGAGCAGGGGAGTGTGTGGCTGTGGTATCTATATAAAGCCAGTAACAACCTCCGTACTATGGTGATCATTTTGGTATAATTAAGTTACTCGGTTTACGGAACCGAAGTTTCCAGGTTCTAAACTTCAGACACATACCTAATAAAATCACAATTTTAATTTTTCCAATGAAAGTTATTAATGTTTTAGTAAATAAATTCCATTTTCAGTTTGCCATGATAAAAGCTCTATTTATTTTTAATCTATGAATAAATTAATGTTTCAAAACCATTTTGGCACACAAATTTACTGCAGTTTTTTGTTTTCATTTTTTTCCCTTATGTAGGAATGACACTTGATGAAAGGAAAAGACAGCCAAAGGAAGAAAATACAAGAGTTTTATTAAATTATTTTTTAGAAGTGTTTACTGTAAATTATAAGTTTTATTGCGCTTTTTAAATGAGTGTAAAATAAAGAGTTTTAAACGTATTACAATTGAGTGTTGCTTAGTCAATAAAACTTTCTCACTTGAAAAATCTTTCATAGTTTTAAAAACGATAGCCATTATTTGTTTGAATAAATGTTCGATTAAAAGCTGAGGATGGTCAACAAGTTATACACTTTAACGCAATTTGACAATTATACTTTTATATCACTTTTCTCTTTTATATGGCTGAATACAAAGATCTTCAGATTCAGTTTTTTCCCCCTGCCTCAATTTTTCAGAGAAGGGAGCACATCTCATTCTTCTTTTCTATGGAAACCATGCATAAGTTTATTCTGAATGATTCTTCAATAAGCCAATGGACTAAACTCCTGTGACTTCATAAACACGTGACAAATGCAATCACGTGTATTCCACCCGATGTACCACGTTGTTGCTTACTTTTGCATTTTACAGTAATTTTCTTTATAAAGTACATATTTAACAACAATAATACATACAGGTAAGCAAAGTGTACTTGATTTAAAATACGTCGCCAAATGCCGCGATGAACAGCCAACAGTAGACAACCGTTCTCATCGATGTTCGAACACATTAGTAATGATGGCAGCATTTGGCACCATTTTCTGAATTGGAGACATTTGCTTATGTAGTGAAATTGGTAGATGGTATGATACCCAAGTATCCATTTGCCATGCGACTATCATGAATTTAGCTTAATATTTTTATACGCATTTAACTAACACACTACTGATCTACCACAACATAAAAATGTCCCGCAATATATTAAATTTCGTATATTAAGTAGTTTTTTGGCTTTTTTTGTCCATGAAAGTGGATTACCGCAAATAGTATGGCTCGACATTGCCTTTGACTGCCTATATATATATATATATATATATATATATATATATATATATATATATATATATTATATATATATAAAATTTACTAACGATTCCTGCTTCAGTATTTAAGTTTGATATTAAAGGATAACCAGAAACTGCTTAAATAAGGAATGGCACTTCTCATCCTCACACATGGAAATCCTTGTGTTTAAAGTGTCCGACTACGTTCGGAACCGTGATTTTAAAAAAGTGCATAAATGGATAATTTTCACGATATTTAATGTCACTTAGATTAGAATACATGCATAAAATTGTTTTAAGGACATTTTGACAAAAAAAATAATTTAATACAATATTTTGGCAAAAAATTAACTTAGAATAACCTTTTTTCAAAATGTTCTCCTTTTGTGAAAAATGCTTCTATTACAATAATATTTTTCTTTTATATAGCTCAGACCTCTGTACAGAGGCTCAACTATGATTTTTGAAACATTCACATTATTTTCAGAGTTACAACCAATTGAAATAATTATCGGCGTTTTTTTTCTTAAAATTTCTCCCCTGTGTTGTCGTAAAACATGGATAAACCCACTTCTAAGTTATATATTTCAAAAATTCTAGTTGAGCCTCTATACAGAGATCTGAGCTATCTACAGCAGTGCTTCTCAAACTTTCAATACTCGCGACCCAATATTTAATCATCATTTTCATCGCGCCCCCTTCATATAATAACATTGTATTGAATTCAATAATACTATACTTTTACACTAAAGCTACAGTGTGTGTGTGTGTACGATTTTAACCTCCTATGTGCCACCGACGTATATAAACGTCTCGCTCAGCCAAAAAAAATTTAATAATCTGGACGTATATATACGTCTTTCCGAAGTACGATCTTTTCTGTGCAGTGCTATCAATAAAATTATTCCTAAGGTTTTGGTATACAATAAAATTACCGTGACAGTCTTTGTGTGTGTGTTTGTGTGTGTGTGTGCAAAGGATTTACTTATTTCAGAGAATTTTGCTTATTTATTCCTTTTTTCCTTCCCCCCCTTCCCAATAAAACATCAAAATACGCTCACCTCCGTGGAAAACGGTAGCATTGGGAAGCGAATCGTGTAACTTTTAATCGACAGTTAAAGAATTAATTATAAACCGTACAAATCATTAAGATAAGTGTTAATACAAGCCCATGGGGTCACTGGGGATTATTAAACTTGTTCTTAACTTAGTATTGTTAAATTAATAATAAAATACATTGTACAATACAGGTACTTTTATAAGTGTATTATATCAGTGTAAATGTGTATTTTATATTTTATTATGTCAGAAAGTATTTTGTCTGCTTACTTTCAGTAAATTAATCTTTTGAATAATCTTTAGTTTTCAACTTTTCAATATGCTCGCGCCCCCCTTATAGTTATCACGCCCATCAAGGGGCGCGCCCCACAGTTTGAGAAACGCTGATCTACAGGCAAAATATTATGGTAGCATTTTTTGCAAAAAGAGAATATTTTGAAAATTGGTCATTCTATGTTCATTTTTTGTCAAAATATTGTACTTAAATCATTTTTTATTGTAATACTATTCTTAAAACAATTTTATATGCATTTTCTAATCTAAGTGACACTAATTATCATAAATATTATCCATTTATGCGCTTTTGCAAAATCACGGTTCCGAACGTAATCGGATACCTTAAACAGGAGAAACACATCCTCTTTTTCGAAATAAGACCTTTGAGTAACAACACACTTTGGCCATGGCTTGTAAAGGTCATCGAAACATTTATGGATATTATTTATTATGATAACACTAAAATCTGCAAAATATGTTATCAGAAATACTGAAGTAAATAAGTAGAGTTGCGTTGAAAATCATGAAGAAATTCTATGTATCTCGCACGGAGAAAAATAATGCATAATACAAATATCTATGTTAAATAAGTAGTTGCGGCAGTGTTTCTCAAGTTTTCAATATATTTGTGACCCAATATTGAATTATAATTTCCATCGCCTTCTCCATACAATAACAAGGTATTGAATTCAATACTCTACTTTGACGCTAAAGCCACAATACGACTTTAACAAGCGCCACTGGCGCATATAAACATCTCACTCAGCCAAAACGTTAATTTCCCCGGACGTATATATACGTCTTTCCGAAGTACGATTTTTTTCTGAGCACTGTTATCCATAAAATTATTCCTACGGCTTTGAAATGTAATAAGAGAACACAATGACAGTGTTAGCGAAGAATTTACTTATTTCAAAGGATTTGCTTATTTATTCATCTTCCCCCTTCTCCCCCCCGTTCCCCAATACATCACATACGCACCTTTATGTGGAAAACGGTGTCTTTGGGGTGCGAATTGTGGCCGGGGTAGCCGAGTGGTATAGGTGTCGGACCGTGGCTTGCTTTGTCACGAGTTCGGGACCAGTACCACTAAAGACCCGCCGTGTAGGGCAGCGATGCACGTTAAATCTATCGAGAGCTGAAACGTCCTCCCGTTGGTGTGGTGTGGTCATTAGGAGAGGGGGTGCCAGCTCAGGTGTTGTCCACGTCACTTGACCATGGCTCAAAATTACGTGGTCCGTCGCCAAAAGCCCTCGTGTAGCTGAACAGCGCGACGTTAATATTCAATCAATCAATCATTGGGGCGCGAATTGCATAACTTTTAATCAGCAGTTAAGGGACTAACTATAAACATTACAAATGATTAAGATTAGGGGTAATTATTGAATATGACTTTATATATGACAAGCCCAAGGGGTCACTGGTAATTATTAAACTTGTTCCTAACTTTGTATAGTTAAATTAATTATAAAATATATCGTGCAATACTGATATATTTATAAGTGTATTTTATCAGTGTAAATGTGTATTTTATTTTTTACTATGTCAGAATATTTTAGTTCACTTTTAGTGAATTAATATAATTTTAAAATTATCTTTCTTCGACTTTTCAGTACGCTCGTGCCCCCTCATAGAATTATCACCCCCTCCCAAGGGGGTAACGTTCCACAGTCTGAAAAACGCTGAGTTACTGTATTTATCTTCATTTTAATATAGTACTTTTACTATATAGTGATAGATTAAATGCAATAGTCATTAGAAAAGAATCAGGAAATACAAGCTGAAATTAGTACGTCAAATAACTCCCTTAATAGAGAGGATTAAATATAATTAACATTCAATATAAGAAAGATTACTTGTCTTATTATTATAGAAGTAATATAACAAATTTATACTCATTCCATATCATTTATTTATTGTGAAAACACTTGCATAAAAGCTAAAATTCCAAATAAATTCAAGAAATAATTGTAATCTTGATTTTCTCACTATTCTGAAGAACCAAGAAATGTTTCAAACGACTAAGTGTTCAAATATCATCTCTGTGAGCTAAATTCATGTGTGACGTCATAATCAGCGAAGTACTATCGTGTTTCCAGGTAATCCGTTCATGCGTTTCACTGTTGCCAACGTTTGCTTTTTAACGCGCTTTTATAAGCTTCACTTGTATGCAACGGAATCTTTGAACTCGATTTTTACCTACGTTAAGAGGTCAGATTAATTCGAAATTTTGCATACTTGTCAAGGTCTGTGATGACAAAACATTAATTTCATAACTTTGTTCCGTTGTCCTTATCAGGATAATCAGGATAACGATTTCCAGATTTGGTGACTAATTCATTATACCAGTTCCATATTTGGCGAATAATTCCAAATACCATTTCCAGATTTGATGACTAATTCCATATACCATTTCCAAATTTGGCAACTAATTTCAGATCCAATTTCAAGGTTTGAAGTCTAAAAGATTAAGTTACAACCCTAAAAGGAAAACGTGCGTTATTACCATAATATAAACAGTTGTCTAGTTTTTCTGAAAATGGAAATAAAAAAAAAAAAGGCTCGTGCATGTGAAAAAGAAATAATTTGTTTTAACTGCTGAACTATATATACATGCTTTCATTGTAGATCGAACTAAAAAAGTTAAAAATAAATTATTGTTTGAAAAACTAAAAAAACACGCGTTTATAGTGAATCGAACTAAAAAGTAAAAATAATTCTTAGTATAAGAATAAAATGATTAACGAGAAATTAATGTCACACATTGTGGTAAAAGCGTGGGCTGCTTTGCACTACATTTTTACACCAACTCATTTCGGAATAGAACTTGTAAGAAATTATAATAACAATTGATATAGAGAACCCCACGCTTTTACCCCAATGGCATTATAACTTTCTCATTAATCATTTTATTCGTATGTTAAGGAAGGTCTACGGTAGCCCAGCGGTCAAGGTATCGGATTATGGCAGGCATGTCATGAGTTCGAGCCCAGTACCACTAAAGACCCGCCGTGAGCGATGCACGTTAAATCTGTCGAGAGCTCAAACATCCTCCGTTGGTATGGTGTGGTAGGTAGAAGAGAGGAGTGCCAGCTCAGGCGTCATCCTCGTTACTTGACCATGTTAAAATTACGAGGTTCGTTACCAAAAGCCCTCGTGTAGCTGAACAGTGCGACGTTAATATTCACTTATATTAAGAATTTTTTTACTTTTTAGTTCGATTAACCATAAAAGCGTTATTTTTTTGTTTTTTAAAATTATAATTTATTTAAAAAATTTCCGTTAAAAAATTCCTATATGTTAATAATATACTAGGTACCCTTGATTTAAGAATACACTTAGCAAATTTTTGAAGCTTTTGAAAAGCTTTTTGAAATATCTTAATATTAGAGCAGCTTTATTCAATCATCAAATTTGAAATTGTACCTTGTATAAGTCAAATATCAGAATTGAATGTAGCACATGATTGAATTTATTATGTGATCCTCATGAATTTAACAAAAATATAACTACGATATCAAACGAAGAGCAAAAAGTGAGTTTCTCTGTTGCAGAAATAGTTTGTTGAGAAAATAAATTCTCAAATTTTTTACTCGCATGTCTCAAAAAGAGTGTAATTATGACAGTAAATAAATTACAGAAATTATAAAAAAAATTTTAAGTCTATCAGCGCATGAAATTTCTCAACGAATATTCCAAAAACTTATTTAAAAACTCATCTCACACCATGAAACATGTTTCGTTGCGTGATGTTGCGTCGAAACATGATACATGTCGTTGTATCAAGTGGTATCACTCAAAAATTCCAGATTAGAGTCCGTTATATTCTCGTATGACATGGGCCATTAAGATTTTTTTACAAAAATATAACTGTCAGTAATGGAATTTTTTTATAAGTTTTATATATGTGTATCTATATGTGTGTACACATATTAATTGGGCTTTAATTCGGGATTTTCATAATCAGATAAGACTACTATTAAATTTTCTTGCAAGATGAGCCACTAGGTTTATAATTGATATTTTGAGATCTTCGTGGAGTACTGAGTTTATGATGATCCATGGTACGTTGGGAACAATTATTTAAAATTTATCTTCTACTTTTTCAGTTTTTAGATGAGCTGCATGTGTCTTACTTTTGAAGTGTGTAAGATTATGGGTGTGATGACCAGTGTAAAAAACTTAATTTTGTTAAAAAGGGAAAGAGGCAAAGCAGGAAAACAATCTATTAAAGAATTGTAGTTTTTAATTCCAACATTTAACGGAAATGCTGCTATATGCTTCTTGAATATTAGTTTGGGATCTATGATGAGACTCCTAAATATATGACCTCAGAATTCCATCTACTTGTTCAATAGTAAATATTTAAGATGAGAGGAATGGGTGACATTTTTTTGGAAAATTATATTCAGTTTTTTTTAACTGCAATATATATACCACAAAGTTAACCATTGTTCTACTTCCCTTAAATGCCTTTGTGGAGCTTTATATTTGTTTGAAGAGTCTAGGATTATGTGAGAGTGACTGATTCATTGCAAAGAGGCAAAGACTGGTGTAAGGACTACTTATATTAATATCGTGTAGGATGGGGCTAATTACATTGCGTTCGGGCGTACCTGCTTGAATTGGGCGTATTTTGAAGATCTTGTTAAATTTCACATTAAAGAGATGTTAATAATAGTTACAAAATATGGAGAATAAGTTAAGTTTTATAAGTTTATATATATAAAAAAAAGTGAAGTCGAAGGGAATGAATGTTTTATGAAATTTGTTTTCGAGGTTAAACTTGCTATAAGGTAAAATGGAACTCGTAATTGTGCATGTGAAGGATTAGACTGCATTATCAAGTTTCTTAATATTGTTAAAATTGGGTTTCCTGGAATAATTGGGGCTATTCGTAAATTCAGTGACGTAACATACACCCCCGCAACCATCGCATTTGAGGAAGCAGGGTTTCTAGGGGGCTTGAAGCCTGACTGACTCCAAGTATGTATTGGGGCTTGTGGCCCAAAACCTGACTTTGCAGGAAGCTCTAATCACTGTTATGCCACTTCATAAATTCCTATATAGTCTGAAAGAGGCAATTTCGGGAAGCATAATTTTGTTTTGTCTATTCCAAATAACAGTGATGAATAATGTTTTTTATGTGACTTTCATTTTTTCTTCATTTCCACAGGTCTTAAAATTATATAGATGAAGGTTTTTTATACACTTTTTTATACAGTATAACTATAATGATGCATTTTGTTTCTGTTTCATAATGGGATATATTGTCAATAAAAAACTTGTCTTGAAAAATTAAGTCTAAGAACACTTTTGCTTGATCAAATGTAGTTTTAGTAACAAGCTATACTAATTCAAATATTTGCAATTATTACTCGGATTCTTGTATTAGTTAAACTTCTAGGATTACTCATTTGAGATTTATTTGAAGTTTTTGGAAACATAGTCAGTGAAATAATGATTTGTTTCACTTACAGAGCTATATTTCAGCTCGGAAAATGACGTCATATTATTTCCCACAAAATAATCAAAAATTACTGCAGTTGGCAACACTTTACGAAAACAAAAACAAATCAAATTTGGTAGCGCGTCAAATAGAATAACATATTAGAGGTAACCGAAGACAATTTGTCATTGGAATTCTTTTGGACTGCGTCGCTAAGAAATAGTAACAGAAATGTCTGCGAAAGTTGATGTTGAATATTGGTATCATTTTTTAACATTTGTTGCTATGTATCGTGTGTTTTAAACTATGCATCATGCTGAAATTGCTCCTTGAATCTTTTAATTTATTTTATTTTAAATTTGTTTACTACGAATATATAATTATTGCAATGCACTTATTATTCATTTGGAGAATTTAATTGGAACATATTCGTAGGAGATTTACAAAATTCACTGAATATCTTCATTAATAAATTATACTTCATGTGTGTTAATTTTTCTATTTGAAGGTTTTTCATTATAAATTTGCACTTGTATATAATATTTAAGATTTTTATTACTATCAAGCTCTAGTAAGGAGGGGGTTGTGTTTAAATTGTTCATTGAACGTACTGGATGTTTGAGTACTTTGTACATAAAATTGACAAAGATTTTTTTTTTATTTAATTTTCATACAACATTGATCTTGTTTCGATTCTTTTTGAGATCTGACTTTTTACTTTTCGATTAAAAACGCAGATTTTAATTGTTTATAAATGTGTGCATGTAATGTGAACCAAATTTAATTTTCTGTTCCTTAAAATATTAAGTGATTGGCAACTTGGATATTTGTTATTAATGCTTAGTATCTTGCATTCATGAATGTAATTTTAAAATGTGAATTTCTTTTCTGTGTCAGATATATATGTAAAAAAGTTTTAATGTTATTAAATTAAAAGCTCATTTAATTTGGTACTGTTTGATTTTTTTTGTTTCTTGAACTATCCATTCTATTTATATTGAAATAGATAGTGAATAGCATATGGAAAAAGAATTGTGTGTAATTTGGAAAATGTTTTTGTGTTAACCACAAATAAGTTAATTTCATAAGAACCTCTCACATTCTTCTGAGACCATTTCAAACAATGCTAGGTTCTTTAAGAAAAATTTAATTATACTTTTTTGCAACACAAACTTTTTAGTTAATTTCAAGTCATGATATTTAAAAAGTTGAAATTATAGAGATGATAATTATACGTATACCAAATCTAACCACTGCAGTTATTTCTGTTTTGGTCTAGATCAATATTTCTTGACACAATTCTGTCAAAGGACCAGTAAACTATTTCAGTGTTTTATCATGGAATGGTTATTTTATCTCTTATTTTATATTTCAGGAACATCAAACTCTCCATAATGGTGGTATCCAATGACTTCATTATGTTTCAAATAATTTAACTTGTATTTTTCTCCCATTGTAACTTTCTAACTTTAAATTTAAATGACTTTAATACTTTGGGAGTTAATAGATTGACATCACTTGCAGAATCTTTACTAAAAGAGATGTTGAAATACTCTTTATTATTTGACAAAAAGAAAACATTTAACCTTTCTAAAATTTACAAATTACTAATTAATGCATCCTTCATTCTATAATTTTGATTAATGTGAGTTGATATATATGTTTGCTGATTGAATGAACTTTTAATTTTATATTTAAATTAACCAAAATGTAAAAGTTGAAATGGAGTTTTGTTCCAAAAAGTCAGTTTAATTAAAAAGATTAAAATTTAGGGTCAATTTTTGTTTTCTTTTTACTTATATTTTTATTTGCAATTAAAAGTTGTTTTATAATTAGCAATTAATGCAAAGATAATTAAACATATATATGCATGTTGTATTTACAATATATCTAAAGGTTTAGCCATTTTGTAAGTCTCGAAAAGAATAGTCTCTGTGCATTGTCTTGTATTTTATAAATTACATATAATTACTGGTCTAAATATATTATTTATTATGACTTTATTGTTTGTGTTTAATCAAGACATTTATTACATAAAAATTATTAAACAAATCTGGTAATGCTTATTTTTAAACATTTGCTAAAATTCTCTAATACTAACCTGCTTTTTCAATTTATTTCAGTGGTGCATGAGGATATGAACCTCGCTTCAAGGAACTGCAAAAGATGATACTTAAAGCAGTTCCTGAAGCTGAGGTGAAAGGAACAGTTGGAAGAAAATGTAAGTAATTTTCAATTATGTCTGATTGGAACTTTATGACTAGAAGGAATAGCAGGTAATATTTATCAATTTACCAAAAATATGTGTGGTGTCGTTTATAGTTTTTCACAGAATTTGAAATATGCCTCTTCAAAATACCAACAAAATGTTATATATTCATCAATTAGAAGAAAATCCAACTGATAAATCCAAAAACTGAAAAGAAAGCAAAAAAATGCCAACAATGCATCTTTTGATGTCGGGAAAAACAGGTGTTAAAACTGATTCCCCCTCCCCAAATAAACTTCCTGACATGATAATATACCTGAAGTGTTTTTAATCTTATGTTGAACAAATACTGATTAAAGAATTAAAGACAGGTCAGATAGTTGCTTTGGATAATATTAACTTTCATAAGAATCCTAAAGTTAGTGAGATGATGAAAATATGTTTCAAAATATTTTTTAACATTAATACTTTTATTGTAGCTATGTAATTTAATGTTTTGAAGCAAATGAATATTTTTCATTAGACTTAAATAAATTGAAATTTTAAATTAAGACTGTATTTCATACTTGTTATTTGAAAATCATTTTTCTGTAAGTCACCATTTATAAAAAACAATTCAGTTATACAGTAATACCTCGAACTTTTATGCAATAAATAGGACTGAGTGATAACTGCATAAGTCAAATTCGTGTAAGTCAAGGTATAGTTCTCTCTGCATGTACTATTTTTAGTTGGGACCAGAGACTAAAGAAAATAATAATTTAGAGGAAAAAAAATCTTTTCGTTAATCTTAGATAACACAATTACAAAATCGGAAACCAAAGTTATTTTGATGTAGAAGGTTTCATAAAATCTATTAAATTATCTGTTGGCTCAAGGATTTTTTTCCTGCGAAATTTCCTCATAGAACGCTAATAATTTTTTTATTCCTTGCTTTATTGAAAAAATTTGCTCCTCATTGGAGTCTATATTTTCTAAAATTTGTAACCCCTTTTCAGTGAAACTGAGACATCCTGTCGAATTCTCACCCATTATTCAATCTTCTAATTGAACTGGGTCTGAAAACTCAAGTTTTTCAATGTCTTGCTCATGCATTTCTATGAACTCATCAATTGTCAGCCCCTGATTGTGGAAATCCAGCAGTTTGTGAACATCATCGTTGTGTAGTAAATTTGTTTGCTTGGCCAGATCCACAACTTTTTCAATCACATTACCAATATAACTTCAGGTTTGCTGCGTAAGTCGGAGTATTACTGTACTGTAATTACAAATTCTTTTATCACATAACCAAATCCCCCCCTCAAACAAGAGATGAACCAATGAGATTTGAAAATCACGTATGTTGAAGTATTACAGTGTACATATGTAATGAATAATAATATACTGAATTGTCATAAATTTTATAAATCTAAGCTATAAATTGAAATATAACAAGACATTGTTGGTCAAAATAAGATAACCACAATTGTAAAATGAAAATTCTTAGCCTTATAAATTAAGACTGTAAGATTTAACCTAGTTATATAGCTAGGCAACTCCCCCCCCCATTTTTGCCAAAGGTACATCAACACAATCTGTTTTAAGAGGGTTTCTATTAATTTTGATATATATATATATTTCATATGTATGAATGTATGTGTGAAATGAAGGTTATGAATTTTTACCACTCCAGCATTGGATTCAAAGATCTGAATTCTATACTATAGTAATTGCAAACAGAACAGATTTCCATGGGCAAACTGAAGTTTGCCATGTTTGCCACAAATCTTATCCATGTTAAAATTTGCCATGAGCACATAATTGCCAAAGTAATTGTTGGTTTATATGACACACGCTATTTCTTTCGACTTTTTCAACATGATGAGCTGTATAAGCCTACTTAATTTATCATTGCTTTCTATATTTCATAGCAAGTTGATTAGGGATGTAATAAAAAGGGAGAAAGCAATGTTATTTTCATTACCACAATTTTAAACTGTTTTAAGTATATGAGTAAACCAATTATTTCTTTTTATTGGATCATATATTATTATTCAAAGTTTAGTAATCATGAAACCATTCATTACTAACTAAATCATTAACTAACAGTTTATATTTAATAGTTATTTATACATAGGCTTTTTTTTTTTTTGCCTTTTACAACAAACTTTTGAACATCATTAAAATCTAGTTTTATAATTTTTTTTACCAGCTCATAGAGCAAAATGTGTCATTTACCCTAAAAATGTGTATATATATCAAAACTTTATGTGAATGTTTCCTTACAATCAGATTTAGGCAATGACTATGGAGGCTTGTACCCAGGGTGGAACATTTTATTATATATATAATCATTTTGTTTTGCTTAGTGGTAGCGTATCACGCTTCCATGCCACAGGTCCATGATTCAGATCCCAGGCTGGGCAAGGTCGACTCAGCTTTTCACCCCTTCAGTGGGTCAATAAATGAGTGCCAAGCTTTCTTGGAAATAAACACTGGGGGTTTCACGTCTGACTGACCATCTAACCAAAACATCTGCTCATGCACCTCAGCACACAAAGTCACGAAAACTGAGATAAGCACAGTGGACCTTGGCCTTCCATTGTCTGCTGCGCCACTGAATGTAGTTTAGTTAGAATGATCAGTTTCTATACAATGAGTGTTGATTGAACAACCAATTAATATGAAAATCATTAAATTGGAAAAATAAGTACTTTTATTCTTTGCTGTTGTAAGATTAAAAGAAATTAAAATGTTATTTTTAACAAAAATAATTTTTAAGTATGAATTATTCATTCATCACTTTATTTTGATATAACTGTACTTTTACAGCCTCATTTGAAGTTGTTGTCAATGGGGTTCTTGTATTTTCCAAGCTAAAGAAGGGGAAATTTCCAGATTTCAATGAGGTGAGTCTTCATATATTTATTTTCAGTGAAATAAACTCTGAATAAGGATTATTTCTTAAAAGTATCACACACACACACTGTTGGCATAGTTTTGGGGGCTGCAATATCCTAAGGGTCAAGGTAACAGACTCGTGGCTGGCGTGTCATGGGTTCAAGCCTATTACCGCTGAAGACCCGCCATGCAGAGGGGCCTGATGCACATTAAATATATTGAGGCTCAAACGTCCTCCAATGGGTGTGGTGGGGAAGTTAGGAGAGGGAATGCCAATGCAGGTGTTGTTCTCATCACTTGACCATAGTTCAAAATTATGAGGTCTTTTGCTAAAAGCCCTTGTATAGCTGAATAGTGCAATGTAAATATTCACTCACTCACTCAACATTATTTTTAAGCATTTTTATTTATTATGTATAGTTGTATATATTTGTAGCATGTGTGGTTATTGGTCAATTTAAAAAAAAAAGATAAGAAAAGAAAAGATATGTAAGTGGTTTCATTGTTTAAAAAATTTATATTCAGAAATTGCTTTGACTTTCATACAAATTCCTCTTTTTGTTCATTAATATAGGTAGCATGATTATAACATTTTGGAATCATTTGCACACATTGGAATGAAGTGAATATATTATAACTAATTTAAATAACAAATTATGATATTGATAAATGCATTTATGTACTAATAAACCTATGCTCAGTATATAATTATAAAAATGAATCTATTTCCTCTTGAAAAACATACAGAAATTATTTTTAAAATTTCAGACCTATACAAAGTTTTATCTTTAAAATAAAATTCTTGGATTTCATTATCAGAACAGCTAGATGTGAAGGATTTCATTATCAGAACAGCTAGATGTGAAGAATCGGGGAGAATGGATTTCAAAATAGAATTCAAATCTAAATTTTAAGTTAACAAATTTTTGATTTTATCTTTTGAAAGGTTAATGTATGCAGAATTATTCTTTTTGTGTAAAGTGTGACATTTCTCTCATTACTACACTTTGTATATTAAAATGTTTCCAATCACCAAATTTTTTGAACTTGTGCAACACTTTATCTGTCTGTTTTGATAAATCTACAAAAATTTCATCAATGTCCTATGTGAGACGCAAAGATAATTTAAGTTGTTCTCTTATTGCTAAAATATGAGCTTATTTGATTTTTTTAAAATCAAGAAATTCCGCACATGTTTCCATTGGAGTTATATTTCTATGAGAAACAATGAATTTCAGAAACAAGCATTTCAGAGATTTTGTAGAAAACCCAGAAATTATATATTCATTTTCATTTTGCATAGATATGTCATTGAAAGCAGGTGTATTCCAACTTGCATGCATTGAGGTCAATTTTTCAATCTTGGCATACAAATATTGAATTTGTATTAAAAAAGATTTTTTTTTTAAAGAATTCTGACTTTGAAAATGTTTACAGGAAAAAGGGATACAAAAAATTTTACAAATTAAAAAAATGTTCATGAAGATTATGTAAAAAAGCTAAATATATCCTTCAATGCTTAATAAAGTTAAATTAATTGTAAATAATTGTGTAAAATAGGTTTTCCAAATGGTAATTTTAAACTGAAGAATAGTTATTTTCAAATTTTCTTAAGAAATTAATAGGAAGCTATATAGGATATTAAGGCTGTCTTAAGCGTAATGTCAAAGAATAGGATCCAGATTTGGAGGATTTTTTTCAAATAAAAAAGTATTCCAACATTAATACTATATTCTGGCTTCACTATTCTATAGAGAACAACATATTTCATTATATTTCTTGTTTTTATCCAAATTGACCAATTTTTTTCTGATACAAAATGTGTGTTTTCCATTTTTTTCTCCTATATTGTAATGTTGAATGAGCGATTCTTTTACATGTTAAAAGATAAAAGTTGTTATTTGTGCAATATTTTGAAATTTTAAAGACACTGTAATATGAACAAATGTATAAATTACAATTTTGCAAAATTTCACGAAAATTGACATTTTTCTGTCTGAAAATGTGCTTTGCATTTAGTTCAAGCCCTCGTATATTATGCAAAGACAGCCTTATATCCAAAATTCTCATTAATGTCTAAAATTTAGAAATATAATGTTCTGTTTTAATCAATTTTATTTCTATTTTTAATTTTAGAATTATGTTAGGTTTCCGTATCTTATGTAATAAACTGTTATGCTTTCAAAAGTTCTTTGTTGTAATTTTTGGTGTTGGTAAGAGATTTAATGTTTTGCTTGCTTTTATATTTTCTAAACTAAGCTGTCATTAAAATTTTTATTTTCCTTGGTTAGATATCTGTTAATTTTTAATTTTTTAAAATCTTTTCTTAAAAGTTAAAATTTTTTAAAAAAAGAAAAGGTTTGCGAGTTAAACATGTGTGTTTGTGTACTTTTAAAATTTTCAAACTTTTATTTAATATAGTAATGTATTTGCTTCTTTTTAGATTGTGGAAGTAGTTGCCTCTGCCCAAAATGGCGAGACTGTGAAGCAGCTTTAACAAAATGCCAGTTCAGTGACAACACAAAACAAATGAGAAAGAAGATGAATGATTGAAAACCTATTCACAATGGATCCATGACAGATATTTATGACAGATCTTCTGTAAGGATTTTCCAAGAAGAATCTTGATGTTTGATCTATTATGGTGATATTTGATTGGGTGACAGTCATTCAGCTGTTAAATTTTTATTTTTCTTGGTTTCAAAATGACATTTCCCACCCAAATTGATCTAAATAAATCATACTTGAAATGCATTGTATTTTTATTTATTTGCTGGTTTTAATTTAATTTCAAGTTTATTTAAACAATATTTTAAATTTTATTATTACAAAATAAACATTTTAGAGTATTACTTTGTTATACATTTGATTAGAAGCAATGCATCCTATAATAATTATAGATCATATGATTATAAAATTCATGGAGAGTTACTTTTTAGAGAAATATAGGCAATAAATCAATTAAAATTTAAATAAATCAAAATAGAATGTTATATTTAATATAAAATTTCCATGTCTTTTTGGTGTGTAAAACTATAAAAGATATATCTATAAAGCTGTCAGTTTTTGTGGTCAAAATATTCTTAATATCTTAAATATTTGTTCACCAGTTTTTATAATTTCACTTCCAGTTTTGCTTTTGGAAACATGAACTAATTTGAAGAAATTAATTAGAGCAGACAGTTAAGTAATAATCTAGAGATTGGGTTACTTTTGGATACCAAATTGATAATTTAGTAACTATACAGGAGGCTAATTTCTACTGTATAATTACTGTTTTACCTATTTGGATCTCAAAGTAACGGAATTATATGCTATTTTTAACAAATTCTTGCAGTGAATTCTTTTTATGACCACTTAGTATTTGTTCTTTATCTCTATTGTTTGATTATTTAAACACTCTTTCATGTGGGAATCTATATCTTTATTTTATGAGAACATTTGACTGCAATTATTATTCTACTAATTGTCTTGAATCTTTCTATACTCTACATTCATTTATAAAATCAAGAGCATTATCCAAAAACTTTTTTGCCTTAAACATTTTTATTTTGTTAATAGCCTGAACATGACATCTTATAAATCACATTAAAACTAGTATTTCTAACTTTTTATTAACTTCTAATACTTAAACGCATTTGTAATCTTCAGATACAATTTTGCACATTGATCAAGTTTTTCAATTTTTCTTAAATCTACCATCACATGCCATTTGGAAGCTAGTGTATTTTGACACAAATTTTGAAACAATTGGTAATCAATTCATTAACATTTTATTATAATGTTTATTATTATTTTCTTATAAATCTACTTGTTTCTTAATGTAAGAAACCTGGTAAATTTCTTATTGGTTAATCACATCAAATTTTGTTATTTAAGTATTCCATTTAAACTTGAGTTTCTCACTGAATGACAATGCTGTAGATTGAAATATTACCATGTACAAAATCTTCTGAACAATTCATGTTTCAAATTTTCCATTATACTTTTGTTTTTAAGCAACAATTTGAAATAATTTATGTTTACATTTACTTCTCAAATTAAATAGAAATGTTATTCTGTATAAAACCTAACATCGAAAATCATTCATTATTTATAAGCTATAAGCTCAGTATTAAAAACGTAAGGTAAAATGTTTCCAAAATATATATTGTATTAAATTATAGTAAAGGCAATTGTTATTAGCACATTTTGCATACATTAAAACAGCTTTTTACAAAATGAGATCTTTTGAATAAGATCCGAAAAAGCTAAGATCACATTTGTATAGAAGATGTATTTCTAAAGACATACATAATTATAGTAAAAAAGAAAAAAATTCATATTCGTATATTAACTTGTTCTTAATAACATTATAAATATCTGTGTGTCACAAAATTATAAAAAAAAATTCCTTGATTTCTTTGGAGAAATTGTTTTTTATGCCTTCCCCAAAGATAATTTATTTGAAATAGAAAACATTTTATGAATACTGAAATACTTTTTAAGTGAAAATAAGGTTATCCGAATACGTTAAAAATGACCAAATTCGGTCAAGATAGATATTTTTATTTTCTATTTTATGGAATAGAGCTTCCTTTTGGCTTTACAAAACATACTTTGTTTTGTTTTTATGCTACCTAGAGGCCAAGCTACAATCAATTTTATTAAGTTAGAAAAACCGGAAGTAAGTCTTTGATCTACCAGAAGTGGGCATTTAAATTGTACGAAATCTAACATGGCGAGTCTGATTACTCAAAATGTTACAAATGTATTTCTATAAAACTTTTTGAGCCTGATTTTTATGCTATTTTCTAGAGAATGTACTAAAATATTTCTGATTGTATCAATATTCTTTGAGTTAGGGCTTGTTATTTAAATAATGGTCTCATAAAGAATGTAATTTTTCTTATAATGTTTACTCAATACGCTCTAAAATTTACAAATTTTAATAAGACATTACAATTTTAGTACATTCTCTAGATAAATGCATCTAGATTGTTTTGGTAATACTTTTACAAAAATAAGTTTATTATTTTTTTCTCTAATTGCTTTGAAGTTTCACAGAAATAATGGTAAAATTTCACTTATAATTGAGATTCTTGTGAAATTTAGGCAATTTATTTTAAACATTGTTGGTTAAATATTAGTATTTATTTATATTGAGTCCCAAAAAAGCCTTTATAACGTTTAAATGTTATTTTTCCAAAAAGTACTCTGAACGTGTTCAGATACCTTGTGGAAAAGAGAGGAAAAAATAAATTTTAAAAAAGTAAAATGTGATAATTATATTCTGTTCACATTTCTAGCATACTTCCGCTATTTTGGAAAAAAAGAATTGAACCACATACAATACATTAGGGATACTATTCCTTACAAGTTCAATACATTTTTTAATCTTGATAAAACCACTATTTTTGAAAGCATTGTGATTTGTGCAATACGTTTTTGTTTATTAATTCAAGTCTTTCAAATTAGTCTAAAATTTAGTTTGAAAGATATATTTACATTAATAACTTTTCTTTGTTTTGCTAAGTGCAATGTGGTAATAAGTACATTATTTAAATACCTAAAGACATTAATTTATAATGAGCAACTGAAAACCATGAAATAAACATTTCCAGATGATTATTTTCTTTCACATTCTAATTAAAAATAAAAGGACACATTATTACATTTACTTGAAATAAAATGCTCCAAATTCATTACTTTCAATAAATTGGATGAACAGATTTTATACAAAAGCAAGAAGAGTTTTTTAATTAAAATTTGTCGATTTTCCACCAAGTCACATTTTAGTCTCAATTTTCATTTTAGAAAAAAATTAATTTTAGTGTCAGAATAAACTCAGTTTTTTAATAAGAAACACTTCGGTTAACAATATATAAATGGTTTTATTCGATTGCACTTATACAAATCTTATAGAAACAGAATTTTTAAAAATAAGTTAATTCAAAAATGAATATTAGACTTTTCAGTCATAAATGTACACATCTATATAAATTATACAACAATGTACAATTTAAAAATCACTTTTTGACTTCGTAAACTTATTTGGAAACTCACCCATATCTAATTTGTGGAATGAGAGTGTCATTTGTTTCCCTTTTCACTGCAATATCCATTGATTCTAATTCATTTTTCATCTCCTCTGATTTCGTGTCAGCAACTCGTCCAGGCCTTGAATACGGAATTATTATTCCATTGCCATCAGAGTTTCGTTTTGTAGCAAAATTGTTAGCATTATAAACGTCAGGAACTTCAATCTTTGTATTATCTATCTCTGTAAAAACATATAAAAATTTTTCAGTCATATTCCTATCCTGAACTGGAATCAAGTAATTGGATCTCCCGACACGAGGAACTGGAATCAAGTAATTGGATCTCCCGACACGAGGAATTGGAATCAAGTAATTGGATCTCCCAACACGAGAAACTGGAATCAAGTAATTGGATCTTCCTACTCGAGAAACTGGAATCGAGTAATTGGATCTTCCTACTCGAGAAACTGGAATCAAGTAATCGGATCTCCCAACACGAGGAACTGGAATCAAGTAATTGGATCTCCCAACGCGAGGAACTGGAATCAAGTAATTGGATCTTCCTACTCGAGGAACTGGAATCAAGTAATTGGATCTTCTTACTCGAAGAACTGGAATCGAGTTATTGGATCTTTCAACTCGAGGAATTGGAATTAAATAATCGGATATCTCAACTTTTGGAGCGGTAATTAAGAAATTGGATCGTTCGAGCCGTGGCTCAGATAACAAATACTCAAATCTACCAACACGTGGGGCGAAAATCAAGTAACTGGATGTACCAAATCGGGGTTGTGGAATTAGGAAATTGGAACTTCCATATCGGGGGATCGGTATTAAGTAATTGGACCTTCCCAAACGTGGTGCTAGAATTAAATAATCAGACTTTTCGATTAGAGGTGTTGGAATTACATAATCAGATCTTCCAGTTCGAGGCACTGGAATTAATTTATCTGACCTTCCAAATCGAGGGATTGATGTTAAATAATTGAATCTCCCAAATCGTGGTTCTGGAACAGACGAATCTAATCTTTTGAATCTAGAATTTGGTATTGAGTTTTTGGATCCACCTAAACGTGGGGCTGGAATTAAATAATCAGATATTCCATATCGTATCCTTGGGATCATGACATTATCATCTTTTGTACTCGTTTTCTTCCTTCTGTTTTCACCATCTACTTTTTTGTTAGGATTTGATGATTTCAAAACTTGATCCGACGAAATACCTAAAATAGATACAGAAGATTCAAAGGGTTTAGGGAATCTTCGAGCTGAATCCAAAGCACCTGATATTTCTTCATCCGTAGAATCATCAAACGATTCTAGAAAAGTTGAACTTCTTTCGGAAACTTCAGTATATTTTTTGCTAATTGAACTGTCCTTTACTTTTGTATTGTCCGAGTTGTTCGATTCCCAGAATTTGGTTACCATTTCTTCTTTCTGAAGATGAGGAATTTTACTTTCGACTGAAAAAGAAAAAACTGCTACCGTTCCGAAGTAGAAAACACAAGCGAAGATCAAGAGCATCTTCTGATCTCCAGAACGGGCTGTGGCCGATGAATGCAATCTCGGTTTCATTGAGTGAAGGAAGATGAGGTCTTTGTTGATGTTGGTTCAAACGCAGCTGTAGATCTGAAGCTCCAATGGAATACTATATGCTTTTATAGCAGGTTAGATAGATTAATTTATTGCTTTGTAAATATCAATGTCTCGAAGCATTAAGACCCTTAAGCAAGCAACCAAAAGAAGGCTCAAAAGTTTACAGAAGTAATGATTATTAATGTACAGTCGTGGGTGTTATGTGTTGAGCCTTTTAGCGAGCTGATACTATTTTTGCTTCTTTATTGTGGTTTGAGATGCTTAATGTGTCGTTTATTTCTCATAAAGAATTCGTCAAGTTTCTAAATAAAGATACGTAAAAAGAAAAGATAGAAAAAGTGCTTTTTGAAGGAATATCTTTTCTAACATTCATCATTCATACAATTAATTATTAATTAATGAATTACTTTTTTAAATACTTGAGCGCTAATTTTTTTAAATACTGAATCACTGTTTTCAATAATATTTCATTAACTGTTCATCAAAGTGATAGGAAAATAACAGATTCTTGTATTTTATTCTGCTTTCTTTTGTTTTTTAATGTGTATTGAGATTATGTATAATAAATAAACATTTTTTAAAAATAATTTTTTAGTTTTTTGTACTAGGTTTATGCAGATTTCTAGACCAGTGGAGAATATTAAGATTATTGACTGAATAGGGGAGAAAAAACTAAAGTGTTATAGATGGAGAATTTTTTAGAGTAAATAAAATGTGACTGAAATTGGATTTTTTATGTGCAGTTTTCCATAACGATACAACCTGCCGAATAAAAAGTTTTCAATTTTATATGAACGGTGGAGGAGTATTTTAAATTTTGGATCGAAACACATGTAATTTTAAACAAAATAATGTGCATTTTCTTTTCTAAAATATTTATTTTTAATTCTTGTGGAGAACAGTTCCATTGGAATTAGCCATTTATTTTTCAGTTATTAATGTAATTTTATAGTTAATAATATCAATTATTTGCTTGTTTATATTATGCAACCCTGCATTGTGTACTTTTTTCCTATACTCTATAGCAGGTGTGTCCAACTCAAATGACCTTGTGGTCCACTTCGGAAAAACATTATAGTCTCGCGGGCCGCACATAAAAAAATATGTACCTTTATATCAGATTCGGAAAGAAAAAAACATTTATTGGAGTGAAAATTTAAAGCAGAATGAGAATTATTATTATTGTTTTCATTGTTTTTCATGTATACATGCATAGATAATATAATAATGTTTACATAATATAATAATGCAATGATTAAATAATATTTAAAATATTACAGTGTGTGTTGCCATTTTCTTGAAAATTACGGTGTTCCTTTTGAATTGATCTTTCGATACTCATTGTTGAAATTTGATTGTGCTGTCATTCGCAAACCATTAAGTATACGTTGCCCTTTACCTTAATCGTCTTGAATATTTTTTTAAACTTTATAAAACATCTCTGAGACTGCCTCTTGCTTTTTGGGCACTCCAAACAGAAAAGGAGGAGGAGAAATGAAAGTCGCACACATAGATAATCATGTACCATCCATAGTAAAGGATAATGCAATTCGGAATTTATTAAAAAAGTAATTTATTACAGTAAAATCAAATATAACTGTTTAATAAAATATAAATCTATTTTAATCTAAAGGACATTTCTATAATCAATAAGGATTTATTTTAAAACAAGAACAGGTAACAGGCAAATACATTGTAAATTTATATATATGCATAAATTTTCCCTCAAATAATTTTCAACATGAAAAACACTTTAAAAACCTGATATTTAAAATTTTTTTAAAATGAGTCGGCTAGCCGCATCTTACGTACTGACGGGCCGCGTGTTGGACACCCCTGCTCTGTAGTATATAATTTTATTTCCATTTTAGGATTTTTTTTTAATACAATTCTATGTCTAAACATTCTGCGTTAGAGATTATTTTAAATTATTCTGGAAATGAACTATACATATTATGTACGCAATAAATGTGTTAATAAATTTCATTTTTATAGATTTCTAAATGGCAATTAAATTTGTATAGCTTAAGATGTTCTTTATGTATCCTGTTATTAAAAAAATTGTGACATTTTTTAGTAAATTCTAAGAAGCACGATATAATTTATCTTAGTAACGTAAGATACCTATGAGCGTTCACAATTCAGTATAAAATTCGTGTTCTTTTAATACTGATAGTTTAAAAATATGTAATTTTAAAAATATTCTTAGACTATATTTTCTGTTCACTTTCCGAAAAAGACCTAGTTCGAGCCTTATACCACTGAAGACCGGCCGTGTAGGGGAGTGACGCACGTTAAATATGTCGAGAGCTCAAACGTTCTCCCGTTGGTGTGGTAGTTAGGAGTAATCGTCCTCGTCACTTGAACATGGTTCAAAATTACGAGGTTCGTCGCCAAAAGCCCTCGAGTAGCTGAACAGTGATACGTTATTATTCACTTACTCACTCACCCGAAAAAGAGCTATATTTCGAAGCATGACACATTTGGTTTACCGTTCTTATTTTATTTCTTGCTGCAAAATTGAAGAAAATAAATATTTATTTCACGTAGTTTTAAATTTAAATGGGGTTTAGCATCACACACACACACACAAACTCTGTTATCCACGAAACTCCTTTATTAACTTTTATTGTCCGTTTATCTTTACAGAATTAGTTCAAATTTGTTACGGACTTTTTTCTAAATATATATTATTTGTTACTTATAAGGTATCCGACTACGTTCGGAACCGTAATTTTAAAAAAGCGCATAAATGGATAATTTTCATGATATTGTCACTCAGATTAGAATACACGCATAAAATGTTTTAAGGACATTTTGACAAAAAAAAATTATTTAAATACAATATTTAAGCAAAAAATTAACTTAGAATAATCTATTTTCCAAATGTTCTCCTTTTGTGAAAAATGGTTCTATTATAATATTTTGCCTGTATATAGCTCAGACCTCTCTACAGAGGCTCAACTAGAATTTTTGAAATATTCACATTATTTTCAGAGTTACCACCAATTGAAGTAATTATTGGCGTTTTTTTCTTAAAATTGTTCCCCTCTGTTGTCGTAAAATATGAATAAACACACTTATAAGTTATATATTTCAAAAATTCTAGTTGAGCCTCTGTACAGAGGTCTGAGCTATATACAGGCAAAATATTATTATAATAGAACCATTTTTCACAAAAGGAGAACATTTGGAAAATAGATTATTCTAAGTTAATTTTTTGCCACACTATTATATTTAAATAAATTTTTTTTGTCAAAATGTCCTTAAAACTTTTTATGCATGTATTCTAATCTGAGTGACACTAAATATCATGAAAATTATCCATTTATGCGCTTTTTTAAAATCACGGTTCCGAACGTAGTCGGATACCTTAAACAGAAATGGAAAAAGTTTCTTTGGAATTACTCCTCATATTCCCAAGTGAGTATACGCACCGTGAGTTTTTCTAAACATTAACATCGTTTTATTAATTTGATACCTGTATTAATCTTACTGGAGAAGCATCAGAGTACAAGGTGTGACAAAAAAAAAAAAACGAAGCTAAGTGTATAGCTTGAGTGGAGTTGGCAGCAACTGTTTTGGTGACGTCATCTCACGCATCTCTTCTATCCATGTGGCCTATTAGGAAAGAAAGGTCAGAATTAGGGAGTGATGGGTGGATGTTGCACCAAGACAATACACACCCGCTGATATGGTCCTATCCGTCAGGTAGTTTCTGACCAGCAAGAACATTAATGGAATGGAGAATCCTCCTTATTCTCACCTGATTTGGCCCCATGCTACTTTTTTTTAACATTTAAATCTTGCTGAAAAGGAACCCATTTTATCTTTGTTGAAGAGGTTCAGGTTAAAATTGAAAATCTTCTAAAAGACTTCTAAAAACCTCATTCCACGGAACTGTTAATGCAATGGCAGCACCGAATGCAGAAGTGTGTGAATGTTGAAGGGAACTACTTTGAAGGTGATAATGTCACAAAGAACTGATTCTGTAAGTGCAATGATTTATTGGACCAGTCTCGGGTTTGTTTGTTTTTTGTATGTGTGTGTGTCAATGAAATATCCTCTATGAATTTACAATTGGATCAAATAGTTTTGAATTTTTTAAACATTTTAAATCCTTAAATGGCAATGTTTCAAGTAATTGTAAATAATGATTTATTATATTATAATTTCTATACTGATAACAATTCTCTCTTTCAAAATTTTATTACGGTAAATCCATAGCAAAAAGCATTACAAATGTACAATTTGTAATTATGAAGTAAACTGCAATTATAAATAAGAAAAATATTGAAGAATGGTTTTTGGAGATTCCGTGCCTTCTGTATTTGTATGGTAAAAAGGGGGTAAATTTCATCATCACAAAAATGGAAAAAACGTATTTATGATTATGAATAATGTTGGAAACATAAGCTGTGAAAAAATTGTGGATTTATCAGCGATATTGAGTGCTTAGAAAATATGTAAGCTCCGATAGCTTTTTAGCATCAATCGTTTGAAGATAAGGTAATGCTAATTTAATCAAAAAAGAAATCTTCAGCTTGAAATTAAAGTTTATCAGGCAGAACAATAAAATCTGTAAAATTATCATCCGCTCAAAAAGACCCTCCAAAAAATTTATCTTCCCGGTATCAAGGTCTTCAACACTTGATACTTATATAAAGATTGTATCGTTTAACGAAAATTACTCTTTGTCACACAGTTTGTACTTCTGGTTTAAACTTTTTTTGAGCATTGAGCCAAAGTATCCGAGAGCAAAATGCAGTGGTTAAGTGCGGTCCTATTAGGAGGTAAAACTTTTTAATGTATCCCTTTATTATGTAAAACATGGACTAAATTGTCTAAATTCTTCAATAGCACAGTTCTGTAAAATGCGACGCAATGAATTACTTGTGTGACAGTTGTATAATATAATTAAAGTAAATATAAGAGAGTAAAAGATATTGAAGTGGAAGTTGTGTTAATACTTTTTTAAAACTAAGACAATAATTTTTTTCAATCCGTGAATTGTGAATCAAAATTAATTTACTGTGCATATTTTATTTCTGAAGCGTTTTCCTTCAAAATAAATATTTTTAATCAATACGCAATTCTTTATAAATGCCTTCTCGTATCTCAACACCGTTGCACGACGATGTTGGTTGAACCAAACGATATTTGGTTGAGTCAAACTTATCATTTCAATGCTATAATGTTACAGTATGTACTTTGTAAATGCAGTAACACCCCCAACGAGATAAATGGGGCTGAATGATAATAGTACGCTGGAGTATAATTTTGCATATAAATACACATAAATTATTTTTAGTTAGGGCTAAAGACGAAAAAAAAATAATAATTCACAATTTTTTTTTCAGAGTGAGTGAAGGAATATTAATGTCTCACACTATTCACCAACTCGAGGGCTTTTGGCGACGGCCTTCGTAATTTTGATTCAAATAAATTATTAGATAACACAAATACAAAATAGCAAACCGAATTTGTTTTGATGTAGAAGGCTTCATAAAATCTAACAAATAGTCTGTCGGCTAAAATTTTTTATTTTTCTCACATAAAATTTCATCGTAGCGCTAATAAATTTTTTATTCCTTATTTTGTTGAAAAAATACGCTTTTCGTGTTGGAATCTGTATTTTCTAAAATTTGTGTAACCCTTTTTCAATTAAACTGAGGCCTTCTGTCTAATTACCAACCGCCATTCGATCTTCTGATTGAATTGGGTCTAAAGACTCAAGTTTTGCAATGTCTTGCTTTTGCATTTCAATGAGTTCATCAATTATCAGCTCCTGACTGTAATGTAATGGATGGCCGGTGTCATTCATTAGTATAAGAATGTGAGAAGGAAGATTATATAGCCACACATAGTCAATACAAATTCTATTTATTAACATTCCCAATAAACGACAAATTCAACAGCACAAGTTAAGAAATGCACCAATTGATAAATATAAGAGGCAATAGCGAGGTAGACGAGATACTAGAAGATTTAATAATAACTTAGCACGTCCAGACAATACACCTTCTTATATTTGAAGATGCTGTCTAAAGAAATTAATTAATACCGACCTAAATCCGCTTCAACAAATAATTGACCAAATCGTTAATTTTATCAAATTATCTACAAACGCTTTCGCCTAGCTATACATTAATTGCTACCTGCAATCCTATTAGCTTCTAACCTCCCTCGTGCTTTTGAAAGCTTATCTTTATATACAAGCCTTAATTTGCATAATCACATCTTCGGAGGAGGAAAGTTTACAATAGAATAATATTTAAAGAGACCCATTATTCTCCAAGAAGATTAGTTTGAAGAACGCAAATATACCCGTTAAAGTGGGAATCTAGCAGTTCTTGAACGTTATCACTATCCACTTCTGAATTTATTTTCCTGGCATGATCGACAACTTCTTCAACCAAATTACCAATTTCATCAGGCTCGGGCAGTGATTCCACCTAAGATTTACTGCGGAAAAACAAAAGACGAATCGTAGATATTTGAAAATCGCATAACTCCGGATACGCGTAAGTCGAGGTATACTGTACATAGGGTGTCCAAAAGGTATGGCTACACTTACAAAAATGAAATAAAAATAAATGAACACACACAGATTTTTTTACGGTTTTTTATATTCCTTAAAGAAAAGATTGGAGTTCCTGTTAATGAAATACAAACTAGATGACAAAATGCCCCCGTTTTTCAAGACTCAAGTTTCAAAATGGCTTCACTACAAGAACAAGCACAAGTTGTAGCATGGTTTACCGTTTTCAAATATGCATCTCCATTTATACAACGTAAATGGGGCATCACCGCACTGGACTTTGGAAGTGATAAAAAGTTCCCCGGGTGATGTATGGAAAAATGAAGTCCAATGCCGTGGCTACCTAGATCTCTAGATGAAACACTTCTGGACTTCTTTTTGTAGAGATATATATAAGTGAAAAACATCATTTACCAATCTTCAATTATTGACACTGACGAAATGAAATATTAAGGCTGTCTTCGGTTAATGCTAAAGAACAGATTGATTGATTGATTTAATATTAACGTCGCACTGTTCAGCTGCACGAGGGCTTTTGGCGACGGACCACGTAATTTTGAACCATGGTCAAGTGACGTGGACGACACCTGAGATGGCACCCCACTCTCCTAACTACCACACCACACCAACGGGAGGACGTTTCAGCTCTCGACAGATTTAACGTGCATCGCTGCCCTACACGGCGGGTCTTTAGTGGTACTGGGATCGAACTCGTGACCAGGCAAGCCACGATCGGATACCTATACCACTCGGCTACCGCGGCCGCTAAAGAACAGAACCAGAATTTGGAACATTTTTTCAGATATAAAATAAAATTAAACATTAATATGATATTCTGGCTTCACTATCCTTTGGAGAGCAGAATTTTTTATCGTACTTCCCGTTTTTAACCGAGTTTATTCATGTTTTCTGGTATAAAATGTGTTTCGTGTTTTTTCTCCCATACCGTAATGTTAAATGGGCTATGCCTTCACGTATTAAAACAAAAAAGAAAGTATTCATGGAATATTTTAAATTTTTCAAAAACACTATATTTTGTTAACAAAGTTATGAGTTATAATATTGCAAATTTCCATAGAAATTAAGGCATTTTTTTCTGTCTGAAAATGTGCTTCGCGTTTAGTTCAAGCTCTCTTACTTTTACCGAAGACAGCCTTATATTTCAGTGGCAATTCAGATTGTTGATCCTGAAATGCTTCATTGAACGTGTTTAGAAATCTCGTATGGACTCGATGTGTCGCCCGTAACTATTAGTCCGTACATTGAAATAGTGCAATAAAGCATTGTAAAAAAACTTTGATATTTTCTTTATGGAACATAAAAGTCGTAAATAAATAACTTTATCTATTTATTGTAACTAACATTTTTTTGAAAGTATGGGTGCCGCCCCACCCTGTATGGAGGTTATGGCACTCGACTTGTAAGGGGGCTCCCGAATAAGGCATGGATGTATCTTCGGGAAAAAAGTCGGACTTTCGCCTGAAATGGATTCCCGTCTCGAATGGGAAGCAGCGCACCTCTTCTGTTCTATGCTGGGACCATCGTTTGTAATAAAGAGTGTTTTTTTTCAGTATAGAAGTTTAAGTTGGCATTACTTTCCAAGATGGCGACCGATTTAACAGCTGTCAAGTGATTTATTCTCAGTTTGGTTTGGCAATTCATCAAAACGATCATCAAGCAAGGCGTAGATTCGTCGAATGGGCCCAAAACGAGATTGCCTTTGTTCCCAATTTTCATAAGCGAATTTTGTTTAGCGATGAAGCGCACTTCTGGTTGAATGGCTACGTCAACAAACAAAACTGCCGCATTTGGAGTGAAGCTAATCCACAAGTGTATATCGAAACACCGTTACATCCAGAAAAACTGACTGTTTGGTGTGCTTTATGGGCTGGTGGAATCCTTCTTCAAAAACGATGAAGGCCACAACGTTACAGTCAATGGTGATCGGTATAGAGCCATGATTACTAACTTTTTCATTCCTGAATTGAACAATCATGATGTCCAGGAGCTGTGGTTCCAACAAGACGGCACAGCATGTCACACAGCTCGTGCTACAATCGATTTATTGAAAGACACGTTTGGTGACCGCCTAATATCACGTTTTGAACCTGTGAATTGGCCTCCAAGATCTTGTGATTTAACACCGCTAGACTATTTTCTGTGGGGCTATGTAAAGTCATTGGTCTATGCGGATAAGCCACAAACGCTTGACCATTTGGAAGACAACATTCGCCGTGTTATTGCCGATATACGGCCACAAATGTTGGAAAAAGTCATCGAAAATTGGACGTCCAGATTGGACTACATCCGAGCCAGCCGTGGCAGTCCTATGCCAGAAATCATATTTAAAATGTAATGCCACAAGATTATCTTTCGAATAAAAAAAAATTCATGTCAATCGAATAATACATCGTTGTTGTATTGCAATTTAAAGTTCTATATATATATATATATATATATATATATATATATATATATATATATATATATATATATATATATATATATATACCTCTAAAAAATACCCTTTAAAAGTCTATGCTATTTTGTAATTGTATTGTATGTTTCTGTTCATCTATATCTCGTCTTTCGTATGTATCCCGGAATGAAGCACACGACAACAACAACATTTGAAAGTGTAGTTATATCTTACGGACACCCTGTGTTTTCTGAGTATCAAAATCCACGAATTAATGCTTATCCCACACACAATTCTTAAGTCCTTTTCTCTCTCTCTCTTATTTCAGAGTCAATTCTGTTATAAGTTAACTGGATATACAAGATTATTTCCATGAAAAATATTTATATTAGATTTACAGTTAAAAGTCCGAAATTTCAATTGGCTGTAACTCACCATAATCCTGCGAAGTACCCTTTCATATCCAATTGTATCAATCTACTCCCTTTAAATTTATTTATGTACTTAATACTATATCTGTGATAGATAATATGAATTCACTTAATTATAACTTAAGTTAGAATTAAAAATAATCACGTGACAGATTTTTCTGAAAAAAAAACCACCTCTTTATCTCCTATTCTGATAAGGATAGAACTGTTTGTTTGTATTCATTATCATTTGATACTGCAATCAATATCAACTGACAAGTAATCTAAAGCAATGTGACGTTAACCAGGCTTTCCTCCTTAAAGCTGGTATTTCGCATTATTATCTGTTTTTGCTCCGTTATGAAAATCGATCTTTACCTTTAGTTTTTCCCCCATAAATTGAAATTTCACCTAGCAATGATTGTACTATAACCATTGTTGCAAATTTGACATCAATCTTCGATTGAGAAGGGGGGAGGGAGAAAAGTTTTTCACTAGATAAAATTTCTAATAATATATCTGTAGAAATGCTACTTCTACCTGTAAGTTTATATCTTATTTAAAAGAATTCCTTTTCGGCTATACATTTCTCGCTTCATTTAACTTCAAAACATATACGTAAAAATTTGATTTCTGTTTTATTGTTTCATTGTTAAACAATTCAGATAAAAAACCCATACAAATTCAAATTTTTCTTTCATTTTAAGCAAATTTTTGTGCTTAGAGCTGCGTATAGCTAAATAAATCTCTCTCTCTCTCTCTCTCTACCATAATATAAAAAATTATCTCACAAAAACAAAAATATATTAATATTAACACGAAATTTAATTACTTTAAGACTACAATATATAGAAATTAAAAAGCATTTTTTTTATTCATGTATTTAAAAAAAATCATGAAACATACAAACACTTTCAAACTAATAATTGAAGATTTATTTCCTGTATGATGGATCTTTAATTTAGAAGAGAGAATACTTTCTGGTAGAAATCTGATACAACTGATATTTTCGAAGTATTGGAAGCTATAATAAAAGTGAATATCAATTTATCCACGATTTTTTGAAAAAAAAACTGTACATTTATCAAAATTAAAATGAAAACTATCGCAATATAAAAACATTTCAGCTATATACTAACTTACAAACATTACCACTGTTAAAAACAATTCTTAAATGATATAAATTTTTAAAAAATTACTATCAAAATAATACTTTATGGTTAACAACGACTGAATATTTAAACAATATTACTATTGATAACTTTAAATGATACGGAATCTTATAAAAATCAAAAGATAGAAAGGGAAAAAAAGATTTAATCCCACAAGTATTGATCTTATTTTGAAGGTGGTGTGTATATGTGCGCCTAAACAGTTATTTTTGAAAAATCGTCGTCTTGGTTGGCACATCAGAGAAATACACGACATAATTTCCTCTGGTGTGTCTTTGTAATGATTAATTCTTTTATTTCCCATGTTTTAAATCAAAAGTATGTAACTCATTATTATTCTTTTAGTTGTCATCGGAATTGTGTCATGTGACATGGCTTGTTTCGACACCGAATCGAACAAATGTATAAAAGAACTTGCAAAAGAAATAACTACATCAATGGAGGATTATTGCAGGTTAGTACAAGCTCAAGAGTCTGTATTTTATCATATATATATATATATATTCCTTTCCATATGAATAATGTTTGTCTTTCTACTTTTTCATACTTAGTAGTAGTTTTAAAAAAATGTATATTACAATTGCCACCCAGTCGGTACAATGATTAATGACATTGTGTCGTTAGACCTAGGTTCGAATTCTAAAGAAGGCATGTTTGTTTGTAAATGTATAGTGACTTTACGACATGGGGCACATATTCGTCGAGTCGAAAGTCCTCTCTAGAGGTTGGCGGAAGGCGTTGAGTTGAGAGGCCCTCTGCCCATCCTCAGGGTGTTCTCTACCGAAATTGGGGGGGAGGGGACCTAGCCCAAACGTACTGTCTCCTGCATGGTGTACAATGCTGCGGATAACGACAGGCATAATGTAGCTCTTTATGACATGAGTTTCGTAATCGTCGATCAAGTGGCATTGTAAGGAGTATAGTGCAAGTGTTTGAAAAGTATAATGTAGTATGCATAAACCTTTTTGCAGCTTCAAAATTCTGCTGATCTTATATGATAAAGTTTTCTGTATTTTGTAAAATTCCCCTTAACAAGCCATGGACCTAGTCTCCTTATAGCTTGCTTAAAACGCGCCAATTATGATTTAAGTGATTGATAATCTTTAAAACTATTGCACATGAAAACCTAATTAAAGTTATAATTTCTTTTATTCTAGGGACCAAATACCATTTATCAAATGTATCAATGATGGTGCCGTAAAATGCCAAACGAAATTCGTAAAGGATGCCAAAGAATGGTATGAAACGAACGTCGATGCTTGTAAGGAAGGAACTAAATTGAACAAAGGTACTTAAATATATTTATTTCTCCATATTTTATATGTGTCGGTAGGAAATGAGTTGACCAAAGAAATAGATTATAGAGCCTCCACGGCTATATCACATACTTGTATTGCTTAGGATTAAGTTTGAGCTATAGTAATTTAGTATATTATTAATGATTTAACACACCGTTAAACCAAAACATTACGAACGCCTCCACATTTTTAAATGAACTCGTCTGGATCACGTGGGAGCTTCGTGATTTAGAGAGAATGGTATTTAAATACTGCTGAAAGGAAATAAGTTATCATTCTTGCACTTACTTTTATACTACAAGTGAGGAAAAGGTAGCTGGTCTAAGCGAATTTGAAATACACTAATTCCAGGTCTGTAGAATTAGGTGTACTTATAATATGCCATTTTTTCTTGCAACAATCACGGGCAAAAATCTAGATTTCATCTCTACCTTTAACAAACTGGTCACTGATGGATCTTTTATCACAGTTCATAATTTAAGCTCAGCTAGTTCAGTTCTCTAATAACTGTCAGCAAAAATAATGTATCAATGTCTATACAAAATAATTGTTAAGCCAAATACATAGAATTGGAGTCAATGTGAGAGGGAGCTTCTTGTAAATATTATTTTAAGTATAGAGAATTCTGTATATTTTTTATTCCAACCTTTCGTAAAATGGATCCTGAAAACTAATAACATTCCATACAATCTAAATCCTATTCTGACCATCGACGAAATCAAACCTCTCGTTGAAAAAAAAATGTTTTAAGGTTAAAAAAAAATGTATGCAATAAATTAAACTAAGTTTTCACCTATAAATTCAAAACCAATTCCAAACTATGATGGTGTAGTGTCTGAACTACTGTTGGCGGTGGATTATGGAACGTTGGTGCTAATCGGTGAGTTTCCGGAGAGGGATTGCGGCCTTTTTTTAGGGAGAAGGTGACTGACCCTCGAGCAGGACGGTTAGGGGTGAGAGACGGTCCCTTGTTTTGAAAGCGTGGAGCGCTGGACTGTTTTTGGGGTTAAGGAGATTGAATTCCTTCGGTAATAAGCCGACACATAGCGCGTGATTTGCTGCACCAAGAATAGAGATCATAGGAAGTTTTTTAACACGATGGACTGTGTTTTGTTTGAGTGTAGTTAGAAGCGAAATAACTGTGTTGATTGTTGAGAAGCGTTGAGAAGTAGTTGATTATATTGAGAAGTTTAGAAAGTAATTGAGAATACATACAAATGGTAAGATATACACTCAAGAAAAAAAAATTAGCTTATACAACAAGTTTCATTTTTATACAAACTTTTACAATGAAATAAAGCAAATAATTCCTTTTTTAAAAAATGCAAATAATATGCAGTTTGAAATGGCCATCTTCACGACGTGCTATGTAGATGCATGACGTCATAACGAAGCATAGAACACGTACGCAAACTCTTAAAGTAAAAATTTTGAAGTGATGACATGGGCAGTTTATTGGTATTACTTAAAAAAAAATAAAAACCTTTGAAAAATAAAAATAAAAAATTCTTAGTGATTATTACTGTGAAAACCGATGTACAGGGTGATTATAATTAAAGTTAGACTTTCAAAATGCTGTAAAAAAAGAAACACTGGTCAGAATGATGTCAAATTTGAAATGGATGTACTTAAAGAATGTGGAAACTGTAAAATATAAGAAAAAAAATTCTGAAGTATATCAACAGATAGTGCTATAAGCTGCAAAACGGAAGTGGATTCAGCTACAAGTGGTATTTTGAATCGAATTACAATGGCTTTGGCATGAGTTGCCCATTAAACCAACTGTATTTTTCAATGTGCATGATTGTTTCGGTTTCTTGATGAAAAAAATGAATCTAAGTCAAAACAATTAAGGCAGTGTTAAGGAAAAGCCCATCGTCGTACCGCATTGGAAGGGAGAAATCTGTTGTGAGTAGTTTTTGGACCAAAAGTAGCAAGGAAAATGCCTACTAACTATCTCTAGATTTCCGCAAAACATGTTTAGTGTACTGTCCATCATTTTTCACCGCAAGCTGAAACAGATAAACTACAAATTGTAGCGTCTCGGGAGTCATGTGTTGAATGTGTTGCGTGATCCAGGCTTTCAGATCAGCTTAATTTGCAATTGGGCTAATGAACACAACATTTTTAAGATAACCTCACAGCTAAAAGTCATAAGAACTGATGTTCGGTGATCGTGAAGTCCAGGCTGTTGGAAAAGGATGGCTGATCATTCGATCATTTCCGAAATATCTCTTGAACAGTTGCATCACTGGCTTTGCAATGGGCAGAGGAGCGCCATCTGTTAATAAACTTTGTAACTTTTTCTTGTGCCGTACTGTTTCCCCATCTTCAAGTATATTCAATTCAAACATAATGTCTTGCCGACCAATGGCTCTTTTCCTACAGCATTTTGAATGTCGGACTTTAATTATAATCACCCTGTACACTAAAGTAAATAACTAGTAATTTTACATTCTGATTCGTTTTATTGAAGAATTTTAGCAGCACGAGTGCAGTGGCTTAAGTTTTAAAAAATGCTGCCTAACCTGGAATATCATCAAAGCGATTACAAAATTTTTTAAAGATGTATTAAAAATATGCCTCATTAAAATTATTATTATATTTTATATAATTAATACATTAACATATTTCTGGTAAAAAACACTTATTGTATTTAAACAGATAAAAAAAATTTATTTCTCAGATATCAAAGAAAATGAAGAGTGCATTACCAAGGCTACGAGCGAATCAAATTGCTTTTCTGAAGTCGGATTCGATTTGAAGGAAATGTCACGTGACGAAGCAGGGTGCAAGTAAGTTCATAACACCCAAATTACTTGAATTTTTTTCCCTGCAAACTATTGCCTTAAAAATTTTTACAAAATTTGTACGTGATTATAATATTGTTGTTTGACATTCACTCAAATTTTACCAATTCCAAAAACAAATTTTGTTCTTTCAATTTTTTTACTGAAAGAAAGCTCACTTTAACTTTTATATTCATAGAAGTTATATACAGAATTCGCCTTAAGATGAATAACTACGTTCAATACCAGGATTTTGGAAAAATGTATAAATGGATAATTTTATATATACAGTCAGGTCTCGTTTTATGCGGTAGATACGTTCTACCAAAAAACGCATATAAAAAAATCGCATTAAAAAAGACATTACTTGAATGGAAAAAGTAGGGATACGTTCCTTAGTTTTCTAAAATCGCATAAAACCAAAACAACTAGTTAAAATTAACTTAAAACCGCATAAAAAATTACACAAATGAAAAGAAATAGGTTGCATGATAAATTACTTCGAATGTCTGAAAGAAATTCATACAAAAGCTAAAAAAAAAAACTTGTATTCAAACCTTAATTCATTTTATTTTATGGAAAAGTAATACACATAGTTTTACATTTTTAATCATTATCGCTATCTGATAATGGTTTGCACCGTTTGCGAAGTGGTTCCAAATCACCATCAGAAGAGACTGCCTCTGAATAGATATTTGCGGTTAAGGCCACGGATTTTCACAAACTTCATTCTCGTTCTGTGCAGCTCTTCCTTTTCTGACAATGTAATCAGAAATTAAACTTTGCAATGAGGATTCTTTTATTTTTTTATAGAGTTCACGATATCTAGACATGCAGTTCTGCAGCTCACGTTGTAATTTAGAGGCTCGTTCAGAATTGGGGTCATTACTAAGAAAATGGTTTTCTAATTTACTGCAAAGTTGAAGACCTTCTTGAATTAATTTTCCAGTGAGGGGAGTTGATTTTTCGTCCTCATCATTATCACCTTCTAGACCTACGACGCCGTCTAAAGTTAGATCTAAAGTTAAATCAATAATATCATTGTCACTTAATGCATCATCCACAAGCAATTCATCTATATCATCGTGGTTGAAGGTATTAAAACCATCTCCTCAAATTTCATGTGTCAAATTAATTATTTCATCTGATAGTGTCGATGTTTGAGTGGTTGTATTGTTTGTCACACATGCTGCCCAAATCTTTTTCCAACAGGCATTTAAAGTTCTAGGTCTTATTTGAGCGGAAGCAGATGCAACATGAATTAAACAATCAAAAATAGAAAATTGCTTCCACACATCTTTTACTGTTAAGGACTCATTTTCTAGTTTATTCAAGATGAATTGGTACGTTGTCGTATTATAATATTTTTTAAAAGTTGAAATTATGCCTTGATCTAATGGCTGAATAAGGCTTGCTGTATTGGGCGAAAGAAATACTAGCTGAACATTTGGATGTTCTAATTGTGGATGACTTGCTGCATTGTAAACAATTAATAAAACTTTAAAATCGAGAGATTTTTCCTTCATATAGGCTTCCACTTCTGGTACGAAACAATCATTGAACCATTCTGTAAAAATAGCTGTTGTCATCCAGGCTTTCGGGTTAGCCATCCAATGCACGGGCAGTTGTTTTAAATCTTTACCTTTAAGGGCGCGTGGTCTAAGAGATTTATTTATTAAGAGAGGTTTCAACATCCGATCTCCTGATGCATTGCTACAAAGTAATAAGGTGACTCGATCTTTACTTTCTTTATGTCCACTTGCAGTTCTTTATGATGTAAGTACGGTTAGGCAATTTTTTCCAATAAAGTCCTGTTTCATCAGCGTTAAATACTTGATCGGCAGAATAGTCTCCATCTTCAATAATTTTCGCTAGCTCCTCTGGAAATATTTTTGCTGCTCCTTCATCTGCTGTCGCACTCTCTCCTGTTACCTTAATATTATGAAGTGCATTTCTTTCTAAGAACCCGGTTAGCCATCCTTTGCTAGCTGAAAATTCTTTTCCAGCTTGGGAAGTGGAAGTTAATGGTTCTGACTGTTTCATTGACTTATAAAACTGAAGAGCTTTTTCTTGGATTAAATAACCACTTACAGGAATCCTTCTTTGAACTTGTTCCTTAATCCAAATTCCGATGGCTCTTTCCGTTCTTTCTAATAATACATCCCTTGTGTACGATGCAAATTTGGTGCTTAATTTTGTACCAGAAATGACCGATTTTCTTATTGTAGCTTTATTCTTTTTAATTGCTCTGACAGTAGATTCGCCTAAATTAAAATGTTTTCCAATAGCCATAGATCCTTCTCCTTTTCCTAAGCGATCTAAAATTACAATTTTCGTTTCCAACGCGAAATTGACTGTCTTCGATGTGTATTTTTTCTCCATTGGGCCAAATAAAATCTTAGAAAAGAAATTTTAAAAAATTACACTTACGATTTTCTAATGAAAAATAAAACTTTACGTCACTCACTTTAAACCCAGAAATCAAAATTTGCTGCTCATTATATTGCAACTTAATTTCGCCATTTATTAAAGTGAAACTTTTATAAAAATGAACGAGGCACCGCTAAGAGAAAATGTAATTTCGAAATAATGATATCGTATCGGTATACTACTGAAATACTACTAAAATAACAAATGCGAATCTAAGCCTGTCGCAGCCGAGCCGCAGACGTAAGTACCAAAAAGATACGGAAATTCTCGGAATACTACGATCTAAGTCTCAGTATAAAAAAATAATAATAAAAATCTAGAAATGTTTGGAATACAAACCGCAAATGTTTGAAATACAAACCGCACAACTTCAAAATCGCATAAAAACAATCCGCATAAAAAGAGACCTGACTGTATATAGATTCAGTGTCAGTGTTGAATTAGAATATACACATAAAATTTTTCTAAAAATATTATTACAAGAAAGATAATTTAAATGCAATACTTTGGTCAAAAATGAAAAAAGAATAGCCTATTTTCAAAGCAGGAAATAAAAAGAGGCAAAATATTTTTATTATACAAGCATTTTTCATAAACGAAAAATATTTTGAAAATACGTTCTTTTTCTTCATATTTTCTTCTTTTTTTGACAAAAAATTGCATATTAATAATGTTTTATTGTAATAATATTCTTACATAAAACAATTTATTTTATATATATATATTCTAATTCATGGGATATTAAATCAAAAAAAATATTGATTTATAAGTGCTTTTTAAAATCATGGTTCCGAACATAGTCACTTATCTTAAATATGTATGCCACAATCCGTAAAAATATTCAAATAAATAATCTAATTTCTTAATTTACAACTGAATTTAGATAAAAATTGTATTTTGTATGCTAAAACAGGGGTCGGCAACCTATGGCACGCGTGCCATATGTGGTACGCGGTATAATTCTCAACGGCAATCTGCACTACTCTTCAAAGTTGTTAATTTTTGAGTGGATGGAAGTTGAAAAAATTACAAGGGACCTTATTTGACAAACATCTTCAGAATCATGGACATTTACAGAATTACGAAATAATCTGAAAGATAACTCTAAAGATAAATTGAGAGCTATTCTCTAAATTACTGATTGTCATAGTTGACGAGATTTAATTGTTTGAAGAGAGAAAATCGCATTTACTCTGCTTTACTCTTTTCGTTCAACATACCTAAGTAAAAAGTGTTGCTTCGTATGAAAAATATTTCAAGTTCGCAAAGAAATTGCCTCACAATTGAATTATTCCTCTGATTTTCCTAAAGGGTGTTTTTTTGAGAGGTAGAGAACTTTAAATTGCAATAAAACAACGATGTATTATTCGAATTGACATGAATTTTTTTATTCGAAAGATAATCTTGTGGCATTACATTTTAAATATGATTTCTGGCATAGGACTGCCACAGCTGGCTCGGATGTAGTCCAATCTGGACGTCCAATTTTCGATGACTTTTTCCAACATTTGTGGCCGTTTATCGGCAATAACACGGCGAATGTTGTCTTCCACATGGTCAAGCGTTTGTGGCTTATCCGCATAGACCAATGACTTTACATAGCTCCACAGAAAATAGTCTAGTGGTGTTAAATCACAAGATCTTGGAGGCCAATTCACAGGTCCAAAACGTGAAATGAGGCGGTCACCAAACGTCTCTTTCAATAAATCGATTGTGGCACGAGCTGTGTGACATGTTGCGCCGTCTTGTTGGAAACACAGCTCCTGGACATCCTGATTGTTCAATTCAGGAATGAAAAGGTTAGTAAATTTGGCTCTATACCGATCACCATTGACTGTAACGTTGTGGCCTTCATCGTTTTTGAAGAAGTACGGACCAATGATTCCACCAACCCATAAGCGCACCAAACAGTCAGTTTTTCTGGATGTAACGGTGTTTTGACATACACTTGTGGATTAGCTTCACTCCAAATGCGGCAGTTTTGTTGTTGACGTAGCCATTCAACCAGAAGTGCGCTTCATCGCTAAACAAAATTCGCTTATGAAAATCGGGAACAACGGCAATCTCGTTTTGGGCCCATTCGGCGAATATACGCCTTGCTTGATGATCGTTTTGATGAATTGCCAAACCAAACTGAGAATATATCACTTGACAGCTGTTAAATCGGTCGCCATCTTGGAAAGTAATGCCAACTTAAACTTCTATACCTGGAGAAAAAAACACTCTTTATATGAAAGTAGAATGGTGCAAGCACTAGGTTGCACTTTAAAGCTTTATTTATTTTTTTATTTAACGATAATAAAGGAAAATACTAATATTATATATGTTGTCTACTTTTTATTTCAATAATTACGGTTAAAATTGTCGCCCATCCAGTATAGTGGTTAGCGACGCTGACTGCTGTGCCGTAGGGTCTGGGTTCGAATCCCCAAGACTCTCTTAAGTCTGCATGCATTTTGACGGGAATCGATTTGTTTCAAAAATGTCCCCACTGAGTAGCACGCTGAATCATATCGATAGATTTGGTTTGTCACACCACAGCTAAGAGATTACCGGCCTCTGTGCTAAAATGTGCTTGAAAACCGGGATTTTTTAATAAAGTCAACTTTAATGACATTAATGAAGCAAATACTAAGAATAAGGCGACGACAAGTATAAATACACACATATCCACTTGCCATTTTTAAAAAAAATTGTGCAAGTTAATATGAATTGACAAATAAACATAGCAAAGACTATTTAAGTAACAAAGATAATTTTTTCTTGAGTTTATGACTTTTGATCCTAATTTTGAACTGCCATAATCAATGAACATGAGCTATTCCATTGCATGCGAATATGTTCGCATTCCCAAGTTCTTGATTGCTGACAATGGGGGAAAAAATATGAAAAAAGATCTTGTTACGTAAACCTCATCCAAATATCTAACATACTCATTATTTTAAACAACATTATTTTCCTTTTATTAGTTGATAAATCTACTAGAATGTATATGTTTGGTTTCAATTTCGGAATAAGTAGTTTTTTAGGATGAGATTGCTTACGATGGATATAAGCAACATGAGAGTTTTTATAAGAAACATAATTTAAGATCTGTAGGCAATAAATGGGAAATACTCGATTTCTTTATAATATTTAGCATTAACTTACTGTTTATAATTAGATTTTAATTTTTACGCCAAATTTACTTCATCCAGAACTTTAATATTGTCGCGTATTCTAAATGTTAATTCTTTTAAACGGAGAAATATAAAATCGTTTGCAAGTAAATCAGTACTATATAACATTCCATGAATGAAAGTAATAACCGTTACAAGTAATCTTGTGAAAAACAATGAAACAAAAATAAGAAAAAGATGTCAATCTGTTTTTATAATCAAATAAAATCTGACATTGTATTAAAAAAGCAATTATTAGGAATGTGTCAGAGCAATTATAGCTCAATAATGTAAATTCGATGATAAATTATTTGATTTCTGGAAGAATAATCATAAAATTACCAATGCCTTAATTATTTATCCTTTGTTAGAATTTTGATGCAATCAATCGTACTCAATCGATAATTTGCTTACTAAAATTTTACATAAGTCTCTTCTTAAGTAACATTTAATAATGATTAAATGTGATTTTTTAGGGAGCTGAAAAAAGTGGAAGATTGCTTGTTCAGAAAAGTAAAATCTGAATGCAGCAGAAATGTTGCAATAATCTTTATAAGAATGTACCACCCAATGGTCCGACTCCAACTGAAGATATGCTATGCACGTGGTTACCTCAAGTACTATTAATATTTTAAAAAAACTGTTAACGGTTTCTGGAGTTTAACTGTTTCAAATTATAATTACTTTAACTTTTAATAAAATCTGAAATCAAATTTATCTTTATTTATTTAGTTTAAATTTTTTGTGCGTATTTTAAAAACAGTATAAAATCACTAAATCCAACGCTAAAGGGTTTGGTTAATAAACATTTTCTTAAAATTCATCTAATGATAAAAAAGTTGAAACACACACACATCTTAAAAGAATTTATAAAATTCTTTATCCTTTTGCCTGCATAAATTTGTATTAATTATTTGTTTGAATGTGTAAATTACACTATACGTTACAGTTCATCTATGGAATAGTTAACGCACATCTCAATAATTATTACATAAAAATAAATTGTAATTAATTATTTGTATGTGTTAATTGATAGTTCATGACCACGAGTTTCAAAGCCAGTGATATTCGTGATTCAAATTATGATTCTACAAAAAAGTTTTGTGGAAATACCACACATTACCACAATTTAGCGTTACGCAAAGTTTTTTCATCATTCTTAATTTTACCATCACGATGCATTTGGAAGCCAGTGTAGATATTTTTGCACCAATTTTAAAACATTTTATATAAATTTCAGTATATTAATATTTTATAATATTTTCTTATGACGTTCATTGTGATTTAGTATTATCATATAAATAAATCTTAAAAACAATCCATGAAATCTAATAAATTTCTCATTACTTGACCCCAATGAACCTTAAGATTGAAATGTTCCATTTAAATTAATAATTTGAATAATGAATTTATCACCGAATGACAATGTTATTGATTAAAATATTAGCATACAAAAATTCTTCTAAGGACTTCGTATTAAAATCGATTTGTAAACCCTGAACCAGTTGATAACAAATTTTTCAAGGGATTTTAATGGCAAATGAGAGATATTTTCACCTTAATTTTCAATAATTATCTAAATAAACAATTAAATTATTATTGCTGTTGTTATTAATTTTGGTTTCGCAAACCTTAATTTAGGTAACACTGTTCTAACGAACCTCTTGAAACATTTTATCAGTAATAAAATACATCATAAGTGGAAAAAGAGAAAATAAAATAAGTCCAAAAATTAGAATATGCAACAATAATAATTATTTAGCTGTTTTTGACATTTTTAGCACATTTCAAGTTATTTTGGATGCTGCCAGTTTTTTCGCAAGCATTGCAAGTTTCATTCAGCACATATTTTTGTTTATTTATCAGACTCAAATTAGTTTCGAAGATATATTTACATTGGTAATTTTTCTTTACTTTTCCGAGTATAATACGGTATTAAGAAGACTATTATTTAAATATTTCGTAACACATTAATTCATTATGATCAACTAAAAATCATGAATCATTTACAGAGGATTATTTTCTTTCACATTATTCTACTTAAATAAAAAGGAACAAAGACATTTACTTGAAGTAAAATGTTCCAAATCACATATATTTCAATAAATCCGATTAATTTATTACTACTGAGATAAAAAAAAGGGTATTAAATTAAAATCTACCCATTTTTTCACCAAGTATCATTTTTAATTCTCGATTTTCCAATTTCACTAAAAGTTAAACAATTTTAGTATCATAATCAATTCATTTTTTTAATAATAAGTAACAATTGGGTAAACAATATATATAAAGGGTTTTATTTGATTCCATTTATACAAATCTTACAGAAACAGAAATTTTTAAAATAAGTTAATTCAAAATGAGTATTACATTTGTTCAAACATAAATATATATAGATCTATATTTATTATACAAAAACAGATACAATTGGAAAGTAGCTTTGTTTTGATATCTATAACTTATCTGAAAACTCACCCATACCTAATTTGTGGAATGAGAGTGTCATTTGTGAGAGTGTCATTTGTTTGCCTTTTCATATCCACTAATTCGAATTCATTCATCTCCTCTGATTTCGTCTCTGCAAAACGTCCAGGCCTTGGATACGGAATTATTGTTCCGTTATTATCAGAATTTCTTTTTGTAGCAAAATTATAAGCGTTATAGCCTTCAGAGTCTTCTGCATTTATGTTATCTACTTCTGTAAAAGAAGATAAAATTTCCTTGTTCATGTTTCTGTCCTGAACTGGAATTAAGTAATTGGATCTTCCAACTCGAGGAGCTGGAATCAATGAATTGGATCTCCCAACTCGAGGAACTGGAATCAAGTAATTGGATCTCCCAACTCGAGGAACTGGAATCAAGTAATTGGATCTCCCAACTCGAGGAACTGGAATCAAGGAATTGGATCTCCCAACTCGAGGAATTGGAATCAAGTAATTGGATCTCCCAAATAGAGGAACTGGAATCGAGTATTTGGATCTACCAAGCCGTAGTGTAGGTATTAAAAAGTCAGATCTCCTAACTCTTGGTACCGAAATTTTGTAATTGGACGTCCCGAAACGTGGTGCTGGAATTAAGTAATCAGACCTTCCAATTCGGGGCACTGGAATTAATACATCTGATTTTCCAGATCGAGTGATTGGTATTAAATAATTGTATCTGTAAAATCGTGGCCCAGGAATTGAAGAATTTAGACTTTTAAATCGAGAATTTGGTATTGAGTAGTTGGATTTACCTAAACGTGGTGCTGTAATTAAATATTCAGATATTCCTGATCGTATCTGTGGAATCATAACACTATTGTCTCTTTTACTTATTTTCTTGATTTTGTTATCATTCTCTTCTTTACTCTTATAATTTGATAAATTCAAAGCTTTATCCAACGAATTGCCTAAAAGGGATTCATGAGAAGATTCAAAGGAACTCATGACTCTTGGAGCTGATTGCAATGCAACTGGCATTTCTTCATCCATAGAATCATCAAACCATTCTAGAACACTTGAACTTCTACTGAAATCTTCTGTAGACTTTCTGTCAATTGAACGGTCCTTTACTTTTGGATAGTCTGAGTTGTTCGATTCCCAGAATTCGGTTACCATTTCTTCTTTCTGAAGATGAGGAATATTATATTCGACTGCAAAAGAAGAAACTGCTACTATTCTTATGCAGGAAATATAAGCGAAAATCAGGAACATCTTCTGATCGCCAGAACGGCCAGTGGCCGATGAATGCGATATCGGTTTCATCAAGTGACAGGAGAGGAGGTCTTCGTTGATGTTGGTTCAAACTGAGTTGTAGATCTGAAGCCACAATGCACCAGTCTGTGTTTTTATAGGAGATCAGACAGATTAATTTATTGTTTAGTAAATAACAACGTCTTGCGAAAGCTTAAAGCATCAAGACTGTTAAGCAAGCAACCAAAATAATGTTCAAAAGTTTTCAGAAGTAATGATTATTAATGTACAGTCGTGGGCGTTATGCGTTGAGTTTCTTTGAGCGAGCTGATGCTATTTTTACTTCTTCATCCTGGCTTGAGATATTTAATGTGTTATTTATTTCTCATAAAGAGTTTGTTAAATTTCTAAATAAGAATATGTAAAAACAAAAGATATAAAAAGGCCTTTGTTCTTTTACTTTTCGGGAAGAATTCAATATTTCTTCAAATTAGTTAATTAATTAATTAATTATGAATTACTAACAATTTCAAATACGTGAACATTAGATTTTTTTCAATAACATTTCATTAATTCTTCATCAAAGTGACAGAAAAATAACAGAATCTGTTCTGTATCTTATTCTGCTTTGATTTTTTCAAGCGCGTAATGGCATTATATATGGTAAATGAATGATTTTTTTTAATGAGGAAATAATTTTTTTGAAATTCTCTGTACGGAGTCTGTAAAAGTTTTAAGACAGTTGAAAAATGTTAAGATTGAAGGAAATGAAGCAAAAAACTTTCCTCATTGGGAAAGATTTTTTTAAAGTGAATTTCATATGATTAAAAATGCATTTTTTATATGTATTTTTTTCATAATAATATAAAACGCCGTTAAATTTCAAATTTTATATCAATGCCATTTTAAATTCTGGATTGAAACGTATGTAATTTTAAAATGTTAGGATAGTACATAAGTAACAAAAATAATTTATCTTACACACGACTACCTAGTTCCTCAACATACTCATTTTTGGCATGATTTTGAAATCACGCCAAATTGGTATGTTGCGGCCCGTCTAATGTTATAGTAATGAACAAAATTATAGGTACTTATGTATTATCGACCTATTGGTGACATTATACAAAATGAAGCACATGATTGCCAATTCAACGCATACAAAGTTGGGATTGCCAAAGTGGCAAGTTGTCTTGAACGTTTGCGATTGAGTAATACGTAAATACTAAATAAAAAAAATTATCCAAAGTATATATATCCCGAGCATAAACATAAATTGAAAAATGAAGTACAATACTAACATTAACTGACATAAAAAGAACTGAACTAACTCTATAAATGCAGAAGCATAATTTGAAAAAATAAGGTACTTACATATAAACGCTACCTATTGGCGATATTATATGAAACGGAGCACATGACTCACAATTCAGCATATATATGACATGCGAAATCGGGATTCCGACGTTGCAAGTTATTTTAGACGTTGGCGATTGTTAGGATAGTACATAAGCAACAAAAATAATTTATCTTACGACTACCTGCTTCCTCAACATACTCATTTTTCGCATGATTTTGAAATCACGCCAAATTGGTATGTTGCAGCCAGTCTGTTATAGTAATGTACAGAATTAGAGAGACTTACGTATTATCGCAAACTATTGGTGACATTATACAAAATGAAACACATGATTGCCAACTCAACGCATACAAAGTTGGGATTGCCAAAGTGGCGAGTTGTCTTGAACGTTGGCGATTGTGAAATAATACGTAAGTACTAAATAAAAAAATTATCCAAAGTATATATATCCCGATAATAAAAATAAATTGAAAAATGAAGTACAATACTAACATTAACTGACATAAAAAAAACTGAACTAACTTTATCAATTCAAAAGCATAATTTGAAAAAAATAAGGTACTTATATATAACCGCAACCTATTGGTGATATTATATGAAACGAAGCACATGACTCACAATTCAGCATATATATGACATGCGAAATCGGGGTTCCAACTTCGCAAGTTATTTTGAACATTGGCGATTGTTAGGATAGTACATAAGTACCAAAAATAATTTATCTTACGACTACCTGCTTCCTCAACAGGTATTTAAGCCATTTGTCTGTTTTGCTCATTCTCTGATGCCTATTCTAGTTTGATATGTAATTACTACCAACACTGCTTTCTCTTGGGCAGTATAATTACCCAAGTTTGATTTTCTGCAAGGCAATTTTATACACTGAAGCCAATAGTATACCCTTAAAGGTTAAAATAAAGACACATAAAATTGCAAAATATTATTAATTTCATACTATCTAAAACAGATAACGAAAACGGAAATACTATACTTATGTTAATCACAGTAATAAGAAGTGAAATACCATTATCAATAAGAAGTTTTAATTTGTCAAAATTATAACCTTCGCGTTCTAAAGAAATAAATAAATTCTCCGAAAAAATACTGAAATTGTAAGTTGTAATTTTTAAGCAAAATCACACACATAAACATCCCGCGATAATACCTAAATGTTGCCAAAACAACAAAACAAAATTTTAGTTGTTAAAAGAAGAATCCTTAAAAAATGATTTATTCGAAAAATAATCCTAATTAAATATCAAAGAATAGAAAAATTGAATAAATATTCCAACCGATTAACATAGCTACAGTAAAGATATGTAATAATCTTGAAAAACTGCATGTGAAGTATAAATTGTCCACTTAGTGAGAAACGTGACATGATATGACGTCATAACACTGGAAAATCACTTAAAGATTAAATTTTAAAAAATTCGGAAAGAATTAGGAACGCCAAACCTATTTAAGTACCTTCCTTGTGTAATTTCATGCACGTGTACCAAATTTCTCGTTATTTGGTTGTCTGGATCTTAAGAAGACTTGGTACCCTAAAAATCACAAACCTATCGTTTTTTTATTTTCATTTAATCTTATTCTTTGCATTATTATCTTTCGATTGATATATCACTTGTGCATGTCGGAAAGTTAGAAGTTGAATAAAACTTCATTTGAAAACAAATTAGGCAATTCAGCTACACCCCCTTTTTAGAAAAAAAAGCTAAAAAATGCGTTATGATGAAAAAAAAAATTTATTTTATAAATAGATATAATAACTATAAAAAATAATGTGTAGTATTAAAAGCAGAATATTTCCGAGGCAATACAATAATGTAATTTTTCTTCCTTGTGAAATGTGTGCATGTAAAATTTTTAAATTAGTGCATTTTATATTAATAATTTTATAATTTCAGTTCTTATTCCTGATATATTTTTCATACAAATGTAATACTTTGATATTATAAGAAGAAAAACAGCTAAAATTTCTTTCGTGACAGAAAAAAAAATTTTTTTAAGTTTTTCTTGAGTTTTCTTGTGCAATTAGTACTCTCTAAAAGTTGATCATTTATAAAAATGTGTGGGTTGAAAACATACGAAAATGCAATTATTTTAAAGAAAAACGTATAAGTAATATCTTAAAGTGGTATTTTAAGTTTAATTAAGCTTATAATAATTATTTTTTCAGAATTATAAACTTTAAAGTGGTTTTTCTCAGTTTGTGTTTTTCGAAACCTTAGTGCATGCAAAATGCTACTCCTTCGACAATTATTTACCAATCAGTTCCATTTTTTCCTTGCGTGTTGAAAATAAAGCATGTAAAAAAATTAGGGATCCGTTTTGCTATAAACTAAATACTTTTTTTTAAAAAAAATAAAATGTAAGACATGTTGGCTTTTTCGTTGATTTTTAGCCTGTATATCAACATTTTATTTTTTTTCTCGAAAACGAATGAAGTTATTCTAAAATCGATCCCTAAAGTTGTTAAGAACATCTATAAGAATATTATTAAAAAATTTCAGGTCAAAAAATAATTTTTACAAAAGGAGTAGGATTTTAAAACTTTCCCAATTTTCTTCAAAAAATTTAAATTTTTAAAATTGTGTGAATAATATATGAAAATTTTCATCTAAAACATTTTCTTGAATAGAAACATTGTATAAAATGTTAAAATATAATTTTTAAATACGTAAATAAAGAAGTTAGCTCAAAGGGTGCCAAGTCCCCTTTTTAGCTGATTGATACATGGTCGACAGACGTAGTAGGTTATATGAGAATAAATTACACATCTTTGGCAGAAAAAAATGCATTTTATTGCGCATTTGTGTACAAAAGGAAAAAAACACAATTTGTGAATATGAGAAAAAAAGAATAAGAAAAGGTCTTTTTCTTCAAAGGAAATCCTTTTCAATAGGGGGTATGGTTTCCACGGACGTCCAGCAACGTTGAGCACCTTTGAGGCATGGAGTCAAAGAGGCTATTAATCACGAGTTGGGTATTCCGTCCCACTCTTCCAGAAGAGCTCTTTCCAGTTCTTGGAGATTTTTTGGGAGTGGTTGGTGGCCAGCAACTCGTCTTCCTGGAGCATCCCAAACGTGCTCTATTGGATTCATGTCTGGAGAACACGCTGGCCATTCCATTCGTACGATTCCTTCCTCGAAAAGGAAATCCTCCACCAGGTTAGCACGATGTGGCCTGCAGTTATCGTCGATTAAAATGAAGTCATCTCCGATTGCTGCAGCGTAAGGGACTACAATAGGTCTGAGGATCTCATCCCTATATCGGCGAGCAGTCAGAGGTCCATCTCGAATGATGTAGAGGTCTGTGCACCCGTCAATGGAGATGCCACCATACACCAACACTCCCCAACCGCCAAATCTGACATTTTAGTGCACAAACGCAGGATTATTCCTACTGCCATGGTCCCTCCAGATGAAAATAATCCTATTATCTGGATGAACAGAAAAACGGGACTCGTCAGAAAAAGGAAGATTGCTCCATTCATTTTTCCTCCAGTTCACTTGGTCTGTGGCCCACTCTCTACGGTCTCAACGATGCCTTGATGTTAGTCTAACACATACCATCGGTCGGCGAGCATACAGACCTACACAATGGAGCCGGTTTCGGACAGTCTGAGTTGAAACCGTGGTGCCAGTAGCCGAGCGAAGGTGTTGTTGGAGAAGAGTAGCGTTCATATTTCGGTGTCTCCGAGCCGTTAACACTAAATAACGATCTTCATTGAACATTGTTGCCCATCTACGACCCTGTCCTGGTCTTCGGCCCGCACTTCCAGTCTCCAAAAAACGGTTCCAGATCCTGGAAATCACACTTTGTGACACTCCAATGGCTTGCGCTACTTCGGCTTGAGTTTGGCCCCCTTCTAACCTACCAACAACTCTCCAAGCTTCTGAATTGGTTAAATGACTTCGCTGAGACATCGTACTCATCGAAACAAAGCCGTCACTGAATGCCGATCATCCTTGTATTCATTTCAGTTGAAAGTCAAATTTCATTCGCTGCCGCTGAAGCGAAGTTTTTGGCGTCGAACTCAAAAGTAGCATACTCCCCAGTTTGAAAATCAGAAAAATTTGCATTTGTGATTCTCTTCTTCCATTTTCGGAAAAAAGAATTTCGCTTATATCTTTATTTTATATAAAACTTACAATATCCTTTATTTGTTTTGAGCAGTGTATACATAGATACGTGGCCAGCGGGATTGTAAAGTTCTTCCGAAGTGGCTAGCGAGGTCAATTGGGTTGGCCACTCCTACTCTAAATGCTTATCTTTATTTGTGTCTTGTATAACCCTTCTTTGTAAAGGTGATATTTTGTTATTCAATGTATTATTTTACCCTCGATGTCATTATCTTTACTTTCAGGCTTAACCCAGTAGTAACATAAAGAACCGTTACAGTAGTAAAATATTTGAAGTGGAAAAGGAAAAAATAAAATAAGTCCAAAAATTAAAATGTGCTGCTTTAAGATTTATTGAGCTGTTTTGACATTTTTTTGCTTATTTGAGGTTATTTTGGATGTTGCCATTTTTTGCAAGAATTATAAGTTTCATTCAAAAAATATTTTTGTTTATTAAAGAAATTCAACTTAAAGTATAATTTCGACGATATACTTAATTAGTAATTTCTCTTTACTTTTCCAAGTAAAATACGGTATTAAGAAGACAATTATTTAAATATTTAGAAACAGATGAATTTATTATGAACATCCAAAGATCATGACTCATTTACAAAGGATTATTTTCTTTCATATTATTCTAATTAAAATAAAAAAGACACAAAAATATTTATTTTAAATAAAATGTTTCTCTCTCTCTCTCAAATCACATTTCTTTCAATAAATCCAATTGATTGATTACTACTGAGATAAGAAAAGATATTTTAAGTAAAATCTACACATTTTTTCTCCTAATATCCTTTTTAAATCTAGATTTTCTAATTTCAGTAAATGTTAAATAATTTTAATGTCATAATTCATTTATTTTCTTAATAATAAGTAGCAATTCAATAAACAATATATAAAGGGTTTTATTCAATTGCATTTATAAAAATCTCTCATAAACAGAAATTTTAAAGCAAAGTTAATTCAAAATGAGTACCAGATTTGTCCAAATATTAATATATAGATCTACATTTATTATACAAAAACAGATACAATTTGAAGGTAGCTTTGTCTTGATACCTATAACTTATCTGGAAACTCACCCATACCTAATTTGTGCAATGAATGTATTTGTTTGCCTTTTCACGGACATATCCACTAATTCTAATTCATTCATCTCCTCTGATTTCGTCTCTGCTAGACGTCCAGGCCTTGGATACGGAATTATTGTTCCATTAATATCAGAATTTCTTTTTGTAGCAAAATTATAAGCGTTATAGCCTTCAGAGTCTCCTACACTTATGTTATCTACCTCTGTAAGAGACGGTAAAATTTCCTCGTTCATGTTTCTGTCCTGAACTGGAATTAAGTAATTGGATCTTCCAACCCGAGGAACTGGAATCAAGGAATTGGATCTCCCAACTCGAGGGACTGGAATCAAGTAGTTGGATCTCCCAACTCGTGGAACTGAGATCAAGTAATTGGATCTTCCAACTCGAGGAACTGGAATTACGAAATTGGTTCTTCTCTATATCGAGGAACTGGAATCAAGTAATTAGATCTCCCAACTCGAGGAATTGGAATTACGAAATTGGTTCTTCCATAGCAAGGAATCGGTACTAAGTTATTGGACCTCCCCAGACGGGGAGCTGGAATCAAATAATCAAACCTTCCAATTCTGGATATTGGAATCAAATAATCAGGCCTTCCAATACGTGGTGCTGGCATCAAATAATCAGATCCTCCAGTTCAAGGCATTGAAATTAATGTATCTGACATCCAAATCGAGGGATTGGTATTAAATAATTGGATCTCTCAAATCGTGCTCCTGGAATCGACGAATCTATTCTTTTAAATCTAGAATTTAGTATTGAGTAGTTGGAGCTATCTAAACGTCGTGCTGGAATGAAATAATCAGACGCTCCATATCGTAGTTGTGGTATCATGATACTATTATCTGTTTTACTCATTTTCTTGCTTTTGTTATCGTCATCCACTTTTGTGTTATAATTTGATAATTTCAAAACTTTATCCGACGAAATACCTAAAATAGATTCATCAGACGATTGAAAGGACTTTGCGAATCTTGGAGCTGATTCCAATGCACCTGATATTTCTTCATCCATGGAGGAGTCATCAAACCTTTCTAGAGCACTTGAACTTCTACTGAAAACTTCTGTAGACTTTCTGTCAATTGAATTGTCCTTTACTTTTGGATAGTCTGAGTTGTTCGATTCCCAGAATTCGGTTACCATTTCTTCTTTCTGAAGATGAGGAATATCATATTCGACTGCAAAAGAAGAAACTGCTACTATTCTTATGCAGGAAAGTTGATGTTGGTTCAAACTGAACTGTAGATCTGATGCCACAATGCACCAGTCTGGGTTTTTATAGGAGGTCAGACAGATTAATTTAATGTTTAGTAAATAACAACGTCTTGAGGAAGCTTAAGGCATTAAGACTCTTAAGCAAACAACTAAAATAATGTTCAAAAGTTTTCAGAAGTAATGATTATTAATGTACAGTCGTGGGTGTTATGCGTTGAGCTTCTTTGCGTGCTGATGCTATTTTTACTTCTTTATCCTATCTTGAGATATTTAATGTGTCATTTATTTCTCATAAGGAGAATTCGTTAACTTTCTAAATAAGGATGTGTAATAACAAAAGGTATAAAAATGTGTTTTACTTTTCGGAAAGAATTCAGTATTTCTTCAATTAATTAATTAATCATTAATTAGTAACGATTTCTTAACATATATATATATATATATATATATATATATATATATATATATATATATATATATATTATATATAAATATTAGGTTTTTCTTCTATTCACATTTAATAATTGTCCATCAAAATGAATGGAAAATAACTGATTTTTTTCTATATTTTATTCTGCTTTAATTTTTTCAAATGTTTTATGGCATCATGTATAGTAAATTAATGGCTTTTTACATGAGATTAATTTTTTTGAAATTCTCTGTACTGTGTACTTAAAAGAGTTTTAAGGCCGGCGAAAAATATTTAAATTATTGACTGAATTGAAGAAAAAAAAACTCGTCTTGGGTGGGTCCTGTATCTCAATTTCTTGAGTGCCCTTTTTTGTAAACGAAATAAGAAACACTTATTTCAAAATAACAGAATATTACACATATTGGAGTCCTTATATCTCGGGGGCCCCATATCATTGATACGGCAGTAGCTACGCCCCTGTTAATCATAGAATAAACACTGCGTAAAATATAAAATCGCAAACTAAACACTTTGCGTTGAAAATAATTTTAAATTATTCTAGAAATATATATATATATATATATATATATATATATATATATATATATATATAAATGATCTTATTATGCACATAATGGGACAATATTGTACTATAAATGACAGTTGCAACAGTACATTACAATCATTTATGTATCAAGTAGTTTCACGTAATCTTAAAAACTAATTTTTTAATTTTAAAACTGATTTTGCATAAAACTTTTCTTTATCAAAATTAACCAAAATATATTTATTCGCTCGTTAGTTTTTTAGAATTAATTTGACTTTAAAACAGATTTTTTTCTTAACTTAAATTATTCCTCACTTAAAATAGAATTTTAAAGATGCATAATTTGGGGAAAATTCTCATATTCTCAACACAATAACATTGTCTGTAGTGATGTGTGATGCCTGTATTAATCTAATCAGAGAAGCTCAAAATATATGTTTAGGAAATATTCTCAATATGAGATTATAGTTTAATTACCTGTTTTTGAATTTCTGAAATAGTTTAAGCTCCCAAATTCTATAATATTTCAATTAAATATAAGTAATAAGTTTTTATATTTTGCTATAGTATTAATTTTTATTGAAATACATTCTATCCTTCAAAATAACAATTATACATTCAGTGCGTGAAAAACACTAAAAATATGTACTTTCTAAACGTAAAATGCATTACAATATCATTTCTAAATGGTACGATTGATATATTTTCGTTACATAGATAGTAGAGAATACTCTTTTTATACCCAAAGCAATTTTACCATTGAAAAATATGCATATTTCAAATCATGTTTTGGCTCTTAATATAAAAACAATTTTTCAGTAATATTAAAATAAATTAACTTAAGAAATAACAAAATTTGAGACACATTCAAAAGATAGCAGTTTTGTGTAATATACTGCAAAAGTAACACTTGCCATGGAAATTTATTTTTTCCGATTATAATTGACTCATGTAATATATGAAAAACTGTAATGGAATCGAGAATATATTATATTATAAGGCAAAAAGTGTGTGTAATATATATTTAAAAGGTATATCTTATGCTCTAAAAAAAAGGTTACTTTAAATATAATTTGGCAACGGAAACATGTTACAAAAATAATGGAATATTAGAACTTAATTCCGAAAAGAATTAATGTCCTAAAAATTGTTAGTTAAAAGTAACAATTTCGTACATCTTTCCTGCCGAGAATTAAGTTTTCACAGCACGTGTAAGAATTAACTTCTATCATCATTTTTTTTTCGTGTAATTGGCATCCTAATGTAAATATAAGTTATAAATTACTATTTTACATCGTCGTTAAAGTTTTTTGAAGTCACTATTAATAATTAGTCAAAAAAAAATAGACAACACTCTCTTTTTCATTCTCATAAATATTTTGTCTTTAAGATGAGAAGAGACTTAAATGACAGTTTATGGCATAAACAGGAGATTTATTGAGTCTCATATATTTGCTTGTAAAATCGAATTGCAACTTGTAAAAGCACATAAAGTAATACCTCGACTTACACGAATCCGGAGTTACGCGATTTTCAGATCTCGTCAATTCATCTTTTGTTTAAAGGGAAAAAATTGGTAAAACTGGTAAAGTTGGTAATGGGATTGAAGCATTTGCATTCTAAATTTATTTGCCTGGCAAATAAATTTAGAATTTAGAGTGATGACGTTCAAGAACTAATGCATTCCCACAATCGGGACCTGACAACTGAGGAGCTCATAGAAATGAATGAGCAAGAGCAAAACATTGAAGAAATTGAGTTTTTACATCAAGTTTCAATCAGAAGGTCGAATGACGGTGTTGAGAGTTCGACTGACGGCCTCAGTTTCATTAAAAAAGGGCAACAAACTTTAGAAAATATAAACTCGACTTAAAAAAGCAAAGCATGTTTTTTCAACAAAACAAGGAATAAAAAATTTATTAGCATACTAAGAAGAAATTTCACGGGCAGGAAAAAATCTTTGTTACATTTTATGAAACAATTCTACATCAAAAAAACTTTGGCTTACAATTTAGTGTATGTGTGTCGTCTAAGATTAAATTAAGCATTTTTTTAACTATTATTTTCTTTCGCGTCTCTGGCCCCAATTAAAAATAATTTGCATGTATTTATCTGCGAAATCATATCCCGACTTACGCAGTTATTACTCAGTCCCACCTATCGCGTAAGTATTATTATACACTCATGTACAAAAAAAATAGTGCACAAAGAAGGAGTCTTAAAAATTTAACAAAATTTTACATACGTAATGACTACTCTGATATAAGTAAATTATTAGAAAATCAAAGAAAAAGGAACATTTATTTCAGGGGAAAAGGCAAAAGAAAGGAGGATTCAATACCCTGTTGAACCCCCTCTAGCGCGAATGCACGATGCGACACGATCGGACATTAAGGCATGCAAGCTCTGTATGATGTCTTGAGACATATCATTCCATATTTGCTGTAACATTGCCTCTAGTTCGTTCAAACTCGTGGGATGACCAACTCGCAATCCCAAGGGATCCCAGATATGCTCGATTGGATCCCAGATGTCTCGATTGGATCGGGCAGTCCAAGGAAGCGTAATAACAGTACGTAGACAATCTTGTGAGACCCTTTGCGCGGGAGGGTGAGCATTGTCTAGTTTAAAGGTGGATCCTGGGAGCCTTTGCATGAGTGGCAACACATGTGGTTCCAGGATGTCATGGACATACCGGTGGGCTGTCGTGGTGCAACGGATCAATACTAGGAGTGACCGTGTATTGTAGGCAATGACACCCAATATCATCACACCAGCTGTGGGAGCGGTGTGTCGTTGTAAAGCAAAGGTAGGATTGAGGCGTTCACCACTGGTTCTCTACACACGACCACGATTGTCATCACTGCTGAGATTGAATCTGGATTCGTCGCTAAAGACGACCTGGTTCCATTCCGCTGCAGTCAAGTTTCCCCGTGCGCGTCATCACTCCAAGCGGAGGATTCTGTGGGTGGGTGTCAAGTGCAGTGCACGTAATGGAAGTCACGATCCCAAATGTACTTCAGTCAAGCGCCTTTGTATGATTCGCGAAGACACAGGGGCCTCTAATGAAGGTGCTACATGTGCCTGGAGGCGGACGAGGAAGCAGTTGGCTGTACGCGTACATTTCTTTCTATGTGGTGGTCTTCTCGTCGAGGGTGTCCTGAACCTGGTCGTGTAAATGACATCTCTCGGATCCACTGGTCCCAACACCTCCTCACAGCACAATCAGAGCGGCCTAATTGACGAGCTACTCGCCTAGCTCACCACCCAGCTTCCATCATGCCGATGATTCTCCCCCTCTCAAACTACGACAGCTGCCAATATTGTCTTCGAAAACGGCGTAATGGCATGTCTATCTCAGCTCTTACTTTGTAAACGATTCATCACACTCAAACAAGCTTTGGTTACCTGTTTTGTACTCCACGGAGAACGACATTAAATGCTCTCTACCAGCTATACGTAACGAGCAATCTCGCTGCATTTCTAAGCGTTTGCATATATCCCCGAAATGTACCTTCATGCCGAATTTCGTTACGATCCCGTAATTATTTCTTGGTGTGCTAATTTTTTTCTGTCCATGGGTGTATTTTAAACGTTCGTGGAGAGAATTATAGTGGTCGTAGAGGTAAGATTAATACCATCAATGTATTTATGAAATCATTAAGAGAATATTCACTAATTACTTTTGAGTGTCATTATAAATGAGAAAAGTAATGAAGAATGGCTCTGACATTTGAAATTTCCGTGTGTTCAATATTAACATTTTTTTAAAGCTAAAAACTTTATCATCGAAAAAAAGAATAAAATGCTATATTTATAAATCAGTGACGGAATGCGATGAGAATTTTAAAGTTGGAAACATAAGTTGTAAAAAACATATTGGTACTTTATCTGTTGTGTTGCTGATTGCCTCCAAATATGCAAATTCCGATACCTCTTCAGCATTGAATAAAGTTAATTTTATCAAAAACGAAATCAAACAGCTTGAAATCAAAAATTATCAGGACATGTCAAAGAACCTCTGAAATTATTATCAGCATAAAATTACCCTCTAAAAACTTATCTTAGTGGAGGGGGTTCAAGGTCTTTTTTAATACTTATATAAAGATCAATTCATTTACAATAACATTGCTTTCAGTTAGATTTCTCAAAGCGTCTAAAAGCAAAATGCAGTGGCTAAGTGCTGTACTCATCGGAGGTAAGACTCTCCTCATTTTTATTACAGTATAAAAAAGATTATAAATTGTCTGAATTTTTTTCAAAATCTTAATTTTGTAAAATGCAGAATAAGGAAATTTTAGTATACAAAAGCACAATACACCCAAATCATTTTTACACGGAGTTTTTTTTAAACGATTTTGAAAGCAAATTTATACAGTACTTTTTTTTAAAAAAAAAATTTTGTGCTAGCAACCCCCCTAAAAAAAAATTTGGAGATTCATGCTTTTTGGATGAAGATGATTTGATCGAACCTTCGATAGTTTACGATGATAAAGAAGTTGATTATGACGAAGTCGAAGAGAAAGTTCAGCTATTAACATCTGATTTCATTCGCGAGGGCTTGAATTTTGCTACAAATAGAGAGAGAACAACATTTTCTTACTCTATAGTGTACTTTCATAAAATCGGATTATCATTACTCATAATAACAGATCATCCTTACTCATAGTAACGGATTCTTTACCCGCAAACTAATTGCAATACCGATAAACCGGGATACCGAATACCAGTATTTTGAACTATTTATACAATTTTGCAATACCGGTATTCACAAATTTAAGTACCGGTTTTTGGTAACTATTATAGATTCAAAAAATTGTCTCCATTACATGTTCAGGGATCAAACATAGCAAAATAGTATACGTTTTTGTTTTTATGTCTGCCTAATGGGCGAAATTAATTATGCTGCGAATATAAAGTTGCATCGCGCATACAATTAAGAGAAGTGATAAAATATGTGAATTATCTATGGAGGTGGGCTAAAATTATCCTTTTACAACTCAGAGCAATACTGCACACGCGGAGGATTCGTAGTGTGATGATAGTATCTGGGAAGACCAGGTTGTAGTTGTGAAGAAAGTGCGCAATATTTCGATATTTTTAAATTGGTGAGTTAGTTATTCACTTTGTTTTGTATATTATACTGTACAATTGATGCATTATGTTTTTTAAGGTCATATTTCAAAAACTTGTAATAGTACCACAGACTGAATTGTGATATTTAAACTTTTGTGATTTAAATAAATAAGATGTTCCTTTACTTTTTTGATTCTTTATACACTGTTATAATTTATAAGTTACAAATTATTTTTATGATATTTACACTCTCTAATAAAGCTGGCAAATATAACAAATTAACATCCGTGTGTTTTCTTTCTTTTTGTAAAATTTCTACTACCAGTATTAAAACTGGTATCCCGATATTGAGATCTAAAAAACACCAAGTACCAGGATTGAACTTTTGGTCCGATATTGCAATACTTACCACAAACCTGTCCACATTCAGAAGATTTCGGTAAATTTATCGAAGATGATTATCACACTAATGTCGATAGTGAAAAGAATTGTCTCTTGAACAAAAATTAGAATTAACGATTATTAAAAAAATATTAACAAACCAAAATACAACACAGAAATTAGCTATATCCAAAACCATGCGACGAGAAAATGATTTATTTGAAGATGAGGGGGCCTAGAGATAAATTGTGTGTGTGTGGAAAAAGTATATAGTTCATTGTTAACAGTACTACCAACTAGCTTAGATGCCGAAAGAGCATTTTCGACAGCTGGTAATTTTTGCGCAAAATTGCATTCCAGGCTGAATGTCAGTACTATTGATGAATTATGTTTTTTAAGATCACATTTCGAAAATTTGTAATAGTACCATAGACTGAATAGTAATATTTACACTTTTTATGATTTACATAAAGAAGATGTTTCTTTACTTTTTTAACGATTCTTTATACACTGTTATAATTTATAAGTTACAAATTACTTTTTGTGATATTTACACTCTCCAATAAAACTGGCAAATAAAACAAAGAAACATCAGTGTTTTTTTTCTTTTTCTAACATTTTTATTCCAGGATATAAAACCGGTATCCCGGTTTTAAGATTTAAAGAATACCGAAACCGGTATTGAACTTTTGGTCCAATATTGCAATCCATAGTTCTCACTGATCTGACTGAAGTAAAAATATATTTTCAATATTGCTGCTGCAGTTTATACTTTGTAAATATATATATTTGTATATATATATATATATATATATATATATATATATATATATATTATTTATTTTGATTGGGAAGGAATTTATGAGTAATATTATAAACTGATATATTTTTAAGTAATTTTATTTTTTGAGACTAATTATTGTAAAATCAAACATCAACAAGCTAAACGTGAAAATATTACATATTACCAGGAGAATAAACTATTTTTCAAGAATATTGATAGCTAAAATGTATTTCAACTTTTGTATTATTCTGTAACGGCTCGTCTATATTACAAGACTTCTTTAAGAGATAAGCTTAAAACAGATAATAATGTTGCTTTAGTTCATCACTTTTTCGAAAAAGAATTCCTGGCTGTATAAACTCTAATGCTTTTCTTAACAATAATCACTATAAATATAAACGCAAATAACTGAAGAAATAATGGAAAGTCATGGATGTTTGTAAAATATATTGTTTTCTGTAATGGGCTTTTAAAAGCAATTTCTCTTATTGAAATTTTATTTTTTTATTTATTTTTCTACTTATCATTTTTAATTAACGCATTTATTTTGAATATGCCTAATTTCAGTTTTTCAGATTTTAAGACAAATCTGAGACTCCCGTGTTTCTGTCATTTATTTATACAGATATAACTTTTGACATAATTTATATTATTTCTGAATCAGGGGATTTTTTTTAATTGGGAGAATTTTCAAAAAACACTTAACATTTTTTAACCTATTCCATCTTCAACATTTTTTATAATAAATACATGAACTTTTGCTTAGATCACAAATCTTCTCACGGAATATTTTTTCCTCTTTTCTTTCTTTGACGGCATTATCTGTCTTCAACTGTTATCGTGAAAATTTTAACAAGTGTAATATAAAAAAAAATATTTAAAGTCAATTCCTACTTAGATCAGCAAAGAAAATTTTTATTTTAGTTACTTTTTATTAAATAATTATAATTAATGTAAATATATATATAGATATAACAGAATCACAATATTAAGGGGCAAAAAACCTTTTACACTAACATTAAAACTTTTCAACCACATTAAATTTATAATTACATTTTTTAATAAAGGTTGAATGTAATAGGTAAGAATTTATCTTAAAACCAATGTGACAGAAACGCTGAAGCTAATATAATTATTCAAATGAAATTAAATCTTCATCACAAATTTAAAAAAAAAAGAAGCTATTCTATCTAAAGCTGCGGCCATCTAGAGGAATAATATCAACTGAAATATATATCTTAAAATATAATTAATTAATTTAATTTAATTAATGAATTCATATATTTGAAAAGACTGTATTAACATCAAATGTCATCCACTACAAGTTTAAAAAAGGCATTTGAACTTGGGTGGACGATTAAAAAGTATTTTATTATCGGGTGAAAATTTAAACAAGATGTGTAAATATATATAGAGAGAAAGAAAGTGTAAATTAAAAATATAGTAGGATTTGTGTGAAAAATAGCATTATATTTCCTTCCTTTAAAATGTGTTTAACTTATAACAGTAAATAATATGATGTGTTTGTGTGTAAAGGCTTTCTTATCACATATTTTAGGAACTGATTAAGTTAAATATTAAAATTATTCACTTGTTAATTTTATTTCAGTTCTTCATCTTCTTTTCTTTTATTGCGTCAACTAACTTCTTCATAAAAAAAAAAATTCCGTTTGGTCAACAATATTTTACGGATATGTTCTCCATTTTTAAAATAAAAAATATATAATTCATTATTTTTTTTTAGTTGTCGTCGGCATTGTTTCATGTGACATTACTTGTTACAACGAAGGGGCGAACATTTGTATAAAAGAATTCAGCAAAGAAGTCACTTCATCGATGGATGATTTTTGGCAGGTTTGTCGAATTACAGGAGTCAATACCTTATATATATATATATATTCTCTTTCTTTATATAATAATATTTATCTTTTTCATTCTTAAATATATTGTTTTACGAATGTATTGGCCAGTGTTTCCCGACTTTTTTTCGTAAGTGTACCCCTTCTATAAACTTTGAAACGCGGAGTACCCCTCATTAAAAAATAGATGCATTTTTATAACAATCAAAATATACTTATTTTTTGTAACATAATAATAAGAACAAGAAATAAAATTATTCATAATAAAGTACGATGGCTCTTTTTAAAGTAAAGGTCCGTTGGCGCGTACAGTTCCCCTAGTTCACACGTGCGCCGCAACGAGTCTCTGCGTCACTGACCAGCATCCTTTGCGAACACACTCGTGCTATTTCCAGCTCTGTAGGATATGCTGTGCGTCTTTAAAATGTTTAAGGTGATTGAATCGCCTTTAAGTGTGAGTGAATACGGTATGTTATCCATTTCTTGACTGCGAGGAACATGTCGGCTGCAGACATTCATCTCCAGATAACCGAAGTTTATGGCGCAGAAGTAATGAGTGACAGCAAAGTTCGAAAATGGGTTAGGAAATTTAAAGATGGGCGAACAAACGTCCATGATGAAGAACTCTCAGGTCAGCCCTCTGTAATCACTGATGATTTGATGCAAGAAGTTGAAGCAAAAATTCGTGAGAACAGGAGATATCCGATAGTCACTTTTTCATCGGAATTTGCCGACGTTTCTCGGTCAGTGCTGTACAAAATTGTGATTGAAGATCTCGACTTTAAGACATTGTTTTCTCGGTGGGTACTCAGACTACTCATAGTGATACACAAAGAGAAAAGGGTTTTTTTCATTAGACTTTTTGATTCGTTACGAGGAAGAAGGGGATGACACGTTGAATCGTTACTGAAAATGAAATATCACTCCGGAATCAAACCAACAGTCAGTGGGATGGCGACACACATCCTCTCTCATCAAGGTCAAAGCCAAACAAACGCTATAAAGCGCAAGATTATGGCAACAGTGTTCTGCGACCGGTGCTGGGTTTTGCTGGTGAACTTTAGGCCACAAGGAACAACGATCAACTCAGGTGCCTACTGTAGAACTCTGCGGAAGCTCAGAAGAGCATTCCAAAACAAACGGAGCGGTAAGTTGTCAAAGGTGTTTCGCTCCTCCATGATAACGCAAGACCTCACACTTCTTGAACGACTCAGGAGTTAATCGAATCTTTTGGCTAGAGGTTTTGGACCATTCACCATACAACCAAAACCATGCTCCGAGCTATTTCCATCTTTTCTTTTGGTAACTCAAACACAGTCTTGGCGGGAAAAGTTTCAGTGACAACGAAGAAGTGAACGCGGTCGTGAACTCATGGCTGTCCGACCAGGCGGCAGACTTCTTTAAAGAGGGTTTTTCTAAACTTAGTTTTAAGGTATGACAAGTTCATCTATTAACTCGGCTACTATATAGAAAAATAGCCAAAAGTATGCACAATCCCTAAAAATAAAGGGTTTTTCACCCAACAAAATACTGTCGTTCTTCTTTTTAAAACAAACGGACCTTACTTAAAAATAGCCCTCGTATAAATAAAAGTAATATTATAAATAACATTTATTTGGATTAATGAGAAGGATGAAATTGTTTGTACTGAGAAGAGATCGCTATATGTTTTGGTTCCCTGATTTATTGATTTTAATCTGAGACGTGGTTTCCACACGTCCAATAGTATGCTCCTTTTTTGGACTTAAAGTCTTCAAAATGCTCAAAAAGCATCTTCACAGAAAAAATTGAACAAAAGCTAAAAATACAGGCGCGGGGAGAAGCGACAAAAATTAACGAAGTAAAGTTGTTTCTGTAACAAAATGAAATATATTCCGCCGTCTCCCCCTCCTCACCACACCATCTCACACTTCCCAAGACTCTCTTGACTTGATTCATAAAATCGTAGAACGAGGCATAATTAACTGTAGTGCAGTACATATCCCCCACTAAACTCCGCTGCAACCTGTACACCCACCAACTTCTTCCCGTAACCCTGAGACTACGCATACCACACTTTGGCAAACACTGGTACAGGCAATTGCCTGATCTGATGTCTTGACTTGACAAGACTGCTTTTTGACTTGACTCTTAAAAACGTAGCTCGAGGCACAGCCAAGCACAATGCATTGCATATCCCCACCAAACCTGAGGCAACGTGTACACCCACCAACATTCCCGTAACCGTGGGGAAACGCGTAACACACTTTGGCAAAAACTGGTACAGACAAATGTTACCCGAACGGTATAGTGGTTAGTGACGCTGACTGCTGTGTCTTAGATCCTGGTATCGGAAAAGGGATCACTCTAAATATTCGTCCTCTCGTGAGATTGATGGAAGCAGGTGTGAGTCCCTCTGCCAATCCTTCAGATGTTCTTCATTAAAATTGGGGTGAAATGGTTTCAGAAATGTACTGTCACCTGCAGGGTGCTCAAAGCTGAGACTAACGACAGACGTAATCTAGCTCTTTGCCGCGATTGAATTCCTGGTTCAAATCTGACACCAACGATCATGTAGTATTAGAAACAACAACTTAATGCAACTATCTGGATAATGTAATGTAGTATACATAAACCTTTCTGCGGCTTAAGTTCTGCTGATCTAGTACGGTGACGTTTTCTTTATTAATTACCCTTAATAAGCCAAGAATACGGTCTCGTGATAACTGGCTTAGAAAGTTTCAATTATAACAGACTGATTTAAGTGATTGATAGCTTTTGAAACATCCCACATAAAAACCTGATTAAAATTATAATTTCTTTTAATCCAGAGATCAAATTCCACTCATCAAATGTATCAGTGAAGCTGCTGCGAAGTGTAAGACGAAATTCGTAAAAGATGCCGAAGAATTGTACAGAATTCACACCGATGCTTGCACGGAAGGAACTGAACTGAATAAGGGTACTAAAAAGAATATTACCTTTATATCTCTAAAATTTCGTATACGACAGTAGCAAATGAATTGCTAAAGAACAAGTAATATAAAAAGGAATTCAATTCAATTTCCACTTAGGTCAACTTAGAAAAATTTTATTTTAGTTACTTTTTATTAAATAACTAAAATTAATTTTAATATGTATATAAAAAGATGGCAGAATCCCACACACACACAATATTAAGTGGCAAAACACCTTTTAATTAACCTTAAAAACTTTTTAACCACATTAAATTTGTAATTATATTTTTTGATAAAAGTCGAAAAAATAGGTTCGAATTTATCTTAAAACAAGGGTAAAAGGAATGCTGACGTTTAACTAGCATATGATTATTTAGGTTAAGTTAAATCTTCATCATAAATTTAACAATAACTGTTTTATCCGATGATGCTGTCATTTAGAGGAATATTATCGACTGAAATATATATCTCAAACTATAATTAAATAATTTAATTGAGTTGATGAATTGATATTTGAAAAACTGTAATAACATCAAGTGTCTCAAGTTTTAAAAATGTATTTGAACTTGAGTGGATTAAAAGGTATTTTATTAACGATTGAAAATTTTAACAAGATATATAAATAAATGAAAATAGGGAAAGTGTGAACTAAAAGTAGAAATTGGAAAAAGAAGTGTTTTTTTTACCTAAAAAATATGTGTGGGCATATCTTAAAACTGTTTTTTAACTCTACAGTTTTACTATGAGTCTAATCTACTTTTATCTGTTTTGTCTTGTTGCTAAATTCATACATATTGCTTAGCACTTAATTAGATTTTACAACAAATTAACCATATTATCAAACCCTTATGTCAAGGGGTTGGCAACCATCTGAGTCGGAAAAGCCACAAATTACAATTTACAAAATTTCAAATTTTTAAAGAGCCACAAAATTCTTTCTTGACAGCAATAAATAGTACTTGCGTAAATAAAGTTTTTTGATAAAAAAACTAATCTACTTGATCATAAGAAAAAATATCTATTTTTTCATACGTAAGTAGTGTTTTTCACAACAAGTTAGATAATATATATATATGGCATTATTAGAAAATCACTTATTGTTTAAGTAAAAAATTAAAACAATTAAACATTTACTTTCAACACTAACTTGTGCTTCAATAACAAACAATTGAGCAAATAAATTCAATGAGAACGATGGCTTTGCATGTTTATTCAAGTAGAAAAGTTAAACTTTACTAAACTATGCAACTTGTACTTAAAAATAAAAAGAAACAATAACATACATTTGAGTAAACAAATTCAATGGGAGCGTTGGCTTTGCATGGTCTAAGAAATTTTGATAAATTTAGCTCATAACTTGTTGTCTTAAGTTTCAAACGCGACTCTCTAAATTTTCATTTGTTGGTTGGCTTCTTTATGCTCTACTTTTAATTATATTCGCTCAAGAGAACGCTTGCTCGCACGAATATGTCGATACGAAGGTAGTCAGCACTCCAAATGCCAACTTCTTCTCCTCACTGTTGCAATCTGGAAACTATTCCATGCATCAAATATAAGTGCCCTTTCGGACTCGTGGCATTTCTTTTAAAGCTGTCAACTTTTGTTGCGTTACGTGCATTCATTTCTGGACCTCCACCTCTTCCAACTTTCTTTTTCAACTCTGTAAATTTTCCACTCCCCAAAGCTTTTCTTTTAGAACGATCAATTGCATTTCTAGAGACAAAAAGTATGAATTCCAAGTGGTTCAATGTGGATTTCGTTACTATTTGTGTTGAGAGGATTTACTCTGAATGTTAGAGTGGTTTTGTTGGTTTTGAATTGCGTAAATCTGTCATCTATAGCAAGTGAAAAGACAGAAGAAAGTTGAATATGTTCCACCTGCAAATATGTTACATTTTTGAAGACATTTTAGCAAATATAATTTGTATTGTTTTTAGTAGATAGTGGCAAATCTTTGTTTCTGAAATCACGAAAAATTCTTCAGATGCACGTAGGAAGTAATCTTTGACATATTCACCATCTGTCAATGGTTTGCCTTTTTACAATTTCTAGTGATACGTGAAGCTTGCCAGATTAATATTACTTGTATATTGTGTCCAATTACTTAACGTGGAACTTGATTGCTAATTTCGTTTTGTCAACAGCTTTTTCCGTTCTTCACCGGCTGGATATTTACTAGCAAATTGAGTATGTTTTGTAGTGAAGTGTCTCTATACATTTGATTTTTTTGTGTGCGAGTTTTTTGGTGAATGAGACAAGTCGGAAGGCCATCTGAGTTGCATATGAAAAAGCGAACGATTCCATCCAATCACGTTGAATTCTCGATGCTCTTCTTCAGAGAGAGTTTCTCTCTCTTGTAGTTGTCATGCTTACGGTGAAGCTGTAATAAAGAATTTTTAAAAATATTATTTAGGTATTTAAAACTTACACACACAGCAGATGACAAGTTTTGCAATTATTTACTATGTCAACGTATACCTACGTAAATATATACGAGAAGCTGGGCATAATGAAATATAATTTATCAAAAAACATATTCTACACACGCACAATATTTCTCAATTAAAAATACTTACTTAAATAAAATAAATAATTCTCTAATAATTTTAAAATATGAAAATAAATAATTTAGACACGAAACACTGTTTGTCTCACTCTCTCACGTACTGATTGACTATAAGAACACAGTTTTGTCGCATCTGAGGTCATACCGTGTGCGGTGATCCTTATATATCACGGCGCAGTCTGAACATTTTAGTTTTTTTTTTAAAATTAGGCAAATATTAGATACTTAGTTTGCGAGTAAAGGTGTTATTTCCATCTAAGCCGAGATCAATGATTTTTTTTTTTTTTTTTTTTTTTTTTTGCCAAACGTATAAACAATCTAAAACTGCAAATACCTACCTACTTTGATCCTCAGAGTTCGAAAATAGGTTTATTAAGTAACAATTTATAGGTATTTACACTTAACTTATTATTTTAACGCTAATTTTTATGTGTAATAAAAGCTACAAAATAGATAAATAATAAAGATAGGTAATTTATTAAAATATATACTTTAATAAAAACATTACGCGGTAATATATCCAACAGTAGTACTTTATTTCATCTTGACAGATCTTATTGACTTCAAAAAATATTTAGGTATCTTATTTAGGAAAAAATATGTATAATATGTATTTTTTAAATATATAATACTTATGTTAACTAAATTTACTTCGATTTTATTATTATTATTATATGTGTATATACATACTTTTGAGAAGATAATTCGCCTCTAACTCTTCTTACTGAAACAAAAAACTATACGTCACAGCCAAAGCACTGGTGAACACGCCAAATGTCTTTCGCCGAAAGCGAATTAAAACCTACATAGACGATTGACATCCGGCGACGGCGTCATTCGAGAGCTTCCGTCGTACTGACGACCGTGGCGATGCGTGTCACGGGGAGGGGCGGTGAAAAGCGAGTACATGTGGCTGAGAGATATAAACGGTGCCTAATCATCGTTAATCGATTCAGAACGATTTTAAAATGTTTTTTTTTAATAAAAATAAATAAATAACATTTGTGCGTATGGAACCTAAGAGCAACAGTTTCACATCCAAAGAGCAGCATGTGGTTCGCGAGCCGCAGGTTGCCGACCCCCGCCTTAGGCGGTGAATTTTTTCCCAAAAATGTAAAAGGCACTTTTATTGCATATAACTAAACATAAGACTTTAATAGAAAGCGAAGATGAAAGAATTTTATATTAATTTTCAAGTTTACACTATTTCTTATGTTATAATTGCGGGAACACTAAAACCTTAAAGATTTGATTTTTATAAGTACCTCTCAAGCTATGAAGAATGTCATATATCTTAAAATAATTTATCTTATACTTACAAAAAATTTCTAATGTTCTGTGCCTTTTTTTCAAAAGGTTGAGGATTTTGTGTGCGAGTGCATTTTTTCTGTCTTCACAGAATTTTAAGCGTGGAGAAATACAAAGTCTTACATTGCAATGGCACCAGAGATAATATTGGCTTTTTTGTTGTAGATTATCTTTCAATTTTCATTTCTTCTCAAGCAACAAACTGCACATTGTCTTTCCAACAATTTTCCTTATTGAATACTTCAACAATCTAAATTCGCCTTCCGAAAAGATGCTCACCCTTTCACCACAACAAAAATCCCGGAGGAGAATATTTCAACACCACGAACAAACTACATCTATTAAAAAAACACAAGCACTAATAATCTCACTATATGTGCAATCAAAGATAGGAAGAAGAAAAAATCAGTGTGCGTGCGTGCAAGCGTTTCTTCACAAAGTAGTTACTCCAGTAGTCTGTTGTCACAACATTCTTATTTGTAAACCACGACCTCTTCATCAAATGCATTTTGTGTAGTGTTTTTTATTACAACTTAGCACCCCTGTCGGTTCAGTAGCTTGTAGGTAGCGTGCTGGCCTCGTATGCCGAAGATTGCGGCTTCGGCCCCAGATGGAGACAACAGATTTTCTGGATGTGAAAAAAGTATGTACAAGGTTTTTTGAGTGTAAAATGTCCTTGAATATAAATTCTAGCGCTGGTATTCTCAGCAAAAAAATAATAAAAAAATCCCAGCAAAATTTAGCATTTAAAGAAAGCTTGAATTAAATATATTCAAACGTCGAAAATTTGATAGTGGTAGCTACCACAAGAGGGTGCCACCAACGAAATGCCTCTCACATTTGGGGAACCTGTCACGTCTGCAAAAGGCTTAGTTGCCAAAATGTAGCCCATCCACCTCGAAATACCAAAGCGAATGTATCGAAAATAGAACGCAGTATAATTATTTGTATGCATAATTAGAATATTATTGGTAAAAAAAATTACTTAGTTTTCTTAATTATGTCAAAACTATTAAATTTTAGTGGTCAGAGAACATGTAGATTGCATTACCAAGGCTACGGACGAGGCAGATTGCTCTTCTGGTGAAGGAGGATTAATTTACCCAGGATAAGACCCGTGATGAAGAAGAATGCAAGTAAGTTTGTTACAATATATTTTTAAAAAATAAATTGCTTAAGTTAATATAGCGTCATTAAACCATTAATTGTATAGATAAAACGTAAAAGGACTTCAAAATAATAAACACGAGGTTCATCCAAAAAATAAAAATCGCTTGAAAATAACCTAATAAAAGCACAAATCACATCAACATTAAACTCTATTTACAAAGTCACAATATTTTACTCTATTTTTCAATGTAGTATCCATAGCAATCAAGGTAATAGCAATTAACTATTGTTTAAATTCCAATGTTATACTCCTGCCACCAACGATTTGAGCCAAGAAGTCACTTTTCAATTTGACGTCACTTTCATTTGTTAATTGTTTTCCACCCAAGTATTCCTTACGTTTTGGGAATAAGCTGATATTACTTGGTGTTAAGTCAGAGCTGTAAGGGGAACGTCCAAACACCTTGAAAAGGAAAGCGCTTCAATTCGGACGACAAACTCAAGGACGCTGTGTACGTTGGGTCCCGTCATGTCTACAGAGATAAGGAATCTTTTACCTCATCAATCAATGGGATCGTTGGGCTTAGGACCAATGCAATTTTGAACCATGGTCAAGTGATGTGTACAATTTGAATAGTCTACATTTATACGCTCACATTGTCGTACCGTACCAATTCATTTGAAAACCTTTTGTTTATGGGGTCTCAGGGGTGTTAATTTTGTCTGGAGGGGTGAAAATTTAAACAGGTATTATGCTTTTAAATTTAAATTAAATAATTCGAATCTCTTACACATTATTTACAAAGGATTATGGTTTCAAAAAAGTACAAAATGTTTGAAATGCAACCAATTTTTTGAAAATTACGCTTATGAAAATAAGAAATAATTTTGAAATAAGTATTAAGTAATTTTTGCGTTGCGCAAGCTATTTTTTACAATATAAGAGTCACGAATTATACAGCGAAGTAAATGTCCATAATTGTATCGACTCAAAATGGGTGTGTATCCGTGCGAATTAGTTAGACAGTTCACAATAATCTGATCGATGACACATTTTAAGTATAGTAATGTTTAATTAGATACGATTTCAAGCGATTCAGCTGATATTGAACGATACAAGTTACACACTAACGATCTTTACAATTTTGATGCAGATATTGCGTACAGCAGCGCTCTTGCGTGGCCAAAATTTCGGCACAATTAGCTTTTAATTACTAGCAATAAGTTGATTTATAAAGTTAAATGTATCCTTATTACACTGCAGTATTTTTTTATATACGAGGGTTGGTTGCATAAGTCATGGCAACCTTTTTTTTTCATGTATATATGTGAACAGATCACAAACGTATAAGTGTCGTGTGGAAGTTCTGTAGGGCATAGTGTGTATACAGAACATCAGATGGCTCTGGTGATAGCTAGTGGTAGCTCAGCGAGTGCAGTGAAATCCTGTGTGAACTGGTGAGTGTCGCGAAATGTAAGTAACTCGTGTTGAGCAACGCACTAATATCAAAATAACCGTTCTCCGAGAGAGAAATGCGATGAAATGTCACAGTGAATTAGTGGAAGCTCGTGGAAATAATGCCCAACATATCGTACAGTAACATGGTGGATAGGGAAGTTTCAGCAAAGACGTGTTTCAGCCAGTGATGAGCAGTTCGACGACCGGTCAGTGTACGGGACCTACTCTGGCACGTGCCGTCATTGAGCAGCTCATTGATTACATTAAGAATCTATTGGCCCAGGTTTGTCATGTCAATCCTTTATGTGTACAGTGTTGTCATTCTTTTTTGCACCTGGAAGGTCATATTGCCTTATATACTACCCTAATAAATGAGTGGCATGATATTTCAGTACTATTCATCGTCCACACATGTAGTTAACACCATGAACTTTTCGTCTGTATATGTCACACTTTCCGACCGGACTGGTATTTTCAAAAAAAAATAGTTGCCATGAATTTTGCCATCCCTCAAAAAGGAATAATAAATTATATTTTTTAAAAAACAAACACTACGTTTGAAATTTTTAAAAATTTCAATATTTTTTCAAATAATTCAAATGCAAAGATATATTTTTCTTAAATTAGTAGGGTTTCAAGAGTATGATTCATTTTATAGTTCTACAAAGTTTCATACATCAAAAGACTACTATTTTAGAAAAGAGCGAACGCAACGCATAAATTACTTAATATTTACTTATTACAAAATTATTTTTATTTTCATATGCTTATAAATTTTAAATTTATGGTTAGATTTCAAAACATTTTGAATATCTTTAACCATAATCCTTTGTAAATAATGTGTTAAAAGATCTGGAATTATTTACTTTTGAATTTCAAAAGATATATGCTCGTTTGAAAATGTTTATATTTTTCACCCTCGAGACAAAACTAAACACCCCTGAGACCTCTTATGTTTGATATAAATTTTGGAATCAAATGTTATTTTTTTGGGTGAGATTTTTTATGGACAAGCAGAATATGAGAATTTTTGTAAGGAGGAAAAATATTTTATATATTGTGGGGTAATAAAATTAAAAGTATTAATTTTTTGCACTATTTAGAATTAATTAACTGTTAATCATTAAATTTTTAATTTTATGCTACAAAAGTTACTTTGTATAGAACATTAATATTGTCACGTGTTTGAAAATTAATTCTTTTAAACGAAAAGAAGATCGTTTGCAAGTAAATCCTTACTATTATAGTTCGTCAATGAAAATAGCAACCGACACGACTATGTGAAACAATAAAATAAATACAAGATAAAGATGTTTAACCATTTTTATAATCAAATAAAATCCGAAATTATATTAAGAAATCAATTATTAGGAATAGTCAGCAATAATAGCTACATAATGTATATCCGATAGAAAAATGTTTCAATCCCGGTGGAATAGGCAAAAATTGAAAATTTCAATGTTTTATCTTATTAGAAAATAATTGATTTTCAGTAAGTGTAAGTAACTGGGTATTAAAGATGTATATAAGTCTCATTTTCAAATTCATAATTTGTTAAGGATTAATTTTTTTCTTTTTAGGAATTTGATAAAAGGCGAAATGTGCTTGTACAAAAATAAGGTCTGAATGCAATAGAAATGCTGCAGTTACCTATATAAGAATATACCACCCTCTGGTTCGACTCCTACGGAAGCATATGTTATGCCCGTGGTCTCCCTCCAGAACTAATAATTTTTTTAAAATTATAATTGGTTTTTGAGTCTTGAACTGTTTCAGTGTCAAACATTATATAATTTCTAAATAAAACCTGAAATCAAGTTAATTCTTATCTATTTATTTTGACATATTTTTTACATATTTTAAAATAGACTATAAAAATCAATACATCTGACATGAGGTTATTATTATCGGATGTAATTTTCTTAAAAATTAAAAAATTGATAAATTACAACATCTTAAAAGAATTTTTTTATAAAATTCTTTAGGTTTTTCCTATATTAAATGATATTTATTATTTATCTTGAATGCGTATACAACAAAAAACATATTACAGTTTTTGAAACTGTGACACATATCCATAATTATTTCACAAAATAATTTGGAATCATTAATTTATACAGCCATGGCAGTCGAATACTCAAGAGATCGCGAAGATCAAAACTGTGAAATTCAGGTTACAAATTATGATACAGCAAAAAAGTTGGCTAAAATACCTTCACGTTAAATGGAATTTCACCTAAAAAGTCGTCTAGTAGCGTGAAAGTTTGGAGACTCAGGGGTGTCGTCCTTCCTCATATAATATATATATATATATATATATATATATATATATATATATATATATATATATAAATAATTAATTCATAAAAGTTTTTTTGTACTCATTTATTTTTTATATTTAAATTATTGTAAATATAAGATTTCCAATGTCTCTCTTTCCCGAAATTCTTAAATTCAATCATTGCATGAAAGGATCTCCTGTAACCCAGACTTCGATGAAATCAGTGACAAATAAAAAAATACTTAAAATTTATTAATATAAAACCAAAACCCGTCATGTCATTTTTATTTTGTACACACACCGCTAAAAACTTCAGTTTTTCCAAAATTCCCTTCATTATCAATGCTTGAATACGAATGGTATATATACGTCAATGAGCCACTTGGGCAATGACGCGTAGCTGCTGTCGTTCGTATTTTTAGCTTCAGCTGGTAAAGTGGCTGTTTAAGAACGTCACCCCCTGTGGTTTTTCAGGAAGGTAGACCTCATCTATTGGTAGCAAATAGTATTAATTTTAGCCTTAAACCTAAGTATAAGCGCCGCAGCAAATATTTTTCAGAAAGCTTGTGAATTTACGATAATCAAAATAGCGGCGTGACTGCAAAAACGAGTGATCTTGCCTAAAATGCTGTAAATGAAATAAATGATGAAACAAAATTTGACACTCTCTAAAAAAAAACTCACTATAGGAAGTCATCAACCGGAAAAATTAAGCTACCGTTCAAAGGGTTGGATATGTGTAATGAGAGACAGTTTTATCCTATTTTTTAGCTTTTTTACGTTAATTTACATCTATTTCGGCTCTTTATTTATTTCCTTCAACTTTATCACTCCCTCACATCAAATCTTTAGATAAGGAGATATTGTTAAGTAATTAGCAGTTTCTTTTTGTATCAAAATACAAGCGTTATTATCTACAGAATTGTCAGCCTTTTATATTGCATTTCGCCTTGCAAATACCGATATAATTTCCTAAAGCTTATTTCTCTCCGGATATGAAATCAAAGAGTCAGTATCTCCATATCGTAAAATTAGCAAAAAGTACAGAAATTAAATTATTACTGGCATTAAA
>BMAU01008402.1:0-56792 GCA_019973935.1 Trichonephila clavipes
TTTAAAATGTTTTTATTTAAGTCTTTACGAGAAATACATAAGCTTTTGTAGAAGTATAAAGACTGTATTTCAAGGTTTTTTAATGCTACACTGAAAAATGTGGCATAAGAAAAATTGCATATTAAGAATTCAGTTTTTAAAATTAAAATATTTACATTTAAAAATTGATGCATTAAAATAAATTTTTCAAGTTCCATTTAATGTTTTGTAACTTTTTTATTATTTTGATTTGTTATATTATTTCTGTACAAAACTGAAAAACTTAAAGGATAAAAATCAATGAAACTGCGTACAAGAGACCCGATAATAAAAGTAATACTTGTATTTCTCTCTCTCTACGGATTCATTTCTCCTAAAAGAAAGTAATGATTAATTCATGTATGTATACAAAACTGATAAAAGTTGAATTCAAACCAAATTTTCCTCTAGGGATTCACTGGGATCCCTGAAATTTTTGGACATTGAGAAATTGATTGCTCACTTGTATTTGTGTCTGGGAATGGTATTGATAAACTCCTTGTGTTTGGAGTGGCAAAACTGACTGCTAAAACTGGACAAAATGCAATTAACGCAATACATATTGCACTGAAAAAGTGGATTATCACAGAATTGGTTTAAGCATGATGCTTTGACACAATGAGCAGTAGTAGTTTAAATGGAGCCTTTTCTTTACCGGAAAGAAAACCTAAATGTGAACTCCTTTGGCTTGCTTGCCAGCATCACAGTATCATGGAATTAGTCTTTGCAAAAATATTTACTTTATGTACTTGTTAAAATTCTAGAGATATTCCAGTCTTTAAGAGATTGATGGCTGTTTGAAATGGTGCCCTGAGGAATAATTATAGAGCACTAAAACTAGATGGCAAAACAAAGGTATTTGCAGAACTACGTATCACATTTTTTAAACATTATTTAGAAACAGCTAAATATTATAACAGAGATGATTACTAAGAACTTGCTAAACTGACCCTGATTGTTTTGAAATGTCCACCAGCAAAATACAATGGTGAGCAGTAAAACCAATTAACTATGCTCAGTGGGTGTCTAAATTAAAGTATACATTAAAGATGTAATTATTTTGAGTCTGCGAGACACTTTAAGTGTAACAGAAAGAGAGAAAAAGCATATTTTAAGATTTGTACAATTTGGTGCTTTTTTTTGTACATAAAAGTACGGGTAGGTGCACACATCATGCAATGAAAGCAGTCGAAACAGTTTTTAACTTTTGAGTTTTATATGTCAGTAGACAAAGAGTTTGGCTTTCTTCTAAAAAAGTGATGAAGCATCAAAAGGGGTATTTATCTGATAAATTGGTAGAACTTTTTTTTTCTTTTCTGATAGTTTCAATGGAAGAAAAACAGAACACTCGAGAAACATACTGTAACAAGTGAACCTGACATTTTCAAATATTGTGTGAGACTATCAGATTTCGCAACAAGGAAAAGAGCAGTACCCTTATCTCATATGAATATAGATGTCGTTTTTTAAAAAAATGTTCTGATAAGGATTGACAATCATGATTATTGTGTGACAAATCTATACGGAACTTTATCACTAACTTTCTGAGACGTCTTTTTTAGGGAAATTTAATTCCTTACCTATTTCCAATTAGCTCCAAAAAGAGGACAGGGATTCTGGGTTATGCTGATTAGATAAAGTATTTAAGTCAAACGGAATAGTAAAGTGAGAGGCAGTAGGAGAGAGAGATTGAAACAGGAAGTTATAATAGTGAAGTTAGAGATTTATTATTGAAGATTTCTAGGTGGATAAATTAGGCTCAGGAAGAGCTGAGATTCAGTGTTCTAAATATTGATTTATAATTAAAGTTTCATATTAGGAGTGAGATTAAAGTTAAATGTTCAATGGGAACATTATTGAATATAATTCTGGGATCTCTTACTGCGGTAATCTCTGCGTGATCGTTATTCTAATTGTTAATTAATTGGATCAGTAAATATTTAAGTTAATATAAAGGAAAGTTCCATTTAAACCTCATAAAGCTATTTGAATTATTTGTTATTAAAAGTCTTTGATTCTATTTGGGAAAGATAACCAAATAAAGAAAGTTATTCATAAAAATAGCTACTGGTTCTTCTTTGACTCAAAATTATTCTCGTTCTCAAAGTGAGATCCAAGGGGATCTTCACAATTGTAAAGGAAAATGTGTTCAACATTTGTAAGTCATGAATGATTGGGCAAATCAAGGCATTGGGCTTATTGAAGATTGAGTAGAATCATAAATGAAGATGAAAACAAATTATTGCTACAGGTAGTAGAAGCAAATAGAAAATTCATTCGATCAGAAACTATGAAAAAATTCTTCCAGAATATCTGCATTTAAATTCATATTATTTATAATGTGTTGAGCCTGTTTTTTATTAATGAAGTGGAATATTCTTTAGTATAAAATATGCATTATTCTTAATATACTTATATTTTTGTAGTTAAGTTTTTCAAGAGCCTACATACATGTCTTTTTTAAATGCTGAGAATTAAATTCTTTAATCTATACTCTTAACTCCTGTTTAATTATCCATTATAAAAATCACTTTGCTTTTTAAATTTAAATTAGCTGTTAATAATTTTTTATGATAAGAATTAAATACTTAGTATTTATAACCGAGAAAGGTATAAGTTATTGCTCTAATGTTGTGAAGTCAAACAGCAATTGCCTTTAAAAATTTGCAAAATAATGTTCTAACTTTCTTAAAATATTTCAGTGAAATGACTAAAAAACATCCAGCATTAAATAAAATTAGGTAATGATCAAAGGGGATATATTAAAATATCAATGCCATACCAGCCAACTTAGGTCCTTCATTTTTATACATTTTCACAAAATTTCATTCATCCTCTAATTATTTTCTCCCCGAACAACTCTTATTTATAATTTTATATTCACAATAAACACTTCACAGGTAGGGGGAAACCATAGAACTTATTGCTATTAAGTTTTTAAGAAATTCATGGATTTGTCCTACCTTCTTCATATATTTCATTAATTATTGTTTCTTGACTCATTCATATATATGGTTTTGTTAAGTGAAGCATATTTATATTTTTCAACTTTTTGGAACTAAACTCATTATATACTTTGCACATGTTTATTTCCTACACTTCATGCTGCCATATAATTTGTTTTCATTTATTGTTACCTCTATACCTAACAAAGTGTAGTATTATATATGTTTCTGGTTGTTCAGTGATTTCAAATGAATTAACTTTGTTTTTAAGAATGATAATTTTATTTTTTGAATCTAAATTCCCACAGTGCACATCATGGACAACATATAGAATCAAACAATTACTGGTCTCAAATCACGGCCCTCTTTTTTTTCATTTTTTTGAAAAATTCCCATGGATCATCAAAGATAAGAGGTGGTGTCATAAATTCCAATAAATACCTTCGTTTCAGTTTCTTTTCATACTCCCTGCCATGAATAATGTTCATAACAATATCTTATTAGAGTATAGTTCAAATAACATTTACTTATTAATGCTAATAAATGAATAAAAACCATACATTTCAATAACTAAAATGTAAAAAATTAGTTTTAAAGATTAGAAAAGAGGAACATTATATTTTACGGATATTAACATTGTGTTTTAGATTTATAATTAGTCAATTTATCTCCAAAGGATATAGAATTCATACTGAGCTTTAGTTTTAACAAGACAAACATATATGGCCATCTCTTCTTTCAAATACCTCCTGAATCATGCCCAGAGTCCACAGGATCTTGGATTTTGTTGTTCCTTCGATTAACATCATATCATCTGTACTTTCAATTTTAATTGGGCTTGAGATATTAGCGGGTGAGCAGTTCTTAAATAGAATAGGTGTGGTTGTTTTCATTTTATTCAGGCATGTTTTAGAAGGTGCATTTGAAAAAGATCTTTTAATCAAGAAGTTTAAAAATATTTTACAATCAAGAGGAAAGTCAATGTTTTTCCCCCTTAATCTAGAAAGTCAGTAGGTATTAATTGTTCTTGATCTCTTAAATTCGAGTATACATATGTAATGGGTCTTTGATTTTATCCCTTCTAATACCCTTTACTGCTTTGCCTGGCTTACAGGCAGTCTTGTTTCTTTTTTGCTTGAACTGTTTTGCCCATATCTTTTCTATTTTTAATATAAAACTGGTCCTACAGATGGTGATAGTTGTTTACAAGATAATAGTTTCTTTCTATTGTGCTTTATCTTATTGGTTCTCATCCATGGGCTTTTTCCTCCATGTTTTACAGCATTTTCAATAAATTATCTTTCAGTGCTTAGCATTATAACTATATTTTACTAATCGTGTGTTAATTATATTGATGCAATCTATTTTTAATCTAAAATAATGGGTAATGTAAGGCTAATTTCTTGTGATTCTGACTGTAACATGGAATTAGAATCTGAAATATCTGTAAAAGAGTGATAGTAGAGAGAGCTCATTAGACATCTTCAACACTAGTGACTCTGATAGTAGTACAAATTTTCAGTGAAGCAAGGCGGTTTTTTTTAATTAATTGTGATAACCCTCCTCATCCGCCTCCTGGATTTCATTTCACTGGAAATCCAAAAATTAACTTAAATATTGATATTAGTAATGGTAAATTTCAGTTTTATCAAGTTTTCATGGATGGAAATATGCTTCATCTGATTGTTTTAGAAACGAATAGATATATTGAACAATGTATACAAGACACAGTACTGTTTGTAAGCATTCAATAAGCAAAAAATGGGTACCAACATCAAATGATGAAATACAAGTGTTTTTTGCTTTGAATATTCTTCAAAGAATTATTATAAAAATCCCAGTAACTAAGCATTATTGGGGAATAAAAGGCATTCTGCATCTACGTCGTTTTTTTCCAAAGTGATGTATCATTTTTTTTCAGATAACGATGAATTTAACAAATTCTCTCATGAATGCCCAAAGTTAGAAAAAGTATGGCCTATGCTGAATCATTTAAAAAATCACTTCCAAAAAATTATTACTGTTGAATGAGATGTTATGGTAGATGAGTCTTATGTTGTTCAAAGGAAGGCTGTGTTGGAAGCAGTATATTCCACTAAAGAGATCACATTTTAGAATAAAAATGCACATGCTTTGTGAATCAAAGTCTGGGTATGTAGGGTGTATGGTAGTCATCTTCAAACTGTATTCCACTGAGCCTTGGGGTTCCACAAGGCATAACCAGAGGTCCACGAGTCACAATAAAAAATAATAAAGAAACTTATTAATATGCGTGCAAAATGGGTTCATGTTCTCTATGAAATTTGTATATTTGCAAGTATCTAAATCTAATCTTATTCTTTAAAACCAAAAATTTTATTTATGTATAATATCTTTATTTTGCAATACTTTTTAAACTTTTATTATAATATTATAAAAGAATATTAAAACGCGTTTTATCTTTATACACTCAGGAACATTGAAAATAGCGACCCAAGAAGGAAGCTAAGTACAATCGCGAAACTTTGCAAATAAGTACAGCGTAATGTGATATACAAATGATTCAAGTTTTGTGCCAATACGCATGCTCATACATGCCGAGGTGGCGTTACAATCAGGAAGAGGGTGCTATATAAACCAGCGCAAATTCGAAGATTCATAAACGTGACGATTACCCACCGATTGTAGGAAGACTTTGGTAAGCGAAACATGCCAGGTAAACGTGCTAGAAGACATTTCTCACAGTTAAGCGAGTTTGAGAGAGGCCTGATCATCGGGATGAAAACTGCAGGCTGTTCGACGCGCCGTGTTGCTGGCCAGGTGGATCGTTCGGAGTGTGCCGTTAGAAATTGTTGGGAGCAGTGGACACGAGAAGGTACTGGAGCGACCAGGAAGACCACGAGGAGAGAGGATGGAAAAATCGTGCGGCAAGCACTTGTGGACCCCTCAGTGACTCGTTCAACGATACAAGCAGACGTAGGCGTAGCAATTGTTCCACAAACAATTTCCAGACACCTTGCAGAAGCAAATCTTAAATCCAAGCGCCCTTTCTGTGCACTCCCTTTAACACCTGAATATCAGCAACTGCGTCTACAATGGTGCCAAGCCAGATCAATGTGGAATGTCACAGATTGACAAAAGGTTGCGTTTAGTGATGAATCCCGGTTTGTTTGGGGACAGATGATAACTGTGTACGGGTGTGGAGGCACCCTGGTGAGCGGTACAATTCCCCCACACTGTTCTACGTCACACTGCCCACATAGCTGGTGTAATGGTCTAGGGGGCCATAGTCTAAGATAGCCGGTCCACTTTAATTGTCATGCGTGGAACCTTAAAGGGCCAACGTTATGTTGATGATATTCTTCGACCCCATGTAGGACCTTTCCTAAATGGTCTCCCAGGGTTAATTTTCCAGCAAGATAATGCTCGTCCGCATACAGCAAGAGTTGCTCAAGACTTCCTACGTCATTTTCAGACTCTTCCATGGTCAGCCTGCACCCCCGATTTGTCCCCTGTAGAGCACGTGTGGGATCAGCTAAAATGGCAGATTCCATCTTGTCACTCTGTACGTGATTTAGATTTGGCTGTTCAAGATTTGTGGGCCCATCTGCCTCAGGACAACATAAGGTATCTAATCAACTCAATGCTGGACCATGTGGCGGCATGTATTGCAGCTGGAGGTGGTCCAGCGCGCTATTGAAGTTGCCCAGTATTTGTGTCATTGCTCACCCTGTATTTGTTTAATTGTCTTGTTTTTGAGATCAAGTGAATCTCTCATCTGTGTCATAATGTGTATTAAATTTCATTTCAATCCAATGCTTTCTTCTTGGGTCGCTATTTTCAATGATTCTGAGTGTATATATACTTCCTACTAGATTGTGAGTATTTTATTGTTTGCTATCTCAGGTTCCACAAGATAATTTTATACTCATCAGTTAACACAATGTCTTGAAATCACAAGAGTAATTGAAGTAAAATTGGCATGGTAGTACTAAGAAAAAATTTACCTTCATTTGAAATTTCGAGCTAGAGTTATTGTAAAGAACCATGGCTATCAGATAGAAGCAAATTGCCCCCCAAAATAGGGTATTTATAGATAAAAATTAACTATTAAAATAGTTTCCATAAAGTGTGAATGACCTTCTGTATACTCATTAGTTTTTGCACAATGTTTTAATTTTCTAATGGAAAATATACCTTTTTGCATTTGTTTGGAAAAAAACCCTCCTATAATGAAGAATAGAAAACAACATATCAACAGATTGTATGTTAGAATCTAAATTTAAGCAAGAACAGTTCCTAAATTTTATGTTGTGAATTCATGTAAAATACCCAGGATTTGTGTTTCACAGTTTAACCATTTTAATGCCATCCAGAAATATGCATTTAAGTGAAACATTTCTGAATGTATCTGTGAGCAAAAAGAACAGAATATAAAAAGAAATGAAACACTGAAGATGAAATTTGATTGCAGATGATTTCAATAGATGTAGACTTTAAGAGTTAGTATGAAAAAAGGCAAGCACATATCTCAGTTATTAACAGATGTGTAGCTACCACCCTATCAGTGCCGTATCAATGATACAGGGACCCTAAGTTACAGGGGCCTCAAAATGCGCAAGCAAAAATCATAAATGTTACGAGATCCAGAAAAAAGCCCCTAATGAATTTTGATACAAGGCCCACTCTAGACTACCTATTCTATTGGTTACTAAATATAATGCATGGGTAGTTGACACTTGGATCACAAATTAATATTGATGAGTAAATTATATTAAAAAATTAAAAAACTTTTTTAATTGCTTTTGCAAAAAGTACCTATAACATGTTGGTATACTTTAAATATTATTTTGAGATATACTCTAAGTATGTGTGTGGAATTGGGTTCCACAAAAACACTCTCCAGTTCTATAGGTTCCATGAAAACCCCTTAAAATTCTAAGGGTTCCGTGAATCGAAAAAATTTCAAGACGACTGGTCTATGGTAATATATACAGGAAAAGGAACTGTGTTCAATGACAGTTACAAACATTTGAGCATATATTGCCGCAATTTGTAATGACACTTATATGCAACAACTTTTGCATAAAAGATACAATCTGACAATTTTTATTCATCACTTAAAACAGCAGACATCCTCATTTGATGCTCTCCAGATATGTATGGAGCATTAAAACTTCAGAGAAAGAATATTACTAAGGTGCTTTTGATTAAAAAAAACTTCATGAGAGAAGGGCAAATTATCACTTTCCAAAGTGGAAAAGTTTTTATGAAATGGATGGTCAAAAAGCTGTCTCTCTTATAATATGCATGATCAAGCATAATCAAGAAATAGTTCCAGTATCCATGTCGAAGAATTAAATAAAACAAAAAGCAAAAGTAGTTATGGAATATAATAACACAAGGGGTGGTGTATATCGGATGAACCAGAATCTAAATAATTACCCTGTAATAAAAAAATGGGAAGGGGGATTACTAAAAAAATTTTTTTCATCTTCTAGACATCTGTTTATGGTGTACTTATATTTTATATGAAAAGTATAGTGGTGAAGATATTAATTTACAGCAATTCTCAAACTGTGGGGCGCACCCCCCTGGGGGCGCGAGCATATCGAAAGTAAAAGATTTAAAAATAATTAATTTACTGGAATGAACTAAAACAAAATACTTTCAGACATAACAAAAAATGCTCTTTTATTCTGATATAATTTATAGGCGCGCGATATTAATCATCAAAAATAAAAACTTCAATACCTAATTAGCTATCTTTGATCCCATAACCAAATAAAGACTTTTATTTGATTTGCTGTAATCCCATGATGAAATATTTTTTTATTACGTTTTTTTCAAACCTAACATACTACTCTTTCAGAGAAATAACAGATCCCAGACCCAAAATCAAAAAAATTTAGGAACATAAAAAAATCATCACTGTCATTATTTTTGAAATACTGCACATTATAGCTATAATCTGTTTAACCTTCTAAGTTATTGGCACAGTTAGTTATGCCCCCTCTCTTATGTCTTTGTTTCTCATTTAGGGAAGTTGTAAGTAATGTATTTCTCTATTGCGCTTTTTTCCATGCAAAAGAGTTTTATGATATTTGGAAAACCACGGAGAGCACACTTTGAAACATTACTTGGCCAAGACTTATTTTTATGAGTATTCCCAAACATATAAAGCATAACTAAAGGGTGTTTTTTAGAGGTATAGAGAGAGAGAGAACTTTTTAAATTGCAATAAAACAACGATGTATTATTCGATTGACATGAATTTTTTTTTATTCGAAAGATAATCTTGTGGCATTACATTTTAAATATGATTTCTGGCATATGACTGCCACGGCTGGCTCGGATGTAGTCCAATCTGGACGTCCAATTTTCGATGACTTTTTCCAACATTTGTGGCCGTATATCGGCAATAACACGGCGAATGTTGTCTTCCAAATGGTCAAGCGTTTGTGGCTTATCCGCATAGACCAATGACTTTACATAGCCCCACAAAAAATATTCTAGCGGTGTTAAATCACAAGATCTTAGAGGCCAATTCACAGGTCCAAAACGTGAAATTAGGCGGTCACCAAACGTGTCTTTCAATAAATAGATTGTGGCACGAGATGTGTGACATGTTGCGCCGTCTTGTTGCAACCACAGCTCCTGGACATCATGATTGTTCAATTCAGGAATGAAAAAGTTAGTAATCATGGCTCTATACCGATCACCATTGACTGTAACGTTGTGGCCTTCATCGTTTTTGAAGGATTCCACCAGCCCATAAAGCGCACCAAACAGTCAGTTTTTCTGGATGTAACGGTGTTTCGACATACACTTGTGGATGAGCTTCACTCCAAATGCGGCAGTTTTGTTTGTTGACGTAGCCATTCAACCAGAAGTGCGCTTCATCGCTAAACAAAATTCGCTTATGAAAATCGGGAACAACGGCAATCTCGTTTTGGGCCCATTCGACGAATCTACGCCTTGCTTGATGATTGTTTTGATGAATTGCCAAACCAAGCTGAGAATAAATCACTTGACAGCTGTTAAATCGGTCGCCATCTTGGAAAGTAATGCCAACTTAAACTTATATACCTGAAAAAAAAAACACTCTTTAAAAACGTTTTACACAATTTTTTTTAGCAGTAACATACATATTATCGTAATGAATACACTTTATACTCGGAAGTGGTCGCGCGGGACCCACAGATTATGAAATCGTTAATTCTGGTAAAACAGTTTATTTGTTACCAAAGAAAATTTGAAAAGACCTTGAAAGTACGTAAGTAAACTTTCTCTTAATTAAATTATTCACTGGAATCACGATTTGTATCGTGTACAATAAAATAATTTTATAAAAAAAAGGATTGGGGTGACTCAATAACCCCACTCGAAAGTATCGAGTGCGTGCCTGCTCCCGGGTTAAAAAATGTTGAAGTCTTTTCGCTTTAAATATTAAAAATAATACAATTATTCTTCGGAATTTTATATTATTGTTCATTATTTAACATCAATTATAAATGCAAATTCTGTGAGGTTTAAATTACAATTCGCTTAAAACTAATTATAATTTGAGCAACCATTTTTAAAAAATCATTTTACGTTTTTGTAAACGTTGTCGAGCACTTGGCTTTGCTCTCCTTACAATTCAGCTATTATATCAATAATGTTTTATTTTCTTATAAATGTGAACTCGGGCAAAGAACGGGCACTTAAGCCGGTATACTTTTAATGTATCAGTGCTGCACAGAGAATTTTATAACTAATTAATTAATACTAAATTAAGAACAAGTTTAATAAGTATTAATGACTTTTCCATGGGCTTGTCTTGCAAAGCAAAATTTTTATAAGGAATGCTTATGATTAGAAATTGACCCTCTGAGTTCTTCTATATTTAGCAGCTATACATATTTTGTCTTCTAAGCAGCCACCGCATTTTGCAATATATTCAATTTAAAAATTAGAGAAAGGAAACATAACATAATTATCCTATTGTTTTATTTATTATTATTATTTTTGCTTAAAAGTAGTGTACAAAATTTAATACATATGTTACTAATTTGTATGGTTTATAATTAAGATCACCTATTGTAGCTTTAGCGTCAAAGTGCATTATTACTACATTCAGTACATTATTAATGTATTGGGGGGTGCGATAAAAATTGTGATCGAAAAGGGGGGCGCCAGTATTAAAAGTTTGAGAAGCACTGATTTACAGTTTTGATTGGATATTATTGATTGACTCATTGAAAAGCACACAGCAGTAGAAGATAGAAAAGGTCATCCCCCCGGATATTTAAAAAAAAGTCCACTAAGACTAACAGAAAAACATATTTTTTAGTAGTTATTCCACCTACAGAAAAAAGCAGACCTGAGAGACAGTGTTATATATGGTGAGAAAAATGAAAACGGCAAAATAATTAGAAAAGAGACGATGTTTTTGTCCGAACTGTGATGTTGGACTTTGTCTTTTCTCTTTCTATAACATGTATCACACAAAAGCAATTTTTTGAAAAAAGTAAGCAAGTTTTTGCTATTGTAAAAAAACTGTCAAGTAATTGTACTTTTTTATGCTTGCAATTGTGTGTAACTTCAATGTAAGTAAGTTATTTAGGAAAAAAGACAACTTACAGTGGGGAAACCCTCTTATACTCATTAAAGTAAAATAAAAGTTGTCCTAATTGCTTAAAAATATTAGAGATACTTATTTTAATAACATTTTCCTATTTAAAATTGTAGAATTAAATGAAAAAATGCAATACAAAAAAATTGACAATTTTTTGATCGAACACTCGAAAAAAATGAAACGATTAAATGATTGAAATGAAAGCAATGCTCTTACATTCTTTTACTGATTTTATTAAATTATAAAATCCAACCTACCATGAGGCATGCTCGATGACATATTTCCATTCAATTTTCTTATTGGGCAAGAAACTTTGTACAACTTGGTCTTTGTAAATAGCAAAAAAAAAAAATTTATGATTCTTTATTTGTGTTTTTGAAGGTTTTGGTATTGTATGAATAGATATGAATCTATTGCTAATAAAAAAAATTTCAGTACTTGAAAACTAGCTATAAAGGCTAAGTTTTGGTTACTGCGCCATTAAACAAGTAATTATGTATGGGCTTTTGTAGGAATTGTTAAAGTTTTTACTTTGATATGACCTATATAATCTATACCACTAACAGAAAATGGTGGTTTTTCAAAAATTCGTCCTTTTGGCAAGCAAAGTGTTCATTTTTAAAAGATTTTTCATGATTTAAAAACCGTTTAATCCATGTAGTTTTAGCAATTTAAAAAACTTGCTATAATTTCTAGGATTGAAATTAAGATTATCTGTTGCTAAAGTGAAATAGGAGCTGATATATTTTTCCCTTTCTGATTTCGTTGTGCTAATTGGTTATTTCCCGGAAGTACTAAGAGGGTTTTGGCCAAAATTCATGAATTCTTAGAAAAGGTGAATCTTTCCACCATAGTTCACTGTTCTTCATATATGAACATTAATATCACTCTCACTCACTCACAAAAATGAAGGGATTTAAATGTTTTATGGGATCAGATTTGACCTGCTTCTTCGTATAAAACTCTTTTTGTACATTTTGCATCTCATTACAAATTTAATAAACGTTCTGCAATAAAATAAATCTTTTTTCCTATCCCATGCAATACCAAGAACTTTTAATCAGCAAACAATAAAGGTGATTGTACATCATCGTTTTCAATTTAAGTGTAATTTAATATAAGTACATGCAAACGAATATAGCTCAGTGTTAATCCAAGTAAGATGTAATGAAACCTAAAAATATTTGCAATTGATTCATCATTGGAATTATTGGTCCACAAAAAGCGAGTACTATCTCGATCAGTGTCGATAATTTCCAATTTGACAAAACCCTGCTTCAAATCTGGACAGAAAACAACAGTATTGTTTCTAAATTTTATCAATATGTCTAAAATGTTATTTGCAAGGTTAGGCCTGCTATGTATTTCGCTTAAGGCGGGAGAATAAGCAGAGTGTGAAGATCCATCAAATACTGCTTATAATTTTGTTGTAATTGTATCATGTCTAATAACAGCTTGGTTTGCAAGGTAAAAAATAGTATTTAAATCATTATTTGGAATAAAAAATTCTATACCTTCTTTAAAGTAATTGCTTATTATTTATCTATGAGTATACATTTCAAACAAACTAGGGTCATTTTGGAATTTTTCTAACAAAATAATTAAATCTTCATATTATCTTACAATCAATGTTTGGTCTCACGTTTTCAGACCAGTGTTTTTTTTTTGTCTTACATCATTCAACAAAAGTAATTTAGGATTAAAATTCTGATAATGTTGTATCCTAAACACTGTCCATTTCCGGAAAATCAAACAAAATACCAATAGGTTCTAGACCCCCCCAAAAATTTCCAAATTAAATTGTTACCCTCCTTAACAACTGCATTCGTGACAAAAATATATTATATGGTGTTTTAAACTTGCTTTGAAGACACCATCCAAATATAGTTTCAACTGTGACTTAATTTTTTTATCAAGGCATTTTATTTTTCCAGTATTTCAAAATAATAGTAAAGCCATTATAATCATTCCTATAGAATGCTATTCGAAACTATCTCCTAGTTGTATAACTTTCTTTAAAAATATGTATTGTATAAAACTAATTTTCTTTCTGGAGTAGGCAAGTGTGTAGAAGTTATTGTATTTTTAACTGCTTCAATACATATTTTAATGTTTGGATCTATCCTATTTATTCAATTTTTTCAATGTTACAATTTTCTTTTCAGTTGTGAGATCTAAAGGTACACTCACTTCCAAAAGTTAAGCACGAAGATGTAAAATGTAAAAAAACCAACAAATACTGCTTTAATTGACACAAAATTTGGCAGTAAAGTAGCATATATATTTATATATAAAACAAAATCAATAATTATATACAGAAATGTAAACAATATTAAATTTTTGTAAGTTATTAGGTAATGTCATACTGGAGACTTAAACAGAATTATGTATAAAGTGAAAATAAACAGCATAAAATGAAAAAAAGGACATTAATAGGGTATGGGATTCCCCCTCATCTGTATGCAAAGTTTACACCTCCTGACCATGCTTTCAATTAGGTGGTCAACCACCGCAGAATTAAGCAATCGTCATTCTACTTGTAGACAGTTTCCAGCTCAATAAGAGTGGTTGGAGGTGAAAAACGTGAAGATACAGCACGGCCGAGAGCATCCCAAATATTTTCAATGGTATTAAAGTCGGGCGAATATACTGGCTACGCCATACGCGCAATCCCTTCACTTTCCAGGTAGTCATCGACGATGTCAGCTCTATGGGTACGTGCGTTATCGTCCATTAAAACAAAAGTAGGGCCAAATGCTGCAGCATACAATCTCACAATAGGTTCTAGGACTTCATTTAGATACCGGACAGCCGTCACAGAACCCCGTTTAAAGATGTGCGGGTCGGTGCGGTATCCTACTGAAATCCCTGCCCGCACCATAATGCTTCCGCCTCGGAATACGTGATGTTTTGGGGCTGATTGCATGTTCCTTGTTTACGCCATATCCTTACATGCTTGTCATCTGGCTCCAGAGCAAATCTTGACTCATCAGTAAACATAGCATTGACCCAGTCAGACACAGTCCAATTGCCATATTCCCGGCACCACTTTAATCGTGTCCCTCTTGATTGGACGGGTAGAGGAACAGAAACTCGAGGTACCCGGGCATAGAGTCCTTTCATATGTAATCTTCGGCTTACAGTAGTTGCAGATATAGCCTTACCAATGGACGCTGTAACCATAGATGTCATACGTGTGGAGGTCGCTCTGCGATTCCGCTTGGCTACGATAGCGATATGTTGATCTTCCGCGGGGGTTGTAACCCTTGAGCGACCACCTATGGGTCTTCGGACAACTGCCTGTGTGGTTTTGGAATTGTTTCCATAAACGTGAAATTACAGAATGATGAACGCCGAAGAAAAGAGCAACATCTGTGATCGACTGTCTTGCTTCAATGCGCCCCACAGCACGCCAGCGCTCAGAATCTTCTATTCGTTTTCTGGAAATCATAGAAACACGTATGTCTTGAAAACAAATTGTACGAAAGTTTTAAACACCTTCTTACAATCAGCTTCTGTAGCCCTTCATAAAGCTGGCTTTTTATAAGACTGCCCTTTTTGCATATTTCTTGACATAAAAGCATGATTGGCTGTTACCTAACATATTTGCATACTTCCACCTACCTTTGCAGCGAATTGCATTATCTTCAATTCTGATTGGCTTCCGGAAATTAGCATTTTCCTCGCCGTGCTTAACTTTTGGAAGTGAGTGTACATATCGTAAGATGTTCGTTACGAATTTCTAGCAAATTTAGTTTTTTTTAATAATTTTACATGAAATAAAAAATTTTAGACTTCTATTATCTAAAAGTAATTGAACATGTTAATTTTCTTTTGTTTTCAACAACCACCATATGTATTTGTAAAAGAATAGGATTATTTTAATAATATTTTATTCAGTTTTAAAAACAGTGGAAACCACAGACACATCAGCTAAGATTTCCAACTTCCACTCAACCATTCATTTTTTCTAATACAAATTGAAGAGTTACATCTCCTATTTTGTGCAATTTTTTATTTTTAAAATGTTTTATAATATGAGCTGTCTCAAGATGAATAAAGCATGTGCACTGCTTTCGTATGGTTAGTACCTTAACAAAATAAACTAGAGTTACTTTGGGGATTGACTGACCTTAACTCGCAAGTACTGCTAGGACGCGGTCTTGGATATTCTTGTTTGAATGAGTTTATTTTTAGGCTGAAATTTTGATTCGTATTTGTTATCGTTTCTATGTTTTATTAATTTGAAAATTTTGCTTCTTCTTGATTCTGAATTTCTTAATGAACAAAAAAAAGGAGAGAGGGGGCTTTCAAATCCAATTCTTTGTCATGTTTGCAAGGAAAATAGAGCACTGGTGTTATCTACAATTATTACTTTTATTAAGATGGGGCAAAACATATTTCCAGAAGTGTCTGTATTAATTTCCCTAATGATCCTAAGCTTCGAATTTGTGTTTCTGCACTTATATAGTTTTCTCAGACCATAAAAAATTAGAATTTTTTAAAATCTCATCTCTTAATAACAAAGTGCTCTAAACCGAATGTTCTGTAATGCTTCATATATCTATACATATAAATAAAAATGAAGTGTCTGTTTGTAATTTGAAATTAGAAGCTTTTTACTAAATGCATTTAAAAGTATATACGGTACTTATATGAAAAAATCAATTTTAAAATTTTTTGTCTGTTTGTTTGGGCTAATCTCTGAAACGGCTGGACCAATTTTGACGAAACTTTCACTGGCAGATAGCTAATGTTATAAGGAATAACTTAGGCTACTTTTATTTTAGAAAAAAAAATTAGACTCCGGGAAAATAAAATTAAAACCAATGAAATAGTGAGCAATATCCGATTCAAATAGGGATTATTTTTATTCAATAGGGATTATTTTTATTTAATAGGAATTATTTTATTTCGCGAGCCTTCTGTCTCAACGATTGCTAGCAGTTATATCAAACTTTTTTCTTTGATTAGGTTGCTGCCATTCACCACATTTCCCATTCATGTCTTGATCCTAATGGTTTTACAGTCGTTAACTGCATTGTCAAAGGTCATGCGTCCTTTTCACCCCCTTCCTTGCGGCTTCGTTTGTGTTCGCGTTTCACCCTACTTGCTACTTATACCTATTTTGATCCTAAAGATTTTAGTCCTCACACATCGACAGTGTCAAAGGTCATGCGTCCCTTTCACCCCTTGCTCAACAAAAAGCAAAGGAAAAAAAAGAAACATAGATTCACAAAGTAGAAGAAAAGTTTTCGTAAACTCTGCGAAGTGAATAAACACTTTTTTGTGTTAAATTCCACGTAGACGAAGTCGTGGGTAACAGCTATTTAACATAAAATAAATGCATCAGAAAGTAATATTAACGTATTACACATCCAGATGAAAATTATTTACACTATTTTTAGCGTTTATTACACAAAATTTGTAACAATGTGTTACTTTTGCTGAGCAGGTAGGTGTTTTCAAAAATCGACCCACAAGAAAGTTACGGGGCGTCATAAATAATAATAACAATAATAAAAAAAAATCAGCAATTATATCTAAAGACTTAAAATTTAGCAAACATGGTTTTTTCGTTCAGCTGAGTTATGTAAAAAGCTTTTTCTTTTGTTCAATTTATACAATTTGCGTAAAATTAACTCATTAAAAACTTCTTTATCCTTCAGTCTGTATTTTTTAATTTTTAAATTCACCTGTGCGAAGAACGGGTATACCAGCTAGTAAATATATATAATATAAAAGAACTGAAGAGATAAGATTTTAAGAATTTCTAAACTTATAGTGGAAAAAAATTTCTTTGGCATATAAATGAAGGGAAAATATATTACACACAAATTTATGTGCTAAATACTGCCCTCATGGGAATGAAATTTAGGTATTTCAGCTTTTTATGGTAAGAAGTCAGAGTAATTTTTGTTTAAGAAAAATGGGCATTATAATACTTTTTAATAATTATTCTGATGAGGGAAAGCCTACTAAATAATAACGAGAAAAAATTTATGAGGAGTGTTAAACAGGTTCTTTATTCTTTAGTTTAAAAACTACTGTCAAAATTACAGTACACTATAAAGTGGAGGATTGAAGAAAGTGTGGATCGGACTGATTTGACAGAGCGGGGGAGAGAGAGATAGAAGAGAGAGAGTTGGAGTTATGAAATGTTGCAATGCGCATTATGCTAACCACTACTATGTACTCATTTATTAATAATCATCGTTTTTGGTTATTTAAATTGTAGAAAAATAATTTTTTTTGAGTCAAATTATTTAACCAAAATTAAATCTTTCCATTTTTTTCGAAAATTCAACCTTTTTGTGACAACCCGTTTTTGAAATATTTTTTTAATTTTCTTATTTCCATACCATAGATCATCTTTTCCGACTAAGTGGGTTCTGATTGATAAGAATGTTTTTCTCCTTATAACTGTGATTCATCCTAACAAACAGTCTATAAGTAAGCAAACATTATGAAACTTATCTTTCAAGAACAGTCTGCCACATAACATTTATCAGGAGTGATCAACAAATTGACTTTTTGCTCATTGTCAAATGAAATTTCTTGCTTGCAGAAAATTTATTGTTTTAATGCATTGATGGAACAAGATTTCACATTTTGTAGCTTAGTACATTTTAATGCTGTTTTATATTGTATGTTAAAATTTTGCATTTGATGATTATTCAGTTAAAACTCTTATTTTTCAGACCAAAAGAGGAAAAATATCCACCTAAATATGATGAAATGGGCATTCACATTAAGTCAGGGCTTGACTTATGTGACTGTTTGGATGTTGAGTGCCCGGGATGTTACACGCCATGCCCGGCATGCAAATCGGAGAAATGCGGAACGGAATGTCGTCGAAATCGTACGTGGGAGTATCAAGGTTACCAAATTGAAGGGGAAGGTATTATAAAAAACCCTGTCAAAGAATGGACAGAAGAAGAAGAAAAAGAATTCGACGAATTCTTTAAGAATCGTTGAATTCTTATTTTATGACAATGTAAAAATTACTATGTAGCAACTGAATTGATGTCATTTTAATAAAAAGCGATATCTTATCAATTAGCAATATCTTCAATCTATCAATTAAAAAAACATTTTAGTTGATATTTACATGAAACTTGGGACACTGATATATTTTTTTTAATTTCAAAGGAGTTTTATTTGAATTTATCAAGCATAAATGGCCTCATAAATATAAAATTTTTAGAGGAGTGAAGATGGATAAGTAACATTTTCACTTTGTTAATGTATCATGTTCTAAGATGACTTATAAAATGCATAGCATTTACATTATTAAAATTAATTGTGAAAGGTGAATGAAAATTATTAAAGAATAAAGTGGAACAAAACCCAGCTGAGCTAGCTTGTAGTTTTTTTTCCTACCCAATATGGTGAGCTCACAATTATTTATTTATTTTTGAATAAAATATATGTAAAGAAAGACTAACAACACATTAATTTTTTTAAAAAAATAATTTCCAGTTATTTCTTTATACTTGCTAGAAGCTAACATCAAAAATAATTTTTTGTATTCGTAGCTATATCTAATGAAAATAAAATACACAAAGATCGTATATTTTTTAAATCATGTGTTAATGTTTATATCTATATTTTTAAAGTAATGTTAAATTAATGATTACATTTTGAAATGTAATTCCTATGTTACACTACTTTATGTTTAGATTGGCCCGGAATTAATGTTCCTCTGATAGTTTATTTAACATTCATTTTAAGTTTATCCTATTGCTTTAAAAATACTCTTTTTCCTCTTCATTATTAAATTCCTTTTATTTTAGACTATTTGTTAAATTTTTTATCATGCATGTATTTAATTTGAACAGCATTAGATTTTATCTCATTTCCTTTTAAATAAAACTTAAATTTTCAGTATGGTTATCGTTATGTTTGTCATCTTATTGAAGCATTCAAATGTTAAATCATCAAAATTAAATTGCACTTGTTGTTGTTAATAATGCCACCGGATCGGTAAAGGCCAGATCGAGGCCCATGAAATTCATCATGGCAAAGAGCTAAGTGACGCTTGTCGTTAGCCGTAGCTTTGAGCACCATACATTTGACAGTACGATTTGGCTCGATGCCACCCCAAGTTAGAGGCAGAACACTCTGGGGGTGGTCAGAGGCCTCCCACCTCTCTTCCCATTCTACCAACCTCACGAGAGGACTTGCAGCTCGACGGCTATTTAGAGTACCCCCATGCCGCGCAGGCACTATACATTTACAAACATCCATGTCTTCTTCGGGATTCGAACCCGGTCCCTACGGCACAGCAGTCAGCGTCGCTAACCACTATACCGGATGGGCGACGAATTGCACTTAAATGTCATGAATTCAAATGTTTTCAAGTCAGTCTAAACTCTGATGTCAGCATTTTTTTATTTAAAATTGGAAGTGAATGATTTTTGTAAATTTAATCTAACAACTCTAGCTATGAAACTACTTAAGTTTTAGTTAGAGTAGCTATAAAATTCTTATGAATGTTGTGTTTTAGTTCTAAAAGAAAGCAAAATTCACAGCTCAATTTCACATTCAAAAACCTCAATTTAATAAATAAACTATTTGGTTGTTGATTTTAATGGGTTTTTCAAATTTTTTAAGTAAGAATTATTAACTTTAATTTGACTATATATTCAGATAAGAAGGGACTTATATATATATATATATATAGCCAATTGATGCATGTGAATGCTTTTAGAAATTAATAGGTTTAAATGCTTTGAATTGCTGCATATAAATAGAATTAAATATTTTCTTATTCTTGTGTGCTTTTTTAAAATATTGGTTTTAAAAATAAAATTTTGTTTGGAGGTGAAAAGTGAGATGTACTTTGATTTCATTACCAATGGACTCAGCTGGACTTGAAGAATTTCCAAAATTGGTTTAGTCTTTTATCTACCCCATTTTTGAATCACTGCATTGAAAATTAAGGGATGTACATAGATGAAATACTCAACTTAGGAAATTTAATGCTTTAGAGCTAATTATTTAAATTAGTACTTAAACCTCCATATACTGATGGTACTTTTAAAATATTCTCAGAATACAAAATCACCGTATGACTTTTTTAATGCAGTTTTAACTTTTAAAAATGCTAAATAACCAGAGAAGACTAATATTTTACGGAACAAAATATTTATTTTTGAAAATTATAAAATTTTAAAAATTACTTTTTTTACACATAAAAGCAGGTTTTAAACATAAATTTTATTTGATGATATTCAAAGAAACAGTTTTTCTTTTCATTAATACACAAAAATTCATTACCGCTGTGTATTTTGAGTGAGGTTTCGATTGAGAGAATGATTTTTAAAGTACTACATCCTGGGTTAGGAAGTATTGTATTTTCGGAACATAAACTATATATATATATTGCACCATGAGTCTTATTCAGTCTCTTGATCGTCCTCTTAAGAGTCTTAAAGAAAAACCTGCAGATAATTTGCTGGGACTACATCAACTGAAGAATCATCTGTTGGTGCATTACAGCTATCGGATGGTAGTTTCTGTAAAAAATCCAAAGCCTCATGAAGACTGAGCTTCTTTTTCCAGATACTTTAGGAAAGGGAAAAATAGTAAATAATACCTCCTTGAAATCCTCCTACTGTTAAATCTCATTTAAACATAAAGAAATTAAAATGTTGCTAAATTTTAATAAATTATAGATATTTCATTTAATTGTGTGGTAAAAAAAATTTCAAAATTGTTTGAAAACATTAAAATAAAGAAGGAAAATAAATAAATTAAGCTAAAAAGAAATGCCAAAATAAGCATAACTTTATTGCGCTATAATGATGACGCGCGCGCGCGCTACATGAACGAATAAAAAAAACTATGTTCTTCATCCAATGTACTGTCAGTACTTATATAATTATCACAGAGTTATATTCAACTATAAAATTACTTATATACACTGTTTACTTAAAATAAATAGTCAAATTGTGTGTTTTCTTAGTTCTTGATTAACATACAAAAAAATGACACCTTTTGACATTACTTTTTCGGAACAAAACTGACAATCCGATAAAAATGGTAGCTGAAAACGCAACTTCTGTTTTAAAACTATTCACCTTCCCCGCCAAAATGCTCATCATAGAACCTGCGTTGCCATGTATTCTGAAAGAGTGGAATTAAAAGAGTGTTCATGCTAAATATTCGTGTATCTTTTATTCTGAAAATTGTATTTAAATAATTTTTTAAGGTAAATTTCTTTCAATTTTTATTAAGACATTCTTTCACATAAGAGGTTTGCCATAATTGTAAAATCTCAATTTTGCAATTTATAGCACATCAGTTTGATATATGATTAACCTGAAGTATTCATGGGGAAAAAATATGCTTATATATTTATAATCAGTATGGGGATTTCATTTATCATTAGAAGCATTTGCTAATCGTTAGATTACACGAAGTCCATTTTCTGTTTTACTTGATACCATAGCAGTGCTATTTGAAAGATTCATACAAAACTATAATAAAAAGTTATCTTCCTTTTAAATGAAAGTGATATCTATATTGAATTAGTTTAAAAAAAAACTTTTAAGTACTACAAACTTTTTTTATTGACTGTGTATAATTTTTCATACATGTTAATGATTCAGTTTACTATCGTTACAAGTAAAAATTAGCAAAAACTTCTAATTTATAACACTATTTTTCAGGAGAAAAAAAATGTTCAATTTTCCAGAAATACCTTTATATAAACTCTCCATCTTTTTTTCTTTTTCAAAAACTGTTCGTTCAAAAAAGTACCTCTAATTAACTTAAAAATGTACAGTTCGAAGATTTGTTGCTTTTCAATTGACATTACAAATTGCAAACATACATCTAAGGGGAAATAATAGTGGTGAATAGTTATATTTAGATATATAATTATAGATACTAATTATAAAAGCCCTCGTGTAGCTGAACAGTGCGACGTTAATATTCAATCAATCTAGATACTAATTATTTGCATTAGGATTGAGATGTTTTTTACAAAGGTCACAAATGAGCCTATAGGCCATCAGTACTCAAGTTCTTAAGTATTTTTAACGTCTCATTAAAAACAACATAGTGTAGAGTACACATTAAAATATTCGACTGCGAAAGGTGGACGAGAGAAAAGGAGACATTGCAAAGCTGTAGCACAGTGCTTCTCAAACTTTCAGTACTGGCGCCCCCCTTTTCAATCACAATTTTTATCGCGCCCCCCTTATACATTAATAATGTACTGAATGCAATAATAATGCACTTTGACGCTAAAGCAGCGATATTTATTATAAACCGTACAAATTCATGACATAAGTATTAAATTTTGTATATGTTACTTTTAAGCAAAAAAATAAAGAATAGGATAATTATTATGTTATTTTTCCTTTCTCTAATTTTTAAATTAGAACATATTGAAAAATGCGGTGGTTGCTTAGAAGACAAAATACAGATATCAGCTAAATATAGAAAAATAACTCAGAGGGTCAATTTCTAATCATAAGCATTCCTTTGAAAAACTTTGCTCTGTAAGAACAATGGAAGTCGCTAATACTTATTAAACTTGTTCTTAATTTAGTATTATTTAATTAGTTATAAAATACTCTGTGCAGCACTGATACATTAAAAGTATACCGGCTGAAGTATCCACTCTTTGCACGAGTTTATAAGAAAATAAAACATTATTGATATAATCACTGAATTGTAAGGAGAGTAAAGCCAAGTGCGCGATAATGTTTACAAAGATGTAAAAGGATTTTTTTTAAATGATTGCTCAAATTATAATTAGTTTTAAGCGAACTGTAATTTTAAGCCTCACAGAATTAGCATTTAGAATTTATGTTGAATAATGAACAATAAAAAAATTCCGATGAAGAATAATTGTATCACTTTTTAATATTTAAAGCGAAAAGACTTCAACATGTTTTAACCCTGGAGCAGGCGCGCACTCGATACTAATGGTTGAGCGGGGTTATTTAGTCACCCCAATCCTTTTTTGATAAGTATTTTTATAGTACACAATAAAAATCGTAATTCCAGTGAATAATTTAATTAAGAGAAAATATACTCACACCTTCTTTCAAGGACACAGAATATATTTCGGGAAAAAAGTTATTACATCGGGAACTCAGACAAAACAAGTACCTTAAGATTGTAAAAAAACGTTTGCTACTCCCAAAAAAGAGGGAGATATGTGAGAAATATATTTTAGTTCACGTTAAGATTGTCGAACAGAAGGATAATTTCAGGGCCATTGGTAACAATTAAACAGATTTGCCAGAATTACCGATTTCGTGCACTCTGTGCTCGGCGTGACCGCTCTCGGATTAAAAGTGTATTTATTACAATATGGATGTTCTAAAAAATTATGTAAAACGTTTTCACTATGCTTTATATGTTTGGGATAGCTCATTAAAATAAATCTTGGCCTAGTACTTCCCTAAATGAAAAAACAAATACATAAGAGCAGGGACGTAGCTAACCGTGCATGTAAGTTCGAAGGTCAAACTGCAATAAATACGTTCTGCTGCCTACAGCTGATGGCAATAATATATAACAGTGATGAACTTTTTATTTTCCTAAAATTTTTTTTAATTATGGGTTTGGGTTTTGTCTTTTTTTTCTCTGAAAGTGTAGCATTTTCGGTTTGAAAAGGAAACGTAATAAAAAAGTGTCTCATCATGGGATTACAGCGAATTGTAACGTCGTGTGTAGCTATCCATCAATAAATTTTTTTGTACAGCCTAATATAATATAAAAAATATTGTTTATTAGATAAACAATTTGTCAGTGAAGTAATATTATTCAGTCTACATGCCAAGCCGGTGTAGTCAGTTCATATTTCATTCTCAACGCCACTGGCGTTCCTCGTCTTTTTCACTCCAATTTCCGGACTCAGCCCTTTTCTCCATACAAGGCGGGCTCCGCTCTCTCCCCGACTCTCTTCTCTTTTTCCGTCCGTTCTCCCGACTTTTTCCGTCCTTCCTTTTTCTTCTCTCCTGAAAAAGAACCCTTTTAAACACCAGGGGTGTGTTCACAACACGCCCCTCGTTCCTTCTCATTGGCAGGTCACAAAAGTCTATCTTGACCTCCCTCGTCCTATTTGCGCATAACACGCCAAAACACACCCGAGCCGTCTGGCCCAAGGCGCCATAGTTCCTTGTCGAACATCTGGACACACTTGTCCATCACGCCACCTGTTCCTAGTATCCCCTTCACACAACACTAGAAAAGACGACATGATTATTTTAAGATAGGCTTCGCCTATTGTCAATGGGGCGCCGGCTCTACTTTACTATTATGGCGACCCGTCTGTCTGTCTTCACTCCCTGAGTTCAGACAATAAACAATGGCCCCATGGCCACGTGCACTGGTCATTCCACAGCTGGTGGATCGTAAAAATTCAGGGACAATCGATGACGTCGTACTTGTCCTTGAACAGCTGGTGAAACCATAAAACCTATTGTGAATCGAAAGATGGGAATTCACAACCATCGACGATGTCACAGAATCAAATAAAATGTTTTTTATTTGGTTATAGTATCAAAGATAGCTATAAAATGAGGTTTTGAAGTAGAAGCTTTTATTTTTGATGACGTAATATCACAGATAATATATATATATATATATACTATATTATTTCAGTGTAAATGTGTATTTTTATTATGCCAGAAGTTTTTTTTTTACTTCATTCCAGTAAATAAATTTTTTTAATCTTTTATTTTCGATATACTCGCGCTCCCCTTGTAGGCTTATCGCGCCCCCTCAGGGGGCACGCCCCACAGTTTGAGAAACACTTCTGTAGCAGATATAGCATTTTCCAGGAGGCTTGCTACATCACACCTGTATTACATGTTACAATAATAAATTTGACCATCAGGCAAATTTCAGAATAAAATATCTTGAGTGATTTACTCATTGATTTTTCTTTTGGTCTATACTTTAATAATATCTGAACATAAAGTGACATTTAAAATAATAAATGCAATCAAATGAATTTATAGTGTTTTGAAAATGAAAAAATATTTACACAGTTGTGAGAAAATTTCTTTTTTTTTTCTACTCGAAATAAAGGAATCGTACTTCTCTAAGTTGATGAGTTTTGATTAATTGTTTCGAACTCCATTACATTGTACTCCGCAATATAAGTGTGAGATAGTTGGAGATCAATAGTCAAATGAGAGATCTAGCTCTAGGCTACAGTACTTAATTAGCTGTTGACAAGGACTCACTCATCTAGCTACTAAATATTTCATAGTTCTAAGCATATATATAGGGTCAGTGGCGACGCAAGACCTGAACTTAATGTAGGCAAAGATATATTTCGCGGGACCCTTTCATGGAGTAAGAAAAAGGTTTACAAAATAAAAAATTAATTTTTATTCATTTTGACAAAAGCCAAACTTTTTTTACTCACATTTCTTTGGCACACTCAACAATAATGAAAAAAAAAAAAAAAACTGAAGAAACAGAAATTTTTTACTTTTAGTTTTGCTGAAATCCTTAATGATTGGTTCGTAATTATTCTTAGGTGCTATATCTGCTTCAATAGATAAAACTGCCAAAGCTGAAAGTCTTTACTGACCCATTCTATTTCTCACATATATTTTTATTTTGATTTTGAAAAGCTCTTCTCAGTGGAAACGATAATTACTGGTATTGTTAACAAAATTCGAATGACATTGTAAATATTTGGAATTTTTTTTTCAAGTCATTCTCTATGACTTATTAGAGCAGATGTTTTACGTCTGTAATGGTGTTGGGTAAATTTGGGATCATATTTTGTAGTTCTTCATATAATGCGTAAGGTTAGAAATCACTCCTCATCTACTTGCAGGACTGTGTGTAAATCTTGACAGTTTTTCAGTATTTACTCTTTTGAAATATTTTTTAACTTTTTAAAGTACTAGAGAAAACCAAAATTTTCAAAATTTTGATTTAAAAAAAATCTTGAATCCATATTGCTTATCACAGAATTAATCATCATATTAAAAAAGTCTGTTTCATACCGGCTTTTGACAAATTCTATAGGTAGATCGCCACCTTCATAATCAAATATTCTTTTCTTTTTTTGGCTACCCTTTTATTTTTAAAATCTTTTGGTAAATCATAACTAACTAAATAAACTTACGAGCATCAAACACGCATGTTCCGAATCCAGTTTGTTGATGCTCTTTGATCCAGCGACAAAATGTACACAAATGTTCAAGAATAATGCATAAATGGGCTTGTAAAGATTGCTATAATTTGCTTATGGTATTGCACGAGTTGATAACTTATACCGTACATATAATGATACGATAAATTCCAAACTGAACATTTCATTTAAAACGGAATTGCAATCACTGAGTGTGTCGGATTGTTCCGTTTGGTTTTTTAAGTTTTCTATGCATACAATAACATCATGAAATTGTAATAATACTGCCTTTCACCATCTGGATTTTGCTTTCCCACCTTGTGTCTGATAAAAGCTTGATAGTAAGCTTTGATTTATCTTTTATAATTTTCCAGCGTTTGCTGGAACTTGCGAAAATAGCAAAAAAATCTTCTGAATAAAACCAAAAAATGCTTTTGTTGCTACTGATGAATTAGCTGCGTCTAACAATAACAGATTCCAGTTATGACTACCACAAGTGTGAAAAATATCCTAGGATTCATATTTAATATCCGAGTTTTAACTTCACTAGTTATGCCTACCATATTTACACCATTGTCGAATCCTTGTCCACGACAGTTCTGAATGTCCAAGCCATTTTTTCCTAGCTCTCCCAGTATTGCATTGGTCAAATATTCTCCAGTCGTTTCAGTGACAGCAAGAAAAATCCGATCAAGTTTTCTTCTATACTTCCAGTTGTTGTACTACCGTATCTTAAGTGTTAAATTCCAGTACAGTCTCTAATGCAGTCGAGTAAAAAAGAATATTTTGTCTCTTTTATCCTACCAGTCACTTCATTGGTAACTGAAGATGATATGAATGTGATCAATTCATCTTGAATATCATGGCTTTAGATAATGGTGTGCAAGTTGTTTTTATCAACGCGATCTATGTGTTCCCGTAACGTAGGATCATATTTAGATATCAATTTAAATAATTCTATGAAGTTTCCAGAATTCTTAGTGTCTTGGTCTGTTTTGAGAGATTCTCTGGGACCTCTAAACACCAGATTATGATAGGCTAAGAAATTTATTATATCAATTAATCTCTCAATAAAATTGTACCAATATTTTTGAGTTTCAAGAATTAACTTTTTGTTTTCTCGGTCCAATGTTTTCCCGTGTTTTATTCCCTTCTCTAATGTTATCCATTGGAACATATAGGCCATATGTTCTTTAGTATTCTCATGTCTCTCTAAAATATTGCTTAAATGTTTCCAACCACATCACCCTTCCTGTACTGTTTGAAATTGTGAATTGACAATTAGTCTTATTGGAAAACTGAAAACTTTATTTTTACAACTTGAATAAACCAACCTGCGGGGACGTTGTGAGTTTCACAATTATTTAGTTTTGTCGAGACCCTCCTGGGTCTCACCTTGAACACCAAGATTAATTTGACGCAAAGAACCATTAAGAGCCATTTTGAATAATAATAATATTTATTTATTATTATAATTTTTTCTCAAAAAAATCTCTGATAACATATAATACTTTATGTTACGTCCAATAAAGGGATTTACCTTTATAATAAATTAAATTACGAATGATGCAACTAATTAATAATTACGCTCAAGATCAAGTAAGGTCTACCGAAATAGGAGGTCCGAGAAATACACGTACTCGAATTCTTAACTTTCATTAACTTTAACTAATTCACCTAAACTGACGCTTCTTTTAAGCATAAGTAAATTATATTTACCGTTGGCTATATCAGCTTTCTTCCTTAGAATCACAGCAATTCTTCTACACTATTCTAATCCTCTAATATTGCGGTTAAAGTTGCTGGCTCAATAGCCTTCCATCATCTACATTGCTATCTCACAACGCTCGACTTAAATACCTTATCTAATTTGAATATCCCGTTCATCTTTTTGGAGTTGATTGGAAATAAACGGAAAAAACGGATTGGAAATTGATTAAGCACAGCACCAATTCCGACCCCACTAGCACCAGTAAAAAAGTTAAACTGTTCTGTAAAATTCGGCAACTGTAAAACTGGTGCCTCTGTTAATGCTCGTTTTATCTTAACAAAAGAATCCTGTGTTTCTGTCGACCAATTAAATTTAGCCCCCTTTTTCTTTAACCGATATAATGGTTCACATATATCTGCATAGTGTGGTATAAACTTCTGATACCACCCCGCCATCCCTAAAAATTTCGACACTTCCTTATTATTTTTAGGAGGTTTCATTTCTGCGATTGCCTTGACTTTACTACTGTCGGTTTCAATCCCTTCCTTATTAATTATGAGACCTAAATGCTTCAATTTGTCACGTGCGAAGTGGCATTTTTCTTTGTTTAGGGTTAGCCCTGCGTCTCGCAACAATGTAAATACCTGATTCAAATGATCTATGTGTTCATTAAATGATGGAGATGTTATAATAACATCATCCATATAAACCATCACGAAACGCACAATAACAGGTTTTAATATAATGTCTATGGCATTTTGGAAATTTGGCGCCGCCCCTGAAAGGCCGAAAGGCATTCTGAGGAATGCAAAGGTGCCATTGCGAGTTATAAACGTGGTTTTCTCGATATCTTTCGGACTAATCGCCAATTGAAATTAACCGCTTTTTAAATCCAATGTCGACAGGATGCCGGTATACGGAATGTTTGTGATTAGATCATCAATTACTGGTAATGGATATCGGGGGTATTTAGTTATGGCGTTCAGTTTGCGATAATCAATCGCGAATCGATACGCCTCTGGAGAATCTGGAGGAAGGTCATTATTCTTGAGGTGACGCGTATGGGGATTGAATAGGACGGATTGTACCCTCTCGTAACATTTTCTCAATATGATAATCGATTATTCCCTGTTTGACCCTGTCATATCTGTAGGGTCTTGACACTACATGTCCCTTGTCCCCACTATCGATTTCATGGTATAAAACATGAGTTAACCCTGGCTGATCTGAAAATAGCCCTTTAAAACCATTAAATAAATTCCTTAATTTTTGCTTTTGACCTTCTCCGAGCTTTGTATGTGATAGATCAATCTCAACCGGCTTTTCCACTTTTGGCAACTGCTTAATTTGGTTATCTGGAATGATCAGATATTTCTGATCGAAATCTAAAGTCAATTTGGACTCCTTCATAAAATCAATGCCTAAAATGCATTGGTACTGCATATTGTTAAGAATAAGAAATTCCCAGGTTTTTTGGAATTCTTGGATCCGAATATGTAATTCGACCCGACCTAAGTGACAACACGGGGCTCCCTGGGCCGTCACTACTCTATCTTTTGTCTTTTGACGAGGTCGATACGAAAAATATTTGCGATAGACCTCCTCTGATATGAAAGATTTCTCCGCTCCCGTGTCCTAAAGGGCTGTAATAAATGTCTCATTTAAAAGAATGGGGACAAACGGTAAATCCTCTGGAGTCATTCGTAGTAAGGATATCCTAATAGTTCGGTGTTCCGTATTTGGAGGATTATCTGTACATCGCGATCGATCACCCCCATACTCGCATCGATCGCTTAAAAGTTTAACTATTTGTTTTGATCATTCTGACCCCTGAAAGCACTATTCCTCGAACCACCTTGTCAACCGCCTTGATTGTGGAATCGATGATCCGATTGACCACCTCGACGTCGACCATCGAATCTCCGATTATCCGCAACACCTTGACTCTCAAATCTATTGAACTCTCTCCGTGGACTGCTATTGTCCGCGTATCTATTGTTACCTCTCGTTTCCCTCCAATTTTCCTGCCGATTCCTGTTAGGGAAACGATTGTTCTCGCTTGGGTTTGTATCTCGGGATTCTCAACTCGAACCTCTGATCTTTCTATATAGAAACCTTTCCTCATACTTATATCAATTATTTGTAGAAGATTAGATGTGGTTTGCGGATGCCTAACCTCTACATAATCCAAAATCTGAGGTTCTAACCTACTAATAATATGATCGATCACTTTTTCCTCCGTCATTTCGAGTCTTAAAATTTTGTGGATCTTCAACAAATCATACACAAAATCAGACGGTTTTTGGCTATGCTTTTGAGATGATGCGAAAAAACGGGTTTCTAGTTCCGACCTATTTCTTACCACTGGGAACTGTTCTGACAACGCTTGCTTTAAGTGCGCGTAATCCGTCGCCTTATCTTCTACAACCCTATAACCTAGAACCTCAAACCAATCTAGTACCCGTCCTGTGAGATGACCCTTTAAATATGCACAAGCGAGTTGTGTGGGTATCCCGTAATATGTTAAGTTATTATCTATATTTTCCAAGAATTCTGCCACGTTCTCCACCCCCGAAAAATACTGCTCAGGGATGATTCGAAAATTAGATCCGACTCTAAACTCGGGATTTACTCGTTGGGCGCCACTGTGGAGACCCCCTGGGTCTCACCTTGAACACCAAGATTAATTTGAGGCAAAGAACCACTAAGAGCCATTTTGAATAATAATAATATTTATTTATTATTATAATTTTCTCAAAAAAATCTCTGATAACATATAATACTTTTATGTTACGTCCAATAAAGAGATTTATCTTTATAATAAATTAAATTACGAATGATGCAACTAATTAATAATTACGCTCAAGATCAAGTAAGGTCTACCGAAATAGGAGGTCCGAGAAATACACGTACTCGAATTCTTAACTTTCATTAACTTTAACTAATTCGCCTAAATTGACGCTTCTTTTAAGCGTAAGTAAATTATATTTACCGTTGGCTATATCAGCTTTCTTCCTTAGAATCACAGCAATTCTTCTACACTATTCTAATCCTCTAATATTGCGGTTAAAGTTGCTTGCTCAATAGCCTTCCATCATCTACATTGCTATCTCACAACGCTCGACTTAAATACCTTATCTAATTTGAATATCCCGTTCATCTTTTTGGAGTTGATTGGAAATATAAACGCGAATTTATATTCCCCAAAAAGGCGCCTAAGAAGATTAGTGGAAAGGCTCCGTACAGATTCGTCACAGTTTTCTTTAGAAATGAAAATTGGAAAAATTTCTATGATCATCATCTTTAGGATAATATTCATCACTGTTATTTAATTTCTGTGTGGAACCGCTTTGAACTATATTATGACCGGTGAGCCTCTTTCATAGGAAACATACACAATCCCGGGTCAAAAAAAATACCTGGAAAGTGCTTGTTTCACTATGTTATGTTTATTAGTTTCAGAATGTTTTTCAGAACATTTGCATTCGAAGCGTTCAAACAGTTCTTGGGTATAATGTCATTTTATTAAGCATGAGGTGACAACGTCATCTCACAACAGCAACAGCACAAGCAATCATATACAGTTACAATACACAGTTAACACAAGTACACATTCACAGTTACAATTATCATGACATCCCCTTTTAAGTTATTAATCATATAACACAGTCATTCAAATAAGATGGTGGTTTACGAACACGGTTACTTCTTCTATGGACATTACAATCTGACTCGTTACAGTTCTGTATATTTTGAGGATTTACAATTATTTCTGAATCAGAATTGAAAGTACTTATGTCATTGGCATCTGTTTCTATATTAAAGGGTGTGCTTGATTTTCTTATATGTTTTCTATTACGTCTTAAAATATTGCCAGACTGATTTTTAACAAAATATGATCTAGGATGTAAATGCTTTCAAACTATTTTAGCCGGTTCCCAAGTTTTGTTTTTGAAATTTAGTATTCTGACATTATCTACTGGCTCAAGTTCAGGTAATGGATGAGCAGTTTTATCATAATGTATCTTTTGAACGTTTTGCCTTTTTATTAACTTTTCTCGAATGTTATTAAATAATTTAGCATTTAAGGGGACATTTTGTTCGAGATTGGTAATTTTGTTTTTAATCTACGATTAAACATCATTTGAGCTGGAGATAGGTCAAGACCTGATATTGGGGTGTTTCTATACTCCCTTAAACCTACTAAATAATCTCTTCTATCTTCCCTTGCCTTTTTCATAATGCTTTTAGAAATTCCTACTGTTTTTTCAACCATTCCATTACTTGGGGAGTAATGAGGACTAAAAAAAAATGAATGCATAATTGAAATCCCAATCATTTGCAAACTTTTTATAAATATAACTATTAAATGGTATATTATCTGATACTACAATATTTGGAACACCAAATCTAGAGAAAATTGTTTTAAGTTTAATTATTACCTCATCTGCACTCTTATTTACAAGTTCAGCAATTTCAATCCATTTTGAATAATAGACTATTACAACTAGATAACTTGCATTACCCAAGTCCATTATATCAACTCTTATCTTTTCAAAGGGTCTATAGGGAACTGTATGAGGTTTTAATGGCTCTTTACTATTAGCTTTTTTAAATGTTTCACATATTACACATTGTGATACTAATGTTTCTATGTCAGAGCTCATCCCTGGCCAATACATTATTTCTCTAGCTCTTTTCTTGCATTTCTCTATCCCAAAGTGAGCCTCATGAATTAGTTGTAGCATATCTTTTCTCAAACTATAAGGTACAATTAGTTTTTCATTGCTAAATAACAACCCTTCTTGAATATAAATGTTATTTTTAATTTTATAATATATTTTCACACTATTGTCTACATTTTTGTAAGATTTAGGCAAACCCTCTTTGATATATTTAACAACTATTTGTAATTCTGGATCTAATTCAGTTTCTTTTTTTAAATTGTACACGTCTCTTTTCACTCATGGGTAAATGTTTTGAAATAATATGCACAATATTTAGTATTTCAGGATCATCCCTTACAGTTTCACTAACAGGAAATGCTCTTGATAAAGTATCAGCGAGAAACATTTGATTACCTGGTACATAATTTATTTCAAAATCATACTTTAATAATTTTAAAATCATTCTTTGCATTCTAGAAGATATTTTATGCATAGGTTTCTTAACATTTGCCATTAAGGGCTTATGGTCACTCTGTACAACAACTTTATGTGCATATACAAAATTATGGTATTTCTCAAATGAGAAAACAATTGCCAATAATTCTTTCTCAATCTGTGCATAATTTTTCTCACTGTTTATTAAACTGCGTGAGACAAATGATACCGGTTGACCCTTTTGGATTAAACAGGATCCTAGACCATCTTTTGAACTATCACATTGTATTACTATTTCATCATCAACACTAAAAACTTTTAAAATTGGAGCTTTAGCTAACAATTCTTTAATGTTTACAAAGGACAATTCTTGTTCTTTTCCCCAATTAAATTCTACATTTTTATGAATGATTTTTCTTAATAAAGCAGTAACTTTAGATACATTGGGTATAAATTTTGAAAGAAAAATCATCAGGCCCAACACTCTCGTAACTTCAGTTTTTGATTTTGGTGTTGGCATCTCAACAATTGCTTTTATGTGATCTTTATCAGGTTTTATACCTGATTTAGATATAGTTTGACCTACATATTTTACATCAGACACCCTGTGACGTCTTACGCGTCTTTTCTTTAACAAGTCCTTTGGGTTCTTTGGGCCAGAATTAATGGCAACTCTTTTCCAACCAAATCCAAGAAACGAGATGTGAAGAGATGCAAATAATATAGGATAAATATAGGATCTTAGAGTAAGCGGAATGGCAATGTAAAGGAATGTTAGACAATTGATGTGTGTTGTGGCAGATGACGATTATTGCAGTTCGTAGTTCAAGATTGATTAATTTCTACTTGTCGTGGATAAACATATTCGTGTTCGACTAGAAGTTAACCGTCAAGCTGCATACCATTGCAGATAAAGACAAGTAGCATTACGGAATAATATAAGGTAGGATTGATTACACTTTATTAGAATTGAGGATTAAGCGGTTCGATTATTGAGATTGGTCGGAATTAGAAAATTGATCATATTATAAATATAAATATATATATTGTGTGTTGCATATTGTGTCATCGTAGATTCTCTCATATTAATTATTGTAATTATATTTGTTAAAAGTTTAAGTTGAATATCTTAATAAAGTAATATTAAGATAATGTATGATCCGAGTTCTTTCGCTAACCCTACACCTCTAGCTCACGCTGATACTTCGAGGGATGTACTTCCAAGGGGAGGTACATCACAACCCTATATTGTAGTTTATCTGGATTAAACTTTATATTTAACAATTTGGCTCTTTCAAGAACTCTAGACATAATTGCATCATGTGAATCCTCATCCCATCCTGCAACAATGATGTCATCAAAATAAATCTCTACTCCCTCAATATCTCCAAAAAACTTTTGATTTCTTTTCTGACATGCCTCAGGTGCAGAAAATATACCAAATGCCTTTTTGTTGAATTTGTACCTTCCAAAAGGTGTATTAACTGTACAAATTTCAGAGCTAACTTCATCTAAAGGTACATGCCACAAAAACCATCTTTCAAATCTACAACTGAAAATATTTTCTTGCTCTCTAATCTACTAATGATATCATCTGTACAAGGAATTTGATAATGTTCTCTTTTAATTACTTTGTTAAGATCTCTAGGGTCTAAACATAATCTTAAATTTCCATTGGGTTTTTCTACAATGACTAAACTTTGCACCCAATCAGTTGGCTTATTAACTTTTGACACTATTCCTTCTTTTTTTAATCTATCTAAAGTACATTTTAATTTTGGCTGCGAAGCCAGAGGAACACGTCTTGGTGGGTGAATTACTGGTACAACATTATCTTTTAAAGTAATGTGATATGGTTCATTTGGAAATTCTCATACCCCAGTAAATACATCTTTATAATGCTTAATTAACTCATTTTTACTTATATTACATTCAATAGCATCAATTCTTTCAATAAGTTTGAATTCCTTACAACCTCTTAACCTTAATATTGGTTTGGATTTTACATTTACTACATAGAAAGGCAAAAGAACATTTTTGAGTTTTTCAGTAGAGCAATTAATTATAAGGGAACCATTTGGCTTTAAATTAAAATTACCATATGTAGTTAGAGATATATTAGTTTTACTAAGTTTTGGAATAACTTTAAACATACTCAAAATATACAGTGGCAAAATATTTACTTCAGCTTCAGTATCCAGTTTAAAATTTACATCAAAACACTTATTATTTACATCTAATGAAACATTTTTATACTAAGCTGTTTCACTTACCATTTCAACATTCTTAAAATTAGAGTCTGTAATATTTTTCATTGCACATTTAGTTTCATTTTTATTCACAGAATCAATATAAACCAGTTCATTTTCAGGAACGTTCATTTCATGAATGTTCTTTGTATTCTGGAAACATTTAGTAGCAAAATGGTTTTTCTTCTTGCACTCAGCACAAATTTTCCAGAACGCTGGACACTCTCGAGGCTTGTGTTTTTGTCCACACTTTTTGCAGTTATACTGGGTTTTAGTCTTGTTCTGATTCTCCTTCACGAAGTTTATTGTGGCTGTATCGTACTTCATATTTTGGATTTGTTCCCGACTAGCTTCAGCTGCCCGGACGATTTCAATGGCTTTTTCCACGTTGAGGTCATTTTCTCGCAGGAGTTGTTCTTGGTAATCCACTGTCTTTAATTCCCAGGACGATGCGGTCTCGAATCAATCCATTTTCTTGCTCTGCAAACTCGCACGTGGATGCTAGAGTCTTTAGCTGAGTGACATATGTCTCAATTGCTTGGACCTCCAGTTGGACACATGAAAAAAATTTATAACGCTCATAAACAACATTTTGTTTTGGTGAACAATGTTCTTCAAATTTTTGAAGAACTTCCGAAAAAATCGATTTCGATTCTAACTTGAAGGTGTTGTATATTTCAAGTCCTTCACTGCCCAATAAGTTCAACAGGATTACAATTTTTATTTTATCTGTTCGATCGTCCTTTTTATGTTGCAAGCAAATAATTCTCCAGGTCTTGCCTCCATTTTCGCCATTTTTCTTTCAGATTTCCCAGCGAAAATTGCAGCGGAGCAGGGGGTCGGAAGGCTTCCATAACGCACGTGGATATCTTTTCAATTCGATATAATCGCTTATACTTCTGTCACCATGTTATGTTTTTTAGTTTCAGAATATTCTTCAGAACATTTTCATTCGAAGCGTTCAAACAGTCCTTGGTTATAATGTCATTTTATTAAGCATGAGGTGACAACGTCATCTCACAACAGCAACAACACAAGCAAGCATATACGGTTACAATACACAATTAACACAAGTACGCATTCACAGTTACAGTTATCATGACACACTACGTCACTGTTATCTCTTTTCACAGGCAAAGAATTAATCTCTTTTTCTTGATTGTGACTTATGTTATTCAACGTGAACACAAAAATCTGAGCGTCAGATTATGATTGCCAAGTTTTTGATCATATTTCTATTTTCGATTTTCGTCGTTCGATATCGATAGTCGGTGCACCTGGAGTAACTTTCAAATTCAACGGAGACTCGGATACGAATAAATGTTGTTGAGAAGTCGAAGGAACCGATTAATTTGATTCTGCACCACTGATGTAGCTAGTTCTGAGTGAGCCCTTTATCAAAATTCCTTCTGTGACCCTTTTTTTTTAGATAAGAAGGCCCTGTTAGTTGGACTATAGTTACACATGTTGGAACCCCTGTAGCTTGGGGGCCAGGTATCAGTGATACGGCTGATATGGCTGTAGCTACACCTCTCTTCTGTACTACAAGATTCAGTCTCACCGAGAAATTTCTTCATACCTGAACTTTAAACCTGGTTGGGTACAATTCTTTCTGCTTTTCTTTTTCTATTTGCTGCACCAGATTCCCATTTTCTCCGTTTATCTCTATCTCTCTTAGTGCCTAAGTCTGATATGATTGATAAATTATGAAAAATGTCCAGTATTACTATTATTTATTCTCATATAAGATACTTTTAAAACTTTTAATATGATATAGAAACATGAAGCGAAACTGCGTGTACATGCGATACTTTAGATGGCTTTCTAATGATGGAAAGTCCCGAGATATGCCCATCTCTGACCGGGGACTCCCCGCGATAGCAGCTTAACTCTTCAGCTAATGTTCCCAGATAAATATAAGCGGAAACGACAAAGTTAAGAAATTTTTATTAAAAGGAAATGGAAAACAATATTTTCATGAATTATTTATTCATATGCTTTAATGCATATCTAATAATAACAATATAAAATAAATATATTTTTTAAAAAAAGAGTTGATATACCGTATTATCCTGTATATAATCCGCGGATTATGTGTTAAAAAAGTTTTAAATTTCGTTCTGCGTATTATACGTCGCCACGGATTATCTGCGATAAAACATTCTCCATCAGAAAAGCTAACAAAAAAGTTTTGAAAGAAATGCCGTTTATGTTTTATAAAATAAATAATAGATGGCCCTTTCATGACTCGGATGACGTATATTAGTCATAACTAGTTTTTGTCCAATTACATTCAAAAACGAATTCAATTCCTCTGAAGGAAAAAACCGTTACGAGTCGCTGGCGCCATTTCCAGTTTTCTCTTGACTAGAGCTATTACGTCCTTTGAAAGTTTTCATCGTGTTGAAACGAAAGCGTCACGTTACACTGCAAACTTCAAGTTAAAAGTTATAGAGAAGGCTACCGAAGTCGGGAAGCTGCAAGGCTTTTCAACATTGACGAATTGAATATTCATTTGTAGAGAAAAAACAAGATCAACTTGGAAAATTGTGATCGACGTTAAAGAGCCGATAGTCGTGGAAATCCTCATAGGCTAGAATTAGAGGAAGAAATAAATAAATGGATTTTAAAAGAAAGAGACAATGAAAAAGCAGTCTCGATCTAAATTTTTTTTGCTATTAACTTGCTAAATTTAAAAAAAAAAGTTTTTTTCCGCGTCTAATGTTTCGTTTAACAACTCAAAACATAGATGGCAGTAGAAAAGAATTTTTTTTTGTTTTATTGAGATTATCGTAAAAATATTATCATATATAATTAAAGAGAAGTTTCATAATAATTTTTTTTCTGTACAATTTCTTGCTTCTATTTTTAATTATATTGCGTATTTTTTATCTTATGTGACACTCATTATCCGCAGTTTATATTTTTGGATTATTCGCCGTAAAAACTGCCGTGGATTATACGCCGCTGCGGATTATATACAGGAAATTACGGTACATCAATTTTTCGATATCTTATGGCGAGAAACAGATCGAGTAGAGAATTTTCTAATTTATTAATTATAAAAATCCCTGTGACGGGCACTTTTGGATTTTCCTTATTTTTCATTTAATTTATTTTGGCTTTGAGGCGTGAGGCCCTATGTATCACGAGGCCGTGGGCAGTGGCCCACCCCTTACGCCGCCCTTGCAACTAATACATTTCTTATACATGTTAACTAATTAAATAAAATAAAATAATGTATAGAATAGAATATTTAAAATTAAAACTAACATTAGGTAAATTAGGACTAAACTAAAATTAAGCTTACAACATTAGATTAGGAAAAAATGAAAATGGTTTATTATATAAGATGAATAACACTATAACATGGAGTGAATTCATTTGTTTCCCAACTATAGAATAAGAGAATGGATGAGTTATATGTCTGCAAAATTCCATTGCTCCTCCTATATTTTAATTCTTCGGACACCCTTTATTGGAAAAAGTGTTTTATATTACTAATATGTATCAGCATTTGCTTAATAGTTACAGTTTTGTGAGGTTTATCTAAAATATTTGTAATTATTTCTGGTAGAACCCCCTCAGTATAGAGGGTACTGCTTGTAAAAACCTTCTGGGGGGGTGGGGTGGACCTCAGAGACCTTCTGTACGTGAACGAGTGCAGACGCACTCCATTTGTTTTTAAACTTATAATTAATCTTACACTTGTTTTCGATGATTTACTGATTGAAATTGAGTCAAATTACTCTGATGATATGAACACTGATTGAAAAAAAGCATTCTACCACTGATTGACCCCTGATGACCGAATAATTTCCCTCTGGTGCATTATTTTGGCCAAAAATTTAGCACATGAAAGTTAAATCTCTAGATGAAAAGTTAATAATATAATATGCTGAGGGAAAAGAATCTTTTGATTAATTTACATTACAGCGAAATGGTAACAAAGAATTCTTAACAAAAATGAGTGTTTAAATTTTTTGTGTGCAGTTTTTGAGGTTAATAAAAGTGTTTTGATTTCTATGTAATTTTTAATGCATTAAAAAATAGCTGATTTAGTTTTGAAAGTACATCTTTGATATCTAAAAAAGGAAATTTATTAATTTCCGAAGTAAATCAAATTATTTTTATCATTTATCAGGAAAAAAAGAATCAATATATTGAAGAATTCAACATTAATTTTTGCCAGTTTGAAACTGTTTATATTTGCGGAATGTTAAAAATTTTAATATAGCTTATATTTATATATGTTAGGAAAAGTGTATTAAATTGACTAAAAAGATTTGTATTTTTAATTATGCGGCCGCTTTGAACAAATTTCTGTATTTCAGATTTATATTTTCTAAAAATTGGCTTTGCCTTTATTCAAAACGACACAAACGAATTGCAAGAAGAAATGCTGACTGTAAAGCCAAACTTATTGTTATAAAAAAAATAAAAAACCAAGGTCGCAAAAAAGAATGATAAATATTTGAAATATGATATACCATTGGTAGGTGAAGTTAAAATATCATTACTTCATAGGCATAATACAACATCAACAGGATGCTAAGAGTTAATAATGAGGCAATTTATTTTTTTAATTTAAAAAAATAGGAATAGTACTATATTAATACTAATGTATCAACTTTTTTCCAGGTTTATCAACAGTTGTACCAATATTTTTCAGATGAGATGTCACCAATTGAAGCCATTCGCTTTCATGAAAACAAATTTTTGTTAGAAGATAATTTCATGGGCTTAGCCAATGCTTCAATAAATCCGACTCACAATCAAATATATTACTCTCATAAATGTTTGAGGGAGGCTAACTTAGGCAGTTTAATAAATCCATTTGGTAAACTAAAAAAAAGTTCCCTTTTTTATGAATAAATTGGTAAATTTTAGTTTGATTTATTGTAGCATGCAGATTGTTTATTGTACATATTTTATATCTGTTTTTGTTGGCTCACAGAATGTTCTTTTATTTCATACAAGTAAAGTATTTGCTTAACATATTTGCAATGATTTTAAGTAAACCCTTATGAAAAATATTACAAGATTCTAAAATTAAATTTTTTTTAGAAAAAATGTTATGTTTAAATCATAATATGATTAGTAAATTATTATTTGACTTAACTAATTATCTTTTACTATTTTGCTATTTGTTTATTTTTCATAACACATCTGTAGCATTTATTTTTCAAGTTACAATTTTTTTAATTGTTTTTAATAACAATTTTTCTAAAAATATCTAAAGTTAGGAGTTTTAAAAACAAGTCAATTATATGAACAATGTTAACAATGCATCTATTGTTAACTGCATGTTAACAATAGGTTACAAAAACATTTTAAGGTGTAACTTTAGCTTATTAAAAAGTAGTAAACTGTTTTAAGAACATGTACTTGTTGAAGAAGTTCAACTAATGTAGCTAAAATATTATATTTCTAGTAAAAGCTATGCATTCGTAAATACTGTAGTAAATAAATAACTTATGTGCCACATTTTTAAACTTCCTCTTAGATTTGACCAAAGATTCTCATCATCGATGTTTTTGATGAAGTGGAATGAGATTATGGAGTGCTTTTTAATCGATGAGGTTGAAAAGCTTCCATACCTATGGAATCCGAAGCAACCTTATTTTGCTAAGAGGCTGCAAAAAAAATTGGATTCCAGCAGATCGCCACGAGGATGAGCGAGATGTGGCCGGCACTCGAAGTTTTCCTGACGCCTGGTAAGTTGAAATATTTTTAACAATGCCTTTTTTCTTTTTACTTTCTTGTCAAACAATTAGTGTAACGTCTGTAGTGTACTTTCATAATATCGGATCATCCTTACTCATAGTAACGGATTCTTGATCCTTACGTCTTATTGGCTGTTAAAACCCACTATTGAATTTCATTGGTCAGAAGAAATGTCCTCTGGTATTTCTCCTATCTTCCCAAAATTCCACTCTGACGAAGGGAATATATAAACTCGAACTTAATTATTTGTTATGTTTGAAAATAAAGTTTATATTTGTAAAATCACTGCAATTTTACTTTGCCACTTAACACAATACACCAAAAATGGTGACCCGTTCTTTGAATGTAAAATTAAAAAAATTTTAATCAAAATTTTTTTTTCCAACGTTGCCTGTGCCTTCCGTAAATATGGAGGATATTTCAGCGGTTAAAATTCCAGCTTTTGTGTGTTTCATCAGATCCTGCGCTATGGTTCGGGATGCTTGAATCGACCTTCGAATTGGCAGTTCCCAAGCCGATAACCGAACCAACGCAATAAATATAATTATTGCGCAGCTCATTTATCTCCCGATGCGGCAATGGCAGTTCGAGACGTAATTCTTTCACCTAGGAGCATAAATCCATATTCAAAATTAAAAGATGAAGTTATTGCCCGATGCGGTGAAAGCAAAAGCCAGGAAATTCGCCGTCTTTTAGCCGGAGAGCAGCTAGGAGACAGAAAGCCATCGGAATTATTTCGAGTGATGCAACGGCGATCAGAATCGCACAACGTGACTGATTCACTTTTTTTGGAATTATTTTTACAGCAGTTACCACCTAATGTGCAATCCATCCTTGCAAGTATTCAACCCCTTACAGCTCAAAAAGCTTCAGAAGTAGCTGGTCGTATTTTAAAGGTAACATCTGTACAGGTAAGTGCTACATCAAAATATTCCAGTGCCAATTCTGATGATAGTAGTGAATCAAAACTCCTCAAAGAGTTGAAACTTTTACGACAGGAAGTAAAAGAACTACGACGAAATCGTTTCGATTCTCGCAATCGCGGAAAGAGTCCTAAGCCAAAAGCATCAAATTTATGTTGGTATCATAATAAATTTGCCACAAAGGCAAGAAAATGTATTCAGCCCTGTTCTTTCCAGGAAAACTTGAACGGGCAGGAGTAGCGGCGACGTATGTCTTGCCTTCGACTTCCTGTCGCCTTTTCTTTCGCGATCGTAAATCCAACATTTGTTTTCTAGTTGATACCGGAAGTGATTGCTCAATCCTTCCGCAAATAAAACTCTAAAACAATCTTCTGCAGTTCAAACTTTTATTCCTGCAAATGGTACACCCATTCAAGTGTACGGGCGTAAATTAATGTCATTAGATTTAGGTTTAAGACGAAATTCTGTCTTTCCATTTTTTTTTATTTCTAATGTGTCTAATGCTATTATTGGGGCAGATTTCTTACATTATTTTAATATAAAACCTGATTTAAGAAATCGTACTTTATTTGATGCTTCTACAAAATTAAATTGTCATTGTATTATTAGAAATTCTAATATTTTATCAATTAAAACTCATGTTATTGATAATGATTTTTCTAAATTGTTGAATGATTTTCCTAATATTGTAAAACCACCATGTGCAAACCAAACAGTTAAGCATAATGTATAGTTCACTATATTGATACTTTTGGACCACCTGTTTGTGCTAAACCCCGTCGCATGGCTCCAGACAGGTTAAAAATTGCGAAAATGGAATTTCAGCACATGTTGGATTTAGGCCACATGCGCCCATCCAGTAGTAATTATTCTTCCCCATTGCATATGGTTCCTAAAAAAAAAAGCAATTATTGGCGCCCTGTTGGCGATTTTAGAGCATTAAATGCTCAAACAAAAAAGGATAAATATCCGATTCCTAGCATTCTTGATTTTACAAGTGATCTACATGGGGCAAAAATATTTTCTCATATTGATATTGTTAAAGAGTTTCACCAAATTCCGATTGCTCCCAAAGACATACATAAAACTGCTATTTGTACTCCATTTGGTCTCTTCGAAAGCACTCGAATGCAGTTTGGTTTATGCAATGCGACTAGCACTTTTCAAAGATTTATCGACGAAGTTACTCGTGGTTTGAAAGGTGTTTATGCTTTTATTGAGGATATCTTAATTGCATCTCAAAATGTTCAAGAACATACTACCAAAATTCCGTGCACTTTTTGAAAGACTTGATTATTATGGCTTAACGATAAAACCTTCAAAATGTACTTTCGGAGTAGATAGTTTAAAATTTCTTGGATTTCAAGTTTTCAGTGAAGGTATTTCACCTCTTCTTGATCGAGTCGATGCTATTCAAAAGTTTCCTAGACCTAACACTTTAACGCAATTGCGTAGATTTTTAGGAATGTATAATTTTTATCGAAGATTCATTCCTAAAGCAGCCCACATTTTAGCACCCCTAATAAAATTTTTAGAAGGTCACACAAACAAAAAGAAACCATCTCGTCCTTTGAAAAGTCCGCAAACTCCTCTTGAATGGACTGAAGAAGCGGAAAATTCATTTGCCGCTGCTACAACAGCATTAACTGATGCAACTCTTCTTAAGCATCCGATTCCTGGTGCTACTTTAAGTGTTTGGACCGATGCATCACATTTCGCCATTGGTAGTTCCTTAATGCAACTTTCTAATAGTAACTGGGAACCAATAGCATTTTTATCTTTATATAAAGCTTTCTAAAACTCAACAAAATTGGTCTACTTATGATCGAGAACTTTTGGCAATATATACTTCAATAAAAAATTTAGACACATGCTTGAAGGTAGCGAATATATTATATATACTGATCAAAACCCCTGACATACGCTTTCAAGCAGAAACCAGATAAATGTACCCCACGTCAACTAAGACATCTCGATTATATTTCACAATTTTCCACAGATATTCACTATGTAGTTGGAACAGAAAACAAAGTTGCAGATGCATTATCTAGAGTAGAAATTGATGCAATTATAAGACCACCCATTTTAGACTACAAAAAGTTTGCTCAAACACAACTTCATGATTCTGAAATTCAATCTTTCCTTAAAGCAGATTCTTCTATTAAACTAGAAAAACAATATTTTCCCCTTGAAGACGTTTCTTTATATTGTGATAAGTCACTCGAAACCCCTCGACCTTTCGTTCCTAAAATTCTCAGACAAGTGGTACTTCAAAATCTGCATTATCTATCCCATCCTGGAATATCCGCTACAACTAATTTAATTTCTAAGCGTTTTTTTTGGCCAGGAATGAGAAAAGACATCAAAAATAGAGTTCGAGCTTGTGCAAAATGTCAGCGAGCAAAAGTATTCAAACATACCAAAGCTCCACTAAGCACATTTGCTCTACCCGATGCTCGATTTGACCACATTCATATTGACTATATTGGACCATATCCGCCATCCAAAGGATATAAATATTGTCTTACTATCATAGACAGGTATACCAGGTGTGTGTGTGTGTGGCCTGAAGTTATTCCTACCGAAGACATGTTGGCAGAAACCACTGCTCGTGCACTTTTAAATGGTTGGATTTCTCGTTTCGGCACACCTGTTACAATTACAACTGATCAAGGGACAAATTTTGAGTCTTCTCTAATGATAGAACTTACAAACATGATGGGTAGCCGTAGAATCCATTCAGCTTCTTACCATCCACAAAGTAGTGGAATGATAGAACGATTCCACAGGCATCTCAAAAGTGCTATTATTGCCCATGAGGACGCTGGTTGGACCGATATTTTGCCTATCGTATTGTTAGGATTACGTTCAGCAATGAAGAACGATTTAAAAGCAACAAGCTCTCAACTAGTTTAGGGTACTAAATACTTTACTTTTACCATCTGATCTCATATCTTCAGAATCTTTTCAAACATCTGTGACACCCACTTATATTTCGAAGTTAATTACCATGATGAAAAAACTTAGTCCAACATCCCCTGATTCTCATAGTTGTACGAAGAGCTATGTACACCAATCATTAAGTACATGCACACACGTTTTTCTTAGAAATGACAAAATTCGACCCCCTTTAATTTCTCCTTACACTGGACCTCATTTGGTTAAAAGTAGATCTGATAAAAATTTTGTAATTTGTATAAATAATAAAAATGTAACTGTCACTATAGACAGATGCAAGTCAGCTTTTGAATTTTCAGGAGATTTTAATTCACAAAAGGGTAGTTCAAATTTTGAACCACCTCTCACCAAGCAACAAATTGAAGATAAAGCTGTTGTTGATAAAAATATCAGAACTACACGTTCTGGCAGGCACGTACATTTTCCTAAGAGATTAACTTACTAATTCAAATTCATTCTTAGTAATTTATATATGTATATCTTTTATTGTATTGTGTATATAAATTATTGTATGTGTTATTGCAATTTATGTATTTTATAGTGCCTTATTTTTGTAAACAACAAACATTTTTATATTTGTATATTTTTTTATGCCGTTCCCTTCGTCACTGGGGGATACTCTGTAGTGTACTTTCATAATATCGGATCATCATTACTCATAATAACGGATCATCATTACTCATAATAACGGATCATCATTACTCATAATAACGGATCATCATTACTCATAATAACGGATCATCCTTACTCATAATAACGGATCATCCTTACTCATAATAACGGATCATCCTTACTCATAATAACGGATCATCCTTACTCATAATAACGGATCATCCTTACTCATAATAACGGATCATCCTTACTCATAATAACGGATCATCCTTACTCATAATAACGGATCATCCTTACTCATAATAACGGATCATCCTTACACATAGTAACGGATCATCCTTACTCATAGTAATGGATTCTTGATCCTTACGTCTTATTGGCTGTTAAAACCCACTATTGAATTTTATTGGTCAGAAGAAATGTTCTCTGGCATTTCTTCTATCTTCCCAGAATTCCACTCTGACGAAGGGAATATATAAACTCGAACTTAATTATTTGTTATGTTTGAAAATAAAGTTTATTTTTGTAAAATATCTGCAATTTTACTTTGCCACTTAACACAATACACCAAACGTCTATTTCGTGTTGTATTTTAGAAATAATATGTACTTTTATTCTGTAAGCAGATCTCATTGTTTTGATAAAATTTCGCCAAATTATCGCCAAAGCCAGTTTGGCGTCAACAACAATGCTACAGCTACATGCTATGTATTGAAAAGTTTTTAAGTCAGTAATACCAAGGCTATCTTGATTCTGAAGGCTGCGACAGAGAACCCCCCAAAACAAGTCACATGATCAAAGGAGGGACGCTTTTCCCCACGTTTGACCATCACTTCACCAGTCTTCCATTAAAGCGTGTGATATAATGCTTTGCCTTACCACGTGTTTTTATGTTTGAAATGTAGTGAACATAACATCAACGATATCATTGGATATAAAGAGAAAGGTAGGATATTTATATTATTGTATAACTTTATATTCTTGAGTCATTATTGAATTTATTTTTGGTTTTGAAGATAACTAAGTATAATAAACTGATGCATTTATGTCAACATCACTAGTTATTTGTAAACTAAGATATGTTATTCTTTATGAGAAATTGGTGTTTAAATTTATGAATTTTTTTAATCGATCAAATAAATCCTTATCTTAAAAATATTGAAAGTTTTATTAATAACATAACCTAAAACTCCACACATTTTATAGTAATGCCTCGTTATCGTTATGTACCCAACTGCTCATCAAATAAAATACATATCCTTACATTTTCCCGGCTGTCCATCCTATTTGAATGAGATAACATTTTGATTAACATATCTCAGTGAATTACTAAATATTCTTAAAACGGTTAATGTTTTTGAAGAAATCTGCTTTATTAATTCTGTTCATCATGTTATGTGGCTATTCAATCTTAAGAAAAGTATGTTTAAATTTGTAATACATGAAAAATTTTGCAAGCTGTGAAATATAATTGCGCGTTAAAAGCGTGCTATCTTTGTACTCGGATAAATATGGTACTATTTCACTGAAAAATTTAATTTCAAATTATTCAGGAGAGATATTTAATGTTAAAGTAGGTGTTAAAGATTTCACACACACACAACGAAGTATTAAACAATTCAAATAAATCAGAGGATATCTCAATAGAAGAGAATAAAATTTTAATGTACATTACGGGTTATGCGTACATAATATAAAATTCGGATGCTCCGATTGCAAATGTATATTTCTTTCAAATAAAGAAATCAATTTCGATTCAGAAAATGCAGGACAAAACATTTGAGACTTCTGGATAGAAGAGGTTTAAAAATGCCCATAAAAATATTGCTATGAAAGTCATTTCAAACCAACATTTCATTTTTAATTTGTTACTATCGAAAACATTCGAATCAAGATTTCTTAAAGTTAATTGCCAATTAATTTGTGTGCATTTTCATATTTTTAAAAGATATTCATTACATTCGGGAATATATGCTTAAATAATTATTCTAAAAAGCTCAATGAAGAAATTTTAACAGTGAAGGATAGTGGAAAAATAAAGAAATTTAAGGCCAATTAGATAAATGTTGCTTATTATATTTCACTGTTTTATTTATTTAAATATTCAATCATCGAGATTGGTATACTATTCAATGTAAACATGTACTTCCTTATACTTCATTTTTTTATTCAAAATAGATTTTATGCACATGTTTAAAATAGTTCACATAACTATTACTCAAAGAAATTCTATTTATTTACATTATTCGTTTAAATCATTTTCATGAAGATTTTAGCATTCGAAGGATGTTAAATGTAAAATACTATTTTTTTTAGTTAAAAAAATTTTGTTTGATTTTTAAATATTTTTACCTAGGCATAATATTTATTTGTAACACATAAAAAATGTAAAAATTGGTCTGAATAATATCAGTTAAATTCAAATGATTCAAAACTTGAAAAAGTAATCAGTACATTGCCTCATTAATGATATATTCCATGAAAAGTCTTTTTTGCCAGATTTATATAGGTAAAGTATTCTTTTCTAATGTACATATTTCCTAACGCATAATCTAAAATCTATTTTTGCTGTATAATTACTGTGGTATCTAAAACTGTTTGTGTCATTTCTATATTTGCATATATTTTTACATGCATTGCATTCTTTATTTGTATATATTTTTGCATGAAGTTTGCATTTGTATATATTTTTGCATACATTTAACCTTTATTATGATTCATTGATTACAGCAAACGTTGCTACATTCACATGTTTTTTTTATTAATATGCCTCTAATGCTTTACTTTTCAAATTTTCTTTGCAAGTAAATGTAGCTTTTGTTATTTTATCTGATTGAAAATATTTTATATTGAGTCAGTTTTTACTTATATGTTTCTTACATTGTTATGAGCCTTTCACGAGTGATATTTCCCCCTTTTTCCTGGAAAGTATTAGACATCTTTCTAACGTATTAATACATAATTTTCATCTGAAAATATTCTAAATGAGAATTATAAAAAATAATCAATATAAATGTGGAAATACACTCTGTCGCAAAAAAATATATGCACCCAGAAGAAATCAGGCTACAATCACGAAACTCGGCAAGAATGTAGTCTGGTAAGAGATATGCAAATGATTAAAATTTCGAAGCCAATGAGACAAGGCTAAGTGTGCTATGCGCATATTAGTTGCGCAACTGGGAGAGTTTAAAAGCATGAGTACGAGCGCCGTACGGCTATCCAAACGAATCTGATGACTTTGATAGACGATATTGTGACTTAGGATGCCTCTAAGACGTAACCGGCGGCAGTACGAGCAGCTGACGGACTTTGATAGGGGCCGTATAATAGGCCTCAGAGAAGCAGGTTGGTCGAATAGACGTATCGGCCGCCACCTCGGTCGGAGCGATATGGTAGTTGCTCGGTGTTGGCAACAGTGGATCACAGAAGGTAGAGTGTACCGTCGCGGAGGGTCAGGACGTCCCAGGAACACAAATGATCGCGAGGATCGTGCAATCAGAAGAGTGGCCACTTCGGCACCAACAATGTCGCTAGCATCGATTCAACGCCACTTACCTCCTTCCAGACATCCAGTGCCATCAAGAGAAACCATAAGGGAGACGACTGACCGAAGTTGGCTTGAGGAGCCGACGTCCGCTAAGATGCTTACCACTGACCCCACATCATAGGCAGTGTCGACTGGATTTTGCCGACCTCGGGCAACTTGGAGTGTGACAGACTGGAGACGTGTCATCTTCAGTGATGAATCCCGATTCAGTCTCAGTGATGATGACCACCGCACACGTGTCTGGAGGCGCACCGGCCAGCGGTCCGATCCGGCATTTATTGTCGAGCGGCATACAGCAATTTCACAAGGTGTGACAGTGTGGGGAGCAATTTCTTGGGACACACGATCATCTTTAGTGGTCCTTCAAGGCACTTTGACAGCTCGCAGATACGTGGACGATATTTTAACGCCGATTGTGCTACCCATGCTATCAAGTCGCCCAGGTGCCATTTATCAACAGGATAATGCTCGTCCACATACTGCGCGACTCTCCCAACAATGTCTTCAAGGATATGACGTCCTACCATGGCCTGCCAGGTCACCAGATCTTTCGCCAATAGAGCATGTCTGGACGCGCTGGGAAGGCAACTGCAGCCGTCCCGAGATACAGGAGAATTAACTGCGCAGATGCAAACACTATGGCAGGATCTTCCACAGGGGGTCATAAGTGATCTAATTGAATCGATGCCACGCCGAATTTCGGCTTGTATAGCTGCCAGAGGTGGCTTTACTACTTACTGATTTTTAACCTTTTGCAAGCTGTAACCGCTTAATAAAATGATATTTTGTTCTGAATTTTTAATCATTTGTTTATTTTCATATACACTACATGCATACCAAATTTCGTGAATGTAGCTCAATTTCTTCTGGGTGCATATATTTTTTTGCGACAGAGTGTATTAGTCTACAACCTGAAAAGAAATAAATGTCGTAAGCTTTATATTCCTGACAGCTCTGCGACCAGTCAAGCATTCCCTCCTTTTGTGACGTCATCAAAACTCTGTCGCAGCCTTATCCTTTAAGATGGTCTTGGTAAAATACTCTTCTTATTTACTTTTATTTGTTATGTATTTGAATTATCTTCAGAAGTATTTGCGAAGTGTTTCATTTTAACCATCTGCGCTAGATGTATTATTAAAGTTGGAGTAAAATGTTTGAAATATATATATATACAGTCACTCCAAAAAGTATTGGGACACACTATCAGTACATAGATTTTTATCGTAATATTTTCCTTAAACATACAAATGAAAACAAAAAAAGAAGTAAAGGTTACTTTGGTAAATACAAATAATATTAATTTGAAAAAAATCCATACATTAATGCAATTATGGAGAAATATGAAAATAAAAGAAATCGAGTTAAAAAACGTGCTCAAAAAAGTACTGGGACACTTCCCAATAATTCAAGAAAAGCAATTCAAACTTAGAAATTAATATCTTGTTAGGCCACCATTTGCTTTTTATGAGCTCTCGAAGTTTATTTGGCATGGATAGGATCAATCTCTTGCAAAACTATCTATCGATTATGGTTCACTCTTCAACCAAATATTTTCTTAAATCCTGCTTGTTAGAAATTTGGTGCTCATATAGTTTAACTTTTTATTTAATTAAGTAAGAAATGCTTTTCAAACTTTTAACTCTATACACACTTCATTAGTTATAAATTTAATTCCTTTAAAGTAGTAGTAGTAGCACTAGCTATCAAAAAGACATTTAAGTTGATAAATTTGCAAAAATTCAATATTAATTAAACAGGGGTCTACCCCATACCGAAAAACATGACAAGGGGTCTATGAGACAAAAAAAGTTTGGGAACCTCTGTTTTACACGGACAATTGGAAGTAATATTTAATGCAGTCTGTAAGATTCGCCTGGAAGCTTTAAAATCTTTATAGATGGCGCGGCCATCGAAGGAGAGGGGAGAGGAAAAAATGGAGAGAAGGAGGAATAAAGTGAAAAAGATGATGAAAGTCAACAACATGGCGGAGGGAGATCGAAAATGGCGAAAGGGTGGATGGAGGGTGATTTTGCTAATTTAGACGAGAATAATGCTAAGTAATCAAATGTACATAGTTAGTTTCTTTTATATTTATTTGTGTTGTGTGTGTGTGGCTATAAATCAACAATAAATTTTGAGCCACTAGACTGAGAGCCTTTATTGTGCCTTGATTTTCTTTTGGAATCTTCAATGGAACAGAGAAGAACCTACTTACGATTTTTAGTGGCGCAGTCGCGTGAATGTTTGAAGATTTCCTCGAAGTTCCAGGTAAGAGAGAGGAGTCCACACTCAAAATAAAGTTATTATTGTTTGTATTGTATAATGCAAAAAGTGCATTATCAATAGCTGTAGTTTGTTTTGGAATAGATGATATGTTTACAGCATGATTCATTATAGAATGTCTAAAATAACAAATATTGGTCGGGTGAGTCATTAGAATCATTAAATGGTCACCGCGAGAAATATTTTAATTTTCCGTCAGAGGAAAAATTGGTCGGTGAGTCATTATAATCATTAAATGATCACCGCGAGAAATATGAGTTTTCTGTCATAGAAAAGAAAGAGAAGTCTCTGTCTGAAGTTTCTGTCATAGGAAAGAAAGAGACGGGTCGATTTCGAGCAGAGGATGAGGGATGTCGAAATGTAATTCGAAACCCAGAAAAAACTAATCGAGTTGGAAGGAGAAGGTCATTTCACAAGAGCATGCCTAGACATAGAAGTGTCCACAGATAGAGGCAACATTGGAAACGAAGTGAGATCCAACCTTAGCAGTGAGACCAGACTCAAGGTTGAAGTGGAGGATAGACTCAAGGCTGATGAGGAAGCCAAAGCAGTGGATTAAGCGCTGAAGATGGAAGAAGAAGGAAGAATGAACGAAAGAATAGCTTTGGATGGAGAAATGAGATTGAAGAAAGAAAGATGGCTTGCGGAAGAGCAGATGCGGCATGTTCAAGAGGAACGTAAAACGAGCATGAAAGAAGAAAAGAAGTGTTTACCAGAAGAAAGATGTAAAAGAATGAACGAGTAAAATCAATTGTTAAATGAAAAGGAGGAAAAATTGTCAGATGAAGAAATGGAGGTAACCCAAGCAATCGAGAAGGTTCTTGTGTCTAAAGGTGAACAAGTTCAGACGCGTAGTGCAGATTAATAGGCCGCAGCACAATCTGTTGTTGTGGAGAAAGAAAAGGAAGAAATATCAGTTGATGTGATAAAGGATAAAGATGATCTTAATCCCGTAATTCTTAGCAAAGAGCGAATTGACTTTCATGAGGATGAAATTGAAGACGAAAAGCCAAAATTGCCTAAAAGAAAACGCAAAAATTTAAGCAGAAAGACATTTGCCGAGTTACAACAAAAAGTGAATCTAAAAGCCTCAAGCAACATGGTACTCATACCCAAGCACTGGAATTTTAGACGCGAATATTCACAAGATAAAAGTGGAATGGGAAAACTTGCGTGGAAATTGGCAGATTTTATCAAGCGAGATGGTACTGTGAAGATACGACGATCATCGCGAGAAAATCGAAGCACCAGGAAACGATTTCGACTTAAATTGAGAACACACGACAACATCTACCGGGACAGGAAGGTTAGGCGTAAAACCCGACCCCTAGACTTTAAGATTGTTGACCCAGCGTGGATGAAGAAGGGAGTTGTACGTAAATTGAGGAAGAGTGAAATAGAATTTCAGAAACGTTGTTTTAAACGACGTGCCAAACCAAAAGTGACCATTCGGGGAGGTAAAGCCTCGCCTCATTTATACTGGGAACGAGGAAAGAGGGGTAGCAGAGACATAATCATAATGTATCTTTACTCTCATTAATGTTTTTTTTGTTTTGTTAATATTGTATATGCATATATGGTAGCCGTCATATTCAGTTAAAAGTGAAATTTTTGTAGGTTACTTGGAAAACGTCTATTATTGATTGATTTATGTATTGGCTGTTTTAGAGTCTAATGTATCCTTTTCCTTATTACTGTTTTTGTTTTAATGTTGTATATGCATATTGGTAACCATCATATCCGGTTAAAAGTGAAATTTTCATACTGTATTTCGAAAACGTCTATTATTGATTGATTTATGTATTTTGTAACGTCGTGTATAGCTAACCATCAAAAAAGTGTTACAGCCTAATATAAAATAAAAGCATTGTTTATTTGATAAACAATTTGTTAAAGAAGCATTAGAATTCAGTTCATATGCCAAGCCGGTGCAGTCAGTCTATATTCTATTTCTCAACGCCACCGGCGTTCATCGTCTTACCACTCCAATGTCGGACTAAGCCCTTTTCTACAGCAATCGCTTCCCGTCCGTTCCAACCACGGCTCTCCTCTCCTGCCTTCTCCATCCAGGGCAGGATTTCCCCCTTTTCTCCATCCAAGGCCGGGCTCCTCTCTCTCTCGTCTCTTTTTTTCTCCCTCGTCTTCTGAAAAAGAACCCTTTTAACACCAGGGGTGTGTTCACAACACGCCCCTCGTCCCTTCTTATTGGCAGGTCAGAAAAGTCTCTTGGCCTCCCTCGTCCTATTTGCGCATAACACGCCAAAACACACTTCCTTGTCCCACTTCTGGACACACTTGTCCATCACGCCACCTGTTTCTAGTATCCCTTTCACTCAACACCAGAAAAGACGACATGATTATTTTAAGATAAGCTTCGCTTATTGTCAATGGGGCACCGGCTCTCCTTTACCATTATGGTGACCCGTCTGGCTGTCTTCACTCCCCGAGTTCAGACAATAAACAATGGCCCCATGGCCACGTGCCCTGGTCATTTTACAGCTGGTGGATCTTAAAAATTCAGGGACAATCGATGGAAGTGAGATCACAACAATCGAAGACGTCGTACTTGTCCCTTAACAGCTGGTGAAACCCTAAAACTTATCGTGAATCGAAAGATGGGGATTCACAACAATCGACGATGTCACAACTCCTTCCCCCTGAAAAGGTCCTTTTCTCTGGACTGCTCTGGCCTCAGTTTGGTTCAGTTCATAACATTTCACACCGAAAGGTGGTCTTATCAATGAGACCGATCAGGACAGCAATCCAAGTAACATATACAATCACAAGTAAAATAACCAAATCAATCCAAAATCCTATAAGACGTACACTTTACAATAAAAACTTGGAATTCCGAATGTTGGATTATTTTTTTCCATTTCTTAAAGTTACCTCACACTTTAAAATTTAGGGTTTTAAAGAAGTTAAATCAAATTATAATACAACAAATCGCTCATTCAATTGTGTTAAACATCTGAGAGCGTACACAGTACAAAGAGACACAAAAGATTTACCATAACACATAATTTCCTTCCACCTTACACACACACCAACACTCATACTCATACAAATATTAATCCACACCTAGCACAAATTCTAAGAATTGCTCATTTCCACCTACTTATTCTAACGGAATTTCCAACGATATTAAATAAACAAAATAAACCTTTATAAATTCCAAGCTTTGCAAAAAACATTAAAAACCAAATTTTTACATTAAGAAGTTTAAACTAAGACTTTTTAAATTTAATTAAATCATGGCTATCAGTAAGCATTCTCACAACCATTATAACAATTTTTTCACAATTCATGGGATTGTCTTACATTACGTTAGTTATTGAGGAAACACTTTAATTGGGATAATAATTAATATACCTCAATAGCCCATGAAATGATTTCACTATATCTACATTATGTACACGGAACAAACTTGCCCATGGCTCTAATTTACCTTTGGTCGGTCCGACTTCCGACCCAACCCTACTCAACCATTTTAATACAAAGTCAATTTGTTGACCCACGATGCCGCGTTGCTCTTTCCTACAAAACTTTCCCTTTTTAACAAAATATAAATCTCGGCTCGCGTCACCTGGTTCAAATTCCTATACTTAATACATTTAATACGAGGGTACGGGTATCGGCTCACTCTTCCTAACCAAACAACGGGCAGAGTACGGATGGACTGTCCCATCCCGTTTACACCTAAATCTAAAAGGTACTCTGTATCCTCTCGTAGTGAATTAATTAACATCTGGGATGAACAACAAGTTTTGATTCTAAACGGTTTTCCCGTAATTAAATTAATATCCTTCTGCCTTAAAACAATCGTCCCAGGATCTCCCTTCTTTCTTTTTAGCGTTAATCATTCTCAAGTAGCTACTTCGATCAGGCGGTAATTTAAAATACAATTGACTTTTCCTTAAATTACCCTGAAAACCAAAATCCATAATTAGCTTTACCGAATAGAGAGTTTCGAAATCCATTCCTTCTGCGCTATTCTCCATAACCAAATTTGCCAATTCCGGCTTTCTACGGTACAATTTTATTAAATTAAGACGATAAATGGTACTGCGAACTCTTTTTCCGAGTAAATCTATCTCGAAATTAAATTCTGAACCAATGTTAGACTCATTATCCGTCTCTAAGTTATCCTTATAAATCTCCTTGGTTCTGAGAGAGAAGCAATGTCATTGCTAACCCGTCTTCCAAGCCTTTCCGCACATCTGCTTTACACATGTTTTCTTTTTCCCCATTTAACTGCCCTGCTATCTTAGCCATTGTATGATTTCGAAAACTTTCCTGATCCACTGTTAACTGCTTTTCAAAACCCTTAACGTCTCAAGGGTATATTTTTTTTCCTCGCAGATATTCTCACAAATCAATCCTTCAGGGTTCGCCACTCCTTTATCTCCTTTCAATTCAAAAGAGCCAACTCCAATGTTATCCGGATTTATTACCCGCTGTGCACCCATCGCCACAGCTTTGACCCTTCCTTCACATAACCCAGCCTTCACTTTCACTTCACAATCACTATTTATATACAGGTTGAATTCTTTCCCTTCCACAATCTTAAATATATCATTCTTTTCTGTTCCTCTCCCTCTTACTTCAGACGGGGGGAAAACGTTCGTCCATCTCACTGGGGGTCACAATTCTCATTTTCAAAATCACAAGACGTGGCATTCTCCACGCTAAATTAACTACCGGGTTAATTAACGGCCTACACTTATTAACCGGTTCACTAACTTCTGTGGTACGGTTTCCTGACAAATAACAAACATTTGCGAGATTGTTAATCCTATTCCCTGCCTTCAATTTATTTTCATTTAACTTATTTCTGAGTTGACCTCTCAGTCTTTCCAACTCAAATTCCCTAGCTAGTCTACGTTCCTCAAATTCTTGGTCCCTTTCTTCCAAAATACCCTCCAACAAATATTTAACTGACTCTTCGTCATAGTATTTACTTTGACAAATTCTCATCTTAAATTCTATCTTGG
>BMAU01008403.1:0-18609 GCA_019973935.1 Trichonephila clavipes
AGTGAACTATAAAAGAATTTTAAAAATCCTCACAGTATTACACTTTATCCTGGTGAAATACAAACAATATAGTCAGTTTTTTTTTTTCTATTTTTTCAAAAGTAATTACCATTTTTATTTTATACCTGAAAGGAACGTGGGGAATTTAAGTTCACAAAGATAAAACTGACTTTGCTGCTTAAATTGTGTTAGAGCAACTTCAAGATAATTTGTAGTTTTCTCCTTAAACAATTGTTTCAATCCGATAGGGTGGGAGAGAATTTGGGAAAGAGATAGCAAAAATTCTTTCGAAACATTCGATGGGGAAGAATGTTCAGTGATTCACTTTTAAAATGTACATAATTTCCTTTGCAGGTTCTGGTTAACTAGCAGCGGTAACCATTGGGCTCATACACATTGCTTGTGCCAGGGAAATATCTCAATATTTTTTTCTGTTGTGTCCCTATGAACTGGATTTATATTTTTCATCCATTTGTATGTTCTTGTCCTTAATAACATTCAAATTCAATCTTTTTTTGTTTGGGTACTTTAAGCGCCTACTTAATAAGGGTTCCAAATGCTTTCATGTTTGCCATCCAGCATTTGATAAAAGTACCTTCACTGTCTAGAGTTAAATCGTATTTACTCTTGAAATTGCCCCAGAAATACAGTAAATGCATTTTTAATTGAAGGATACACTAACATTCATCACTGCATTTTCTTAACTGGGTTTTAAAAATTATTTCCAGGGGAATTCGACTTTTTTCTCCCTTTAAATAATTTTCAACCCCAGATTTTCTTTCTCGATACTTTCGTGATCACAAAGCCACTAATGATAAGTAATCCAAGAGCTTGATTCTATCTCTAAATGAATAGAAAGAGGGGGCTTGGAAAATATAGTGCTCTTTTAATATGCATATTCAATCATTCCTTGGGCACTGGAAAGCCAATTTTACAGCCTCGCTGATTACCTTTTTATAATCCTAAATTTCTAAATGAATTCTTCTGCATTTATATTAATAGCTATGTATAATTTATATAAGAAATCTATCCTCATGCCATCAATCCCAATACAAGAACTAATGTTTTCTTTTCCTTCCTCGCTCCTTTAGATAACATGCATCTAACCGAATCAATCAGAATGGTTTCCATTTGGTAAGTTAATGTTTTTTTCTACTTTTCAAAGTATTAATTTTATTTATTTTGGCTTGTATTCAGTTTGAACATTTTACAGAATGTGTTCAATTGATTTGTGAATTGAAAACATTAAAATTGCGAATCCTATTGAGTTTTAGATCAATTTCTTACTTCATCCATCCCAGTTTTATTTTCATTAGTTTTTTTAGTTAGATATGCAAATGTTAGCTTCAGTCTAAACTGTTAATTCCATACTCTTCTGAGATAATGAAATTGGAGAAAATATACATGCATCTAATTTTGATCAGAAATTTCTGCATACATAGATAAAAATAATTCAGCTCGGAACCAAAATGCTTAAGAAAGAGAAATTTCTTCTTTCTTTTGCATTCCAAAGAATATTAAAATGGCAGATATTGTTTTACTTTTCTTGCCTTTTGTTTAAAGAAGCTACTTTAATTTTTAAATAAGCTTTAAAAAGTATATTTAAATGTTTTTTTCTTCTATATAAGTACTCTGCAGAATTTGATCATGGTACTTTCAGAGCGTCATAATTATCAAAAATGAATACATTATAACTTTGTGTAAGCATTTCAATTTCTGTTAAAGAAATAATTAATCAGGAAAAAAGCTTCCAAATAATGAAATTTAAAAACTAATTTATACCTCTGGAATCTCTTTGATTGTTTATTGTTAAAGTTTGATATTTTAAATCTTTTCTGAGATGTGAAGCAATAGTAATTAAATTTTAAGAAAGAAATTTTAGTGTTAAGAAAGATAAATTTCTTTGTTCCGCAGAATACTAAAATGGCCGATTTTTTTTTTTTTTTTTTTTTTTTTTTTTTTTTTTTGTTTTCATTTTTAAATAAGCTTTAAATAGTCTACTTAAATGTTTGCTTCTTCTGTAAGTTCACTGCAGAATTTGATTATGATATTTTCTGAGCATCTTAGTTATCCAAAATAGGTACATTATAACTCTGTGTAAGCATTTCATTTTCTGTTCAAGGAATGAGTAGGACAAAAAAATGCTTCCTAAATCACAAAATTTAAGAACTGATTACTACCTCTGGAATTTCTTGGATTATTTTATGATGAAGTTTGATATTTTAAATCTTCTACAAGATGCGAAGCTGCGTAATTAGATTTTAAACTCAAATTTAATAGTATATTACATTTATTGAAAATAGTACTTCCTCTAATGCCAGAACTTCCTTAATTGGTAAACTTTAAGATCACATTGCATGTACAAATAGGAATCCTGGATAGATTAAAAATCTTTTTCAGCTATATAGAATTTTTTCCAGTATCTAGAGCATTGAAGGAATTGAATTATAAAAGATTTTTCTCACCTTCCTCCTCTCTCATATATCTTGCGCCTAAGTATCAGCCTATAAGCTCTAGGCTTCTTCTACTGTTAGGATGTCAGAGAAAAGAGAACCAGTTGAATAGTCATCAGCTGATGCGTCAGGGGATTGTCAGAATGGAGGGTTGGGGGAGAAGTTCCGCTCGCGGTGAAACAGGCAGGGGACGAAAAAAGAGTTCTTCAATTGACTGATGATGTTGCATTGTTGTTTGGTTTCATTCATTTGCTAAGCAAACTCAGAAGCTTGCTTGGAGAGTTGTTGCTCTTTGCAGCATACGGTGGGTGGATGGGGGAAGAGTTCTGAAGGGGTTCTGCGTGTTGATAGTCACGTTGTAATGGTAGGGGATGGATGAGTGGAATCTGGAAGCTAATTCTGCAATCAGGGTGTGTATTGGTTCAACTCTTAGTTCCTCGTGAAGAATATATCTTGGTAGGAACAGAGGAGCTCTTGCTATTGTTCTGATTGCTCTATTTTGGATGTGCTGGAGATTGTCAATGTGGATGGTTCCTGCTGATCCCCAGATTGGACAGGCGTAGAGTAGGAGGGGGGCAGAGGTATTGTTTGTAAACAAAGAGTCTATTCTTGAGTGACAGTTTGATTTCCTGCTGATAATGTCGTTTAGAGAGTAGAACTTCTTCCAGAATTTTTTTTGTGGTTTCCTCAAAGTGAGGTCTGTATGTCAGGTTGTCCTTGATAATTAGTCCAAGGCAGTTAATTTCAAAAGTCCATTCCATTGTATTGTTGAAGATTTGGAGGGGAGGAGGGCTATTGTGAGATCTAGTTTTTCTGAAGACAATAACATGTGTTTTTTCATTGTTGATGGCTATCCACCATTTGGTTAGCCATATTTGCAATTTAAGGATGTAATTTTGAGTGAGATTGATGGCTTCCTCCACCATGCTTCTGTTACAAAGAATTGCAGCAGCATCGGCGAAGAGGCAGACTGTTGTGTTATCGTTCGTGGGGAAATCACAGGTATAAATATTGTAGAGTGCCGGACTAAGGATCGATTCTTGAGGAGTTGAAGTTAGGATTGGACGTTGGCTGGAAAGCACATTGTTTAGTTTTACATTGAAAGTTCCATTGTCCAGATAGCTAAGATGTATACATTTTTAAATAGGCTTTAAATAGTCTAGTTGAACATTTTATTCTTCTATAAGTACAGTGCAGAATTTGATTATGATATACTCAGAACTTCGTAGTTATCAAAAATCAATACATTATAACTTTCTGTAAGCATTTCATTTTCTGTTAGAGGGTTGAGTAGGCAGAGGAAAAGCTTCCAAAATCACGAAATTTAAGAACTAATTTATACATCTGGAATTTCTTGGGTTGTTTATTGTTAAAGTTTATATTTTAAATCTTTCACGATATGCGAAGCAGCACAATTAAATCTTAAAAAAGAAAATTTAGTGTTTAAAAAAGATACATTTCTGCTCTCTTCTGCGTTCCACAGAGAATTCAAATGGCAGGTATTGTTTTTGTTGCCTTTTGGTTCAAGAAGCTGTAGAAATATAAAAATAAGCTTTAAATTGTCTCTCTAAACGTTTTATTCTTTGATAAGTACAATGCAGAATTTGATTATGATGTATTCAGAGCTTCGTAGTTATCAAAAATGAATACATTATTACTTTGTGTAAGCGTTTCATTTTCTGTTACAGGCTTGAGTAGGCACAAAAAATGCTTCCTATATCACGAAATTTAAAAACTGATTTATACCTCTTGAATTATTGAATTGTTTTATGTTAAAACTTGATATTTTAAATCTTCTACAAGATCCAAAGCTGTGCAATTAAATTTTAAACTAAAATTTAATAGTTTATAACGGTTATTAAAAATAGTTTTTGCTGTATTGTCAGAGCTTTCTTAATCATTAAACTGTGAGATGGGCATTGCACGTAGAAATAGGAATACTGGATAGATTGAATATATTTTTCAGTTATATAGAATTTTTTCCAGTATCCAGAGCATTGAAGGATATGAATTTAAAAAGTTTTTTTTTACCTTCCTTACAGTATCGCACATTATCCTGGTGAAATACAAACAATATAGTCAATTTTTTTTGTCAAAAATAATTACCATTTTCATTTTATACCTGAAAGGAATGTGGGGAATTTAAGGTCACAAAGATAAAACTGACTTTGCTGCGTAAATTGTGTTAGGGTAACCTTCATGATAATTTGTAGTTTTCTCCTTAAACAATTGTTTCAGTCCGGTAGGGTGGGAGAGAATTTGGGAAAGAGATAGCAAAAATTCTTTCGAAACATTCGATGGGGAAGAATGTTCAGTGATTCACTTTTAAAATGTACATAATTTCCTTTGCAGGTTCTGGTTAACTAGCAGCGGTAACCATTGGGCTCATACACTTTGCTTGTGCCAGGGAAATATCTCAATATTTTTTCTGTTGTGTCCCTATGAGCTGGATTTATATTTTCATCCATTTGTATGTTCTTCTTGTCCTTAATAACATTCGAATTCAATCTTTTTTTAATTGGGTACTTTAAGCGCCTACCTAATAAGGGTTCCAAATGCTTTCATGTTTGCCATCCAGCATTTGATAAAAGTACCTTCACTGTTTAGAGTTAAATCGTATTTACTCTTGAAATTGCCCCAGAATTACAGCAATTGCATTTTTAATTGAAGGATACACTAACATTCATCACTGTATATTCTTAACTGGGTTTTAAAAATTAGTTCCAGGGGAATTCGACTTTTTTCTCCCTTTAAATAATTTTCAACCCCAGATTTTCTTTGTCGATACTTTCGTGATCACAAAGCCGCTAATGATAAGTAATCCAAGAGCTTGATTCTATCTCTAAAGGAAAAGAAAGAGAGGGCTTGGAAAATATAGTGCTCTTTTAATATGCATATTCAATCGTTCTTTGGGCACTGCAAAACCAATTTTACAGCCTCGCTGATTACTTTTTTTATAATCCTAAATTTGTAAGTGAATTCTTCTTCATTTATATTAACCCTCTAAGTGGATGACCCGCTAATTGAAACTCACTTGGAAAGCAGTCTACTTTTTCAGAGCTAGTGGTAGCGAAACGGTTTCTTTTTAATTTTGCGAACTTCATCGAAAGTGCACCACAATTGTATGGCTTCCCCTCTTAAAGCTGTGTGAGGTTCTGAAATGGGTTTTGCTGAGGACGATTTGATTGCTTTTTTGGTTTCTGTGTTGTTGGAAAGGGGAGATTTCTTATTCGCAGCTGTTGCCTAGGGTGAGTATTGTGTGATGGACATTTTATCCACTTCACGGCCAACAGAAACTTCTCCCAATTTATTGCAAACAAGAATATAAATGGTAAAAAATAAAGTTGTAAAGAAATGACTCATTCAAAGTTGAAAAAAAATTTTTTTAATATATATATATATATAAGCAAAAGAAAATTTATTTTTTTCTCCTATTATTTTTAAGAGCTTTAAAAATTTTCAAAAAGAATTTTTTTTTTTTTTTTTTTTTTTTTTGGTATTACAATTTTAACCAGATAAAAGCTCTCTGTAGTCATTGTTGAATATCACACGAAGAAAAGTCAAGAATATTTTCCTGTTATTATTATTTTTTTAATTATGAGGTAAAAAGTAAAAGTGATTGTTTTTTTATTTAACAAAATTATAATAAATGTATCATTATATATGATGAATAATTTTATAAAATAAAACTGGGCTTTCTGCAATTTATATATTTTTAATTAACAAGAACATAAAAAGTCATTTCAATGCCTTCAATTTATGCAAATTTTAATCCTTATCTTTATATTTTTCTGTTGAATGATTTTTTTCGCTCTAAATCAACATAACTTGCACTGAGAGAAAATACCCTCACTACGTCAGCATTTGCACACATAATACACATTCAATCAGTGGCGTACACAAGGGAAGGGATCCTTTGGTCCATCCCCCCAATGCACGTGATTTTTTTTCCGATTGATTATAGTCCCATATATATATGACTAGCTGCATGGCCCGGCTTTGCACGGGCTTTCTCTTTCCCTCGTGACGCCAGCAATTATGTGTGTGTTTGTACGCACGCAATGTGAGTGATTTCTAAAATTATTTCATTAAATTTCCCTTTTTCGAAATTTGTTCCACATATTTTCGATTTAAGACAGGTTTTTTCCCCTCCCTCTAGCCCGGCATAGCACGTTTTTTTTAGTGTAAAATTACTGTTTCCTCTTTCCCTCCCCTCACAGATAAAATATAGTTTCAAATTTCGATCTATGACTTTTAAAAAACAATATTGCATTGGTTAAAAAATTATTAATGTGAAGCAATAAAAAGAAAACGATTCTTTAGTTAGCTTAAAAATGTCTCTGATATGTATTATTATCCAAAATAATAGACAATGTACTTTTTTAATTAACAAATAATTAATTTAGTAATGAATTAATAGAAATACTTTTAAAAAACATATGTATATATATATATAAAGTTATAAAAAAACAGTATGGGGGAAGCGTAGATATATATTTACATGTACTGAAAAAAAAAAACATTCAAAAAAAAAAAAACATTTTGATATTTAACTTTAATTTCATAGTTTTCCTTCCACTGTCATAGTTACAAATTTTGTGTAATGAACGCTTAAAATAGTGTAAATAATTTATATCAGGAAGTGTAATACATTAATATTATTTTATTTGTTGTATTTATTTTATGTTAAAATCTTGCCACCACCTCTCCCTTTTATTATGAAATAAAAACAGTGACGACACTGATGAAGGGAATCAATGAAAAGCGAAAGCACACTGAGGCATGGCGTAGACAAAACAGAAGGGATAAAAAAGATAGATTAATGCTGTCACGGGCTTTTTTGCAAATGGCAGAATTTTTTCCTACTTTCTGGACAATTGTCGTTATATTTTGAAAACTTCTCACAATATCTTTATAAATTTTAGCCTATGTGTTATTCTGATTTATAAGCTATATTACTGTAAAGTTTCATTAAAATCCATTCAGTTGTTTTTGCGTGAAAGACCCACAAAGATACTCACAAACTTTCGCATTTATAATATATATTAGATAAGTATTATATATATATGCATTGTTTTGTACAGTAAGTAACTGTTATTAATAATTAATTTTATGAATGCTAATTATTCATTCAATAATTAATTTTTTAATGTTTTTTGTTCCCGAAAATCAAAAGAATATGTTAGGTTGTGAATTGGAGTATAGGAGAATAGTGGACTTTTGACCCTGGACCCCCTCCTTGAAAAGTTCCTGTTTGTGCTACTGCATTCAATCAATAAGAAAATATATTTTTCTTAAAGTGTGTTGGCGAAAGTGTTTCTGTCCATTTTCTATTCAAATTTAATTTTTAATCTTCCCTTTCCTTTAGTATTTCATCCTTTAAATGCATATTCGCACATATCTATGAATGGTAACTATATCTTTCTATTCAGTTATTACAAAGATGTATTACCAATTAATTTTGTCTTTTAAAATAGTACACTTAAAACAAATTACGTAAGTAAAATTAGCTGATAATTAATAATATAACAAATTTTATAAGCAATTTTAACAGTTAGAAATGTATCCTTAATTCCAGTACTAGAACCCTATAAATGGTTTTTTTGTTCTTAAATATTAACAGTAATAATTTATAATCATCATCATAACTCGTTCTATATTGCAAAAAATCCCTACCTTTTTTGCTTTTGAAATACTATTATATTAAAAATTTTGTGTAGTTTAATAAAAAAAAATTACGCCTGTGGGAAAAAACGCATCATAAGTTTTGGTTTTTAAATAATTTAATAGAGAATTTTTCTAAAGGCATAACAATAGCTTAAGCATAAAAAAAAAATCGGGGAAGGGGTGCATTTTTTTTAAGGATCATATAATTGGAAAACTTGCTACGAATTTTTGATCTGAAAACCAATTAGGTTTTAAGAAATTTTAATGTTCTGAGTTTTAATTTTAGTTTCGGTTTTATATTTTAAAGCATTTTTGCATTCCTAAATTGAATTTTTTTTAACACAATCCATTATTTTGTGTGAAATGGCTATTAACTGCAATTTTAATTTCTAAAATCATTTCTGTTTGCTCATGTTTTTGAGTTTTCTCACATTTACTTAATTAAGATTGATTTAAAGACCAATATATTTTTTGACACATAGTTTATATAATTTAAAAGCTCTTTACTTTGTTTTCATTAATTTTTTTCCTTTTGAAAAATGCCATGACCAAAATGTATGCAGGTTACTGTGAGAAATAATACTTGAGAGGGATGGAATATGACTGAAAATGGTAAATCTAAAATCCAGCTTTCAGGTGATATTACAATTAGACTACAGAATACAAATGTTGCAGAATGAACTAAATATTTCCCTGATGTACCAAACTGCATTATAATAGATATATTGTAGTTCTACATTACGGTATTTTAATGTCATGCAACAAAAACTTAAAACTTGCTTAACTGCCACGATGGGGAACTGAGAAAAACATAGATATCATTTACAAACTTGGTGATTTCTGGATTACGTTTGTATCACTATTATTTTCTGTATAGATAATTGCCCTCCTGATAACTCCCTTTGCAAACTTCCACACCACACCAACATGAGGACTTTGGGCCTCGATATATTTAACGTGCATCAGCTCCTCTTCGACGCTAGGCTTTAGTGGCACCACGGTTCGAACATCAGACACGAGTTCATGGCCATGACCACCAGGCTACCGTGGCTGTGAAAGAAAATAGCAAGCTTGAAAGAAAGGTAGTGGAGAAGTATATTTGAAGGAATAACTTCAAAACTTAAAGAAAAAACAAAACATTTATTTTAGAAATAATAGTTAATATAACTTCGTATACCTAAAACCACTTTATACACAGTGTATTTTGAAAGGGAACATTTCCCCTTTTAGAGAAACTTACTATAATTATGTCAAATCACTTTCATTTTGCTGTAAGGGGATCCCCGAACCAATGTAATTTTTTTTGATACACAAATTTACTTATGGTTGAATCCAATACAATTCCCTACCCAATGAGTGAAACATCTTTTTTATCATATGAGTTGTGTTTGAATAGGAGAGGGTTAGTTAATAAGAACATTTAAAACAGGTGTCGGCAATCTATGAACCTGTGGCACGTGGTACAATTCTCGGCGGCACTCGGCACTACTCTGCAAATTTGTCAATTTTTGAGTGGATGGAAGTTGATAACTTTGTATAATAGACCTTATTTGATAAACATCTTCAGAGTTCTGGACATTTACGGAACTACGAAATAATGTGAAAGATAATTCTAAGGATAAATTTACAGCGATTTTGTAAATAATTGAATGTCTTTGCTAGGGGATTTAATTGTTGAAAAAAGAAAATTGCATGTACACTGCTTTCCACTTTTGGTTCTGCATATCAAAGAAAGAAATCTTTCCCCTAATATGAAAAATCTTTCGACTTCACAAAGAAATTGTTTAATGCTCAGAATCGTGTCACGCATTATACCACTGGTTTTGCGATATGAAAGAAAAGTGCTGAAAGAGTTAATTCGCATTACAATTTTTATTTAACTGTAATGAAGGGAAACATTTATGTTTCACTTTGTCTATTTCTTATTTAAATAAATATGTTAGAAACATACATTTTAAATTTTTTTTATTTTTGTTGAAGAAATAAAAGCATTTTATATTGTTTATTTTTGTATTAAGAAATGTCTTTAACCCACAGTTAATATAAAAGACAACTGTAAATCTAAATTATTTACTCTTTTCTTTAAATCTGAAGACATTATCGTAAGAATCGAAGGATTTGAAAAATTTCCTACTATGTGGCACGCTGAATGATACTGATAGATTGGTTTGGCACATCTCAGCTACACGGTTGCAGCACCTGATTTAAAATGTTTTGTAAGATAACCATTATATTTTTAAAATTTTGTAAATATACAAAAGGAGAGTATTTTGGCAGTACATGTGTTAAGAGGAGTAAGGTTTACGAGAACAAAGTATAAAATTGTTTATATATATGTAAAGAAGTACCATTGATAGTACCGTAGTTATTGCCAACTCGCGACAATGAATTGGAAATTAATTTCGCAATTCATTGTTATTAAAAAATATGGAAGTTTGCATTCGTTATTTTTATATTTCTTACCAAAAACAACAATTGGGAGTGCATTACCTGCCAAAACTGCAGAGGTCTGGTTGTTTACTCCACAAGTTCCTACCTTATGTTTACTCTGCCCTATTAAGTAAAAATGCTGTCTTCTGCTCGCCAAGATCATGGAATTGCAGATATTGTTTTCCATATATTTTAAATGTTAGTCTTCTAACTTCTATATCAAACTTTTAACGGTCTACACTCCTACAAAGAAGTCTGAATTCAAAACTATAAAAAATTCTTATTATTCCCAACAATGTCATTTATACTTTTCTTTTTTATAATCTATGAATGTGTTAAACTATTAATTTGTTATGTCGACCATTTAATATTAAATGCGAAAAAAAACGAATAAATTTCGAACTGAAAACTCTAATTTCTTGGATTGTTTATTGTTCAAGTTTGATATTTTAAATCTTTTACGATATGCGGAGCAGCGCAATTAAATCTTAAGAAAGAAATTTTAGTGTTTGATAAAGATAAATTTCCGCTCTCTTCTGTGTTCCGCAGAATATTAAAATGGCAGATATTGTTTTTGTTGCCTTTTGCTTTAAGAAGCTGTATAAATTTATAAATACGCTTTAAATAGTCTAGTTGAATGTTTTATTCTTCTAAAAGTACAGTGCAGAATTTAATTATGATATATTCAGAGCTTCGTAGTTATCAAAAATGAATACATTATTACTTTATGAAAGCATTTCATTTTCTGTTACAGGCTTGAGTAGGCACAAAATTGCTTCCTATATCACGAAATTTAAAAACTGATTTATACCTTCGGAATTATTGGATTGTTTTATGTTAAAGTTTGATATTTTAAATCTTCTACAGGATCCAAAACTGTGCAATTAAATTTTAAACTAAAATTTAATAGTTTATTACGGTTATTGAAAATAGTTTTTGCTGTATTGTCAGAGCTTTCTTAATTATTAAACTGTGAGATGGGCATTGCACGTAGAAATAGGAATACTGGATAGATTGAATATATTTTTCAGTTATATAGAATTTTTTCCAGTATCTAGAGCGTTGAAGGAAATGAATTGTAAAAGGTTTTTTCACCTTCCTTACAGTATCGCGCATTATCCTGGTGAAATACAAACAATATAGTCATTTTTTTTGTCAAAAATAATTACCATTTTCATTTTATACCTGAAAGGAATGTGGGGAATTTAAGGTCACAAAGATAAAACTGACTTTGCTGCGTAAATTGTGTTAGGGTAACCTTCATGATAATTTGTAGTTTTCTCCTTAAACAATTGTTTCAGTCCGGTAGGGTGGGAGAGAATTTGGGAAAGAGATAGCAAAAATTCTTTCGAAACATTCGATGGGGAAGAATGTTCAGTGATTCACTTTTAAAATGTACATAATTTCCTTTGCAGGTTCTGGTTTACTAGCAGCGGTAACCATTGGGCTCATACACTTTGCTTGTGCCAGGGAAATATCTCAATATTTTTTCTGTTGTGTCCCTATGAGCTGGATTTATATTTTCATCCATTTGTATGTTCTTCTTGTCCTTAATAACATTCGAATTCAATCTTTTTTTAATTGGGTACTTTAAGCGCCTACCTAATAAGGGTTCCAAATGCTTTCATGTTTGCCATCCAGCATTTGATAAAAGTACCTTCACTGTTTAGAGTTAAATCGTATTTACTCTTGAAATTGCCCCAGAAATACAGTAAATGCATTTTTAATTGAAGGATACACTAACATTCATCACTGCATTTTCTTAACTGGGTTTTAAAAATTAGTTCCAGGGGAATACGACTTTTTTCTCCCTTTAAATAATTTTCAACCCCAGATTTTCTTTGTCGATACTTTCGTGATCACAAAGCCGCTAATGATAAGTAATCCAAGAGCTTGATTCTATCTAAAGGAATAGAAAGAGAGAGCTTGGAAAATATAGTGCTCTTTTAATATGCATATTCAATCATTCCTTGGGCACTGAAAAGCCAATTTTACAGCCTCGCTGATTACCTTTTTATAATCCTAAATTTGTAAGTGAATTCTTCTGCATTTATATTAACCCTCTAAGTGGATGACCCGCTAATTGAAACTCACTTGGAAAGCGGTCTACTTTTTCAGAGCTAGTGGTAGCGAAACGGTTTCTTTTTAATTTTGCGAACTTCATCGAAAGTGCACCACAGTTTTATGGCTTCCCCTCTTAAAGCTGTGTGAGGTTCTGAAATGGGTTTTGCTGAGGACGATTTGATTGCTTTTTTGGTTTCTGTGTTGTTGGAAAGGGGAGATTTCTTATTCACAGCTGTTGCCTAGGGTGAGTATTGTGTGATGGACATTTTATCCACTTCACGGCCAACAGAAACTTCTCCCAATTTATTGCAAACAAGAATATAAATGGTAAAAAATAAAGTTGTAAAGAAATGACTCATTCAAATTTGAAAAATATTTTTAATATATATATATATATAAGCAAAAGAAAATTTATTTTTTTCTCCTATTATTTTTAAGAGCTTTAAAAATTTTCAAAAAGAACATTTTTTTTTTTTTTTTTTGGTATTACAATTTTAACCAGATAAAAGCTCTCTGTAGTCATTGTTGAATATCACACGAAGAAAAGTCAAGAATATTTTCCTGTTATTATTATTTTTTTAATTATGAGGTAAAAAGTAAAAGTGATTGTTTTTTTATTTAACAAAATTATAATAAATGTATCATTATAAAGAATATTTTATAAAATAAAATAATTTTTTATTTTTAATTAAAGAAAAAGTCATTTCAATGCAATTTATATTTATGCAAATTTTAATCCTTATCTTTTTTTAATTAACAAGAACATACAATCAAAAGTCATTTCTGGTAAGAGATATGCAAATGATTAAAATTTATGAGACAAATTTTAATCCTTATGCGCAACTGGGAGAGTTTAAAAGCATGAGTACGAGCGCGCCGTATAATAAGCCTCAGAGAAGCAGGTTGGTCGAATAGACGTATCGTCCGCCACCTCGGTCGGAGCGATATGGTAGTTCCTCGGTGTTGGCAACAGTGGATCACAGAAAGTAGAGTGTACCGTCGCGGAGGGTCAGGACGCCCCAGGAACACAAATGATCGCGAGGATCGTGCAATCAGAAGAGTGGCTACTTCGGCACCAACAACGTCGCTAGCATCGATTCAACGCCACTTACCTCCTTCCAGACATCCAGTGCCATCAAGAGAAACCATAAGGAGACGACTGACCGAAGTTGGCTTGAGGAGCCGACGTCCGCTAAGACGCTTACCACTGACCCCACATTATAGGCAGTGTCGACTGGATTTTTGCCGACCTCGGGCAACTTGGTGTGTGACAGACTTTAGACGTGTCATCTTCAGTGATGAATCCCGATTCAGTCTCAGTGCTGATGACCACCGCACACGTGTCTGGAGGCGCACCGGCCAGCGGTCCGATACGGCATTTATTGTCGAGCGTCATACAGCAAATTCACAAGGTGTGACAGTGTGGGGAGCAATTTCTTGGGACACACGATCATCTTTAGTGGTCCTTCAAGGCACTTTGACAGCTCGCAGATACGTGGACGATATTTTAACGCCGATTGTGCTTTTCATGCTATCAAGTCGCCCAGGTGCCATTTATCAACAGGATAATGCTCGTCCACATACTGCGCGACTCTCCCAACAATGTCTTCAAGGATATGACGTCCTACCATGGCCTGCCAGGTCACCAGATCTTTCGCCAATAGAGCATGTCTGGACGCGCTGGGAAGGCAACTGCAGCCGTCCCGAGATACAGGAGAATTAACTGCGCAGATGCAAAGACTATGGCAGGATCTTCCACAGGGGGTCATAAGTGATCTAATTGAATCGATGCCACGCCGAATTTCGGCTTGTATAGCTGCCAGAGGTGGCTTTACTACTTACTGATTTTTAACCTTTTGCAAGCTGTAACCGCTTAATAAAATGATATTTTGTTCTGAATTTTTAATCATTTGTTTATTTTCATATACACTACATGCATACCAAATTTCGTGAATGTAGCTCAATTTCTTCTGGGTGCATATATTTTTTTGCGACAGAGTGTATTTTTCTGTCGAATGATTTTTTTCGCTCTAAATCAACATAACTTGCACTGAGAGAAAATACCCTCACTACGTCAGCATTTGCACACATAATATACATTCAATCAGTGGCGTAAACAAGGGAAGGGATCCTTGGGTCCATCCCCCAATGCATGTGATTTTTTTCCCGATTGATTATAGTCCCATATATATATGACTAGCTGCATGGCCCGGCTTTGCACGGGCTTTCTCTTTCCCTCGTGACACCAGCAATTATGTGTGTGTTTGTATGCACGCAATGTGAGTGATTTCTAAAATTATTTCATTAAATTTCCCTTTTTCGAAATTTGTTCCACATATTTTCGATTTAAGACAGGTTTTTTTCCCCCTCCCTCTAGCCCGGCATAGCACGTTTTTTTTAGTGTAAAATTACTGTTTCCTCTTCCCCTCCCCTCACAGATAAAATATAGCTTCAAATTTCGATCTATGACTTTTAAAAAACAATATTGCATTAGTTAAAAAATTATTAATGTGAAGCAATAAAAAAGAAAACGATTCTTTAGTTAGCTTAAAAATGTCTCTGATATGTATTATTATCCAAAATAATAGACAATGTACTTTTTTAATTAACAAATAATTAATTTAGTAATGAATTAATAGAAATACTTTTAAAAACATGTATGTGGCATGCAGCCAAAAGCAAAACAGTCTTCGCGCGCAGGCGCAGCTAACGAGAACTGAAACTGTAAAAACAGAGATTCTTGAGAAAAAACTTTGAGCAGAGAGAAAAGAGAACGCGAGAGGTGCGCGAGCAGGCGTTACCTTCTGAATATCATCGTCAAACTTATCTGTAAACTTATCTACCTTTTTAATTAATTTTTGTTTAATGTTAAATAAACCATAAGAGAAACGTATTGGACCCCTTGTTGTCTCCCACAAATTATGGGGGCTCGGCCGGGATCGATAAAATTTCGATTTTGAACCAAAGTCTGGACAATGAACAACAGCGTCCGTGAAGGAGACGCTCCGCCATTTTTCGGAAACTTCGTTCAACCTGTGTAGAGGTTGAATTTTTCAACTTCATTCCGCCTGTGTAGAGGTCGGAACAAATAACAAAATAACCTGTGTAGAGGTGTATTTTTCAACGAACCATCGACAAATATTCCGCCTGTGTAGAGGTCGGAACAAATAACAAAATAACCTGTGTAGAGGTGTATTTTTCAACGAACCATCGACAAATATTCCGCCTGTGTAGAGGTCGGAACAAATAACAAAATAACCTGTGTAGAGGTGTATTTTTCAACGAACCATCGACAAATATTCCACCTGTGTAGAGGTCGGAACAAATAACAAAATAACCTGTGTAGAGGTGTATTTTTCAACGAACCCTCAAAATCCCGCCTGTGTAGAGGTTGGAACTAACTCAGTGTGAATAATCCGCCTGTGTAGAGGCCGGAACCACAATTTCAACTATATTACCTGTGAAGAGGTGAAATCAGTGGAATCAACGTTTTTATTGGATACATCGTACGTGCGAACAACAAGGGAGCCAAAAAAAAAAAAAAAAAAAAGGTAGGATCTTTCTAAATTTTTATAAAATGTATAAAAACGCTTTTAAAGAGGATCTCATAAGAGTTGTTGAGGAGCTAGACGGTATTGTCGAAAGTACTGACACTATAGTTAAACTAAAGACTAAAATTGAGAACAGTAGTACATTTGAAAGTGATCCAGATTTCGTTAAAACTTTAATTCAAAACTGTATAGATGAGAGAGTATCGCAAAACGAAAGAGAGGTAACTTCAGAACAAAAAATTGAGCTCGCGAAACTTCAGTTAGCAAAATTAGAAAAAGAAATCGAACTTCAATTGGCTAAAAATAAAGCATTAAGTTTAAATCCTGCAGCTAAAGTCGAAGAAAAACAGTTTGAAACTAACATAGAAAATATGATAAAAAGTATAAAAACTTTATCTCTTCCTGTTCCCACCAGATCTGAAAATTTTAATCTGTTCTTCCAATCATTAGAACGCGCATTTTTAACCAAGAAAATAAATGACGAATATAAATCTGAAATTTTAATAAATCTTCTGGGCGAAAGAGCTCATAACGTCTTACTGTATATTAAAGAAGAGGAATTAAATGACTATGAAAAACTAAAATCTATAGTACTCAGAGAATTCCAATTAACCCCTCGCGAGTGTTTAAACTCATTTAAAAATGCTGTAAAATCATCAGGCGAGACATACATCCAATTTGCTGCAAGATTGACGGCAAACTTCCAATATTATTGTTCGTTAAGAAAAGTTAATTCCTTTGAATCTCTATGTGATCTTATAATTTCTGATAAATTATTTGAAACTTTAAATAAGGAAACTGCAACTCATATTGGCATTCGAGAAGCAGAAGATTGGTTTAGGCCTATTGATTTAGCTAAAGAGTGTGATATCTATATTTCATCTAGAAGCGGATCACATAAAGAAATTCCTATTACTTATGGATATACCCAAGACCCCTTTAAAAATAAATCACAAAACTTCAAAACAAAGATTAAAGAGAACTATCCCCAATATCATGAAAGAGAAAATAAAAATTGCTATATATGCGGTGATTCATCTCATTGCGCAAGAGACTGTGAGAAGCGTTTTAAACCTAAAGAATCTAATGATCACATCCATAATAGAATAAATGTGAATACTTTGAAAATCGAGAGCGAAAAAACAAAATAGCGATGAATGCGCAAATCTTCAATACGTAAACATTTTTGTGGAAAATCAGCCCGTAACAGCATTGATTGATTCAGGTTGCCAGATCCCAGTTTTAAATTCCTCACTAATTAGAGTACAAACACCTTCCGAAGAGATCATAACATTAAGTTCATGTTTTGGCGAACAGCGTATGGTAGAAGTTAAACCCATAAATATTTCTCTTGATCAACATTCTCCTGGTATAAGTGTTCGAACGGCGATATCACCGACCTTGACCGAAGAATTTATTATACATCCCAGTGTATATTCTGAAATAAAGAAACTAGGCCACGCAAAGAGCGATGTTTTATTGAATGAAAGTGAATCCTCTTTAGGTGCTCATGCTTATGCTTATTCTAGTGCTATTTCTTTTCCAAATGTTTCTGTTTCAAATGTGATAGAAAACTCTAGTTATGATTTATCACATGTTAAAAACTTTAATACTAGAAATGATTCGAGTTCTCTAATTAAGGATTATAAATGTAATAAAATTAAGATTACTAAGTTAAAATTGAGTATTGTAAGAGAAAAATGTTCTGATATAGTATTGTGTAAGAAAGCCAATGGTGCCATGAAAACGAGTTCCGTGGAATTTATCTCCCGCTCACCTAACCCTTTACCTATGAAGAGTGAACATCGACGGTTTGTTTTGCTCTGGAAAATTTTTGAGCCTTGGCAGTGGAAGCGAAGGAAAAAGAGAAATCGTTTTGAACAGACGTCCAGAACTCTAGAGAGGAAAATATCGATGCGTTCAACCAAAGATCAACTTGTTAAAAAAGACGTTCTTATGCCTGTGAAACAATGTGTTTTCCTGTGGAACCTTCCGGATGTCGAAGAGGTGCCTTCACATGATGGAGAAACTGTCTAGTTCAACAAAATTATGATATGTTTAATCTCTGTATATTTGTCGTATAGTCCTTGTGTGTTCCGTTTTTTTTTTTTTTTGTATGTTTCAGATTCTCCTCTGGTCTCCATGGAAGTACCGCTGCGGACAGCGTACGGTCAGAATGGCCGTTGTGGCATGCAGCCAAAAGCAACGCAGTCTTCGCGCGCAGGCGCAGCTAATGAGAACTGAAACTGTAAAAACAGAGACTCTTGAGAAAAAACTTTGAGCAGAGAGAAAAAGAGAACGCGAGAGGTGCGCGAGCAGGCGTTACCTTCTGAATATCATCGTCAAACTTATCTGTAAACTTATCTACCTTTTTAATTAATTTTTGTTTAATGTTAAATAAACCATAAGAGAAACGTATTGGACCCCTTGTTGTCTCCCACATG
>BMAU01008407.1:0-94126 GCA_019973935.1 Trichonephila clavipes
AATGCAGGACCCCATCCAGGCACCACCTGGAACTACAAGGCAGGCGGGATTATGCACCAGCTGATAGAGCAGCCAGGACATGCTGGTTAGGCTGTTCCGGGGCCCCGTAATATTATAAGAGTTTGACACCCCTGACCTTCAGCAACGGATTTTTCCGATGATACAGGACAACAGTACAATCTGGTTCTGTTTTCTGTATTTTGTTCATTTCATTCTGTATTTTGTTCATTACGAACAAAGGTTTTCTCTTCGTGTTAAGCAATTTTCTTTTCGTGTTTTGAAGGGGGGACGCATGGAAATCCTCCCCACAGTAATTTGTGGGACTTTTGTATCCTTTCGTGTTAGCCGATATTTCGTCTTAAACGAATTTCACTGTATATCAAAAGAAAAATTTAAAAGTGATGGTAGAACATTATTCATAATTTCGAGAGAAATAAGCTTTGCATTTCTTGGAGAAAGTACAAAAATTTTTATAAAAAATCAGTAAGTGTTGTAACTTAATTGCGATTTATTATAAAAAAATGTACAAAAGGAGCAGTTCTACTTACGGAGGAATATAAGGCACATATTTGTATTACATTTCGATGTTTTTTTAGATTCTCAAGTGCTGATATGCGAGACTTTTTTTTCTTCGATAGGTGTTTATCTCTATGTATAAAAATGGACATTTGTATGTATGAAATCGCATCACTCCAACACCGTTCAACCGATCACTATGAAAATTGTCATGTATATGTATTTTTTGTGGAGCTACTACATTCTTATACATTATCTATAGCTTCGATCTAAGTAGGGCTCCCCCCACCACCTCTTTCTACGAAAAAGAAAGGCGGTATTCTTTGTAATCCTAATAGAAGCATGCAAATGAAGCATATAATATTTTTAAAAAATAGGCTTAAAGAGAGAGAGAAATCCTACACTAAAATTAAACTTAAAATATAGAAAAAGGACAGTGTTTTATTTTAGATCTAAGTAAATAGTATAATTATCATTAGAGCAATATTGCAGTGAATTTAAGGATAAAAATCTATTTTTGTAAGCGAATAAGAATAGCATTGATCAAATAATTCCATTAATCACATAATTACTTAAATATACTTTGAGTCTAAAAAGAAAAATAAAACAATTAAAAAATTAAATCAACAAAATTAAGTATCTACTCTTTACAATTCGTAGGTAAACAAACGTATCTATGTAGGGATGTATATAGGTATATAGCCCAAATTTCTCTCGAACCACAAGACGCAGAAACTCGCCAAAGATACCAAAATTTCGGGAATGATCCGAAGAATCCATTTTGACCATTTATATTCCGATATTCTAATTAGTTAAGAAGATATTAATTAAAAAGCATTTATTATGCACGTGGCGCCATCTGCAGAGTATCGGAAAGATAATTTATTTCCAGGGGAAAATTCGGAACTTCTTTTTTCTTCAGAGGTTTTTAAAAATATTTAAAAATTAATGTAATAAAATTTTATATATATATATATATATATATATATATATATATATATATATATATATATATATACATGTCTTTCTTTCTTTTACCAGTCTTTATCAAATGAAGTCCGAAAATTTTTTTTTTACTTTAACGAATACCGAAATGGGATATTAAAAAATATTTTTTTTTCATTTTAAAGGTATTAATCACGTTATGAAATTTGAAGTTTTATCTACAAGTTGCTTATAAAATATTACTGATAAAACAAACGAAATATTTTTTTAAAAATACTTACGTAAAGAAATGTTTAAAACTATTTCAAAATAAATTTAGAAATTACCCCTTTTAATTTATGGAATGGTTCGCTACTTTTTTTTAAATAAAAAACATTCAGACAGAATTTCTCTCTTTGTGTGAATAACACATTCTTAACAATTCAAACTAATTACACTGTAAATGGTTTTCATTATCTATTTTTTATTAAAAAAAGTGACGTTTTTGTAGTTAAATTAGGACATCGGTTCCTTTTATTGAGTACGAATTATAAGTTGTTCCGCTTAAACTTTCTTTCACGTTAATGAAAAAAAAAAATTTTACATTAAAGAAAAAGTTCATGTTTTTCTTTTTTCCACGTGTAGAACAATATTATACGTAATATGTACATACAGAGATTGATAAAATATCTCAAAAATTACGGTGAGTGGAGTGTAACAAATTTCGAAAAAGGGAAATTTTTTGACACAATTTTAGAAATCACTCACATTGTGCGCGTACAAACACACACAGAGAAATGCTGGTGTCATGAGGAAAGCCCGAGGAATGCAGGGCAAAGCGGTGGAGAGGGGGAAGTCATTTTGAAAATGAGTGTTAGAAGTTCTGATTTTGTGAAAGAAAGGGAAAATTTTTAACAGTAGAGATAGCCCGTGCAATACCGGGCCTTGCAACTATTTCAAAAAAGTTAAATTTTTTGACATAATTTTAGAAATCAGTCGCCTTGTGCGCGTACAAACACACACATACAGAAATGCTAGTGTCATGAGGAAAAGAGAAAGTCCGAGCAACGCTGGGCTAAGCGGTGGAGGGGGGAGTCATTTTGAAAAAATATTAGAAGTTCTGTTTTTTTGAAAGAAAGGGAAAATTTATAAAAGTAGAGTAGCCCGTGCAACGCCGGGCCATGCAGCTAGTTTACACTATTAAAATCGTAGCATGGATGGTTAATTCGCTGCCTTATAAAACGGCAGTTCCCAAGTTCGAAACAGAAAAGGAGGAAATTTTCAATTTCGCATTACACTTTAATCAAGCGTTCAGAAAAAAGCAATCACATCAATAGCTATCTGTTAATTTTTCTTTCATTTATTACTTATAGAAAAACTTTGCATATAAGTAAATTTATTTAAAAATTAATATAAAATTATATATATATATATATATATATATATATATATATATATATATATATATCTTTTTCAATTTAATTATTTTACAATTTTTTTTAAATACTTTCGGAACTTATTTTTTTTCAGAGGTTTTTAAAACACGGTCTAATTTTTTTCATGAAACTCACACAAAAAATACTTACAGATTCGTAAAGATCATTTATTTCGCCACGATATGCTATAATTTTTTTTACAAAATGATCATATTTTGCAATTTTTACGATTTTTTTTAAAATGAGTCGAAATTGGTTCCTTCTTTTGAATACGAATTCTAAGTTGTTCCGCTTGAACTTTTTTTCATGTTAATGAAAAAAATATTTTACACTAAAAAAAGTTCATGCTTTTCTTTTTTTTCCCGCGTGCAGAACAATATTATACGTAATCTGTACAAAGATTGATAAAATATCTTTCAAATTATGGTTAAAAAAACAATAATATCTTTCTTTTAATTTAATTATTTTACAATTTTTTTAAAGTATTTTCGGAACTTCTTTTTTTATCAGAGGTTTTTAAAACACGATCTAATAATTTTGTAATTTTGAAAATTTCTATTTTTCTGTTATTTCCATACATAAAGTATTCTTTTTAAAAAAATGCAGTTTTGCGTTTCCGGCGGCTGCAAAATTAAACGAAAAAAATTGCCTAATATGTCAGTAGTAATTAATTAATTGTAATTACATTCTTTATAATTGTTTCATACTTTTTGATTAAAATCTCTGTTTATTCACATTTATTATGTAATTAGTTTTAGTGTCTGGATGATTAGCGATTAATTACTTGCAATTAAAATATTCAATTGTAGCTGAGACAAGAATTAACATTTTATTTAGGATCTTTTTAAAATTTTGTCTTACGATAAACGGGGTTACCTCTCACATGTCGTATCTACACTATTAAAATCGGAAGGTAAACAAACGTATCTATAAATCTATGAATGTAGCCTAATTTTCTTACGAACCACAAGACGCAGAAACTCGCGGAAGGTATCAAAATTTCGGGAATGATCCGAGGAATCCGTTTTGACCATTCATATTCCGATATTCCAATTAGTTAAAAAGATATTAATTAAAAACCTTAAAACGCATAATTAGTACCATTTCTTACCGCCAGGGGAAAATTCAGAACTTTTTTCAGACGTTTTTAAAACACGATCTAATTTTTTTCACACAAAAAATAATTACAGATTCGCAAAGATCATTTATTTCACCACGATATGCTATAATTTATTTTACAAAATAATTATATTTCGTATTTTTTATGTTTTTTTAAAAATGAGTCGAAATCAGTTCCTTTTTTTGAATACGAATTCTAAGTTGTTCCGCTCGCACTTTCTTTCGCGTTAATAAAAAATATATTTTACACTAAAAAGTTCACGCTTTTCTATTTTAGAATTAGTCATTTAAAAATTTAATGTCAAAAGTTATTTTTTTACGATTTTTTAAAAAATACTCAAAATTTTATTTAAATACTTAAGGGGACACGTACCCTGTACACAATTTCTTTTACTTAGATAGTTATAAGAATAAAATTACATGCACTGCATTCGAACACATCTGTAATAAACATTTCATAAGCAGCATACTATTTTTAAACAAACAATAATTTTAAATTTTAAAATTTTTAAAATTATTTAAAGTTATTAAAATTTCTATTACTTTTACAAATTTGAATATTTTTGATCCATTTTTTTCTTATATTCCTGGAAGTATTTCCCACAATTATGTGCATGGGATTGGTATTACAAGTGATACTTTTATTTTTAGAATTTTTTTTCTCTTAGACACTATAAAAACAGTAAAAAAACAGCTATATCTAATTTTATAGATTTCTAAAAAAATAACTTCCTCTAAATACTTATTCCATGCACAGAACTATCAAACATATTATTTAAAGCAACCAGAAAAAGTTTCAAAATTTTATAGTGAATATAAAAAAAGCCTTAGCATTTCCAACACATGATCATCATGAAAAATAAGAAGCTGAGAAAAAGCAATTTAACCCTCTAACCGGATAGCACGGAAAATTCCGTCAGTGTAAAGATGCTTCGAAAATGGACTGCACTGATTTTTCTGCCTTCAAGTAAAGTTTTCAAAAGCGGATTAGCCGCACTTTTATGAAATCCTTTCCCCCTTTTAAGGTTTAACATCTTGAAAGATAATGAGGGACGGTGGAAGCAACACAGCAGGACACTGAGGGGAAGTTTTATGGCTCACACGAAACCCCGTGTTTTGACGCTGGGGCAATCGTAAAAAATCGAGGGGAAAATTCTTTAGACCCCTGGAAGTGTTTATTTTTTAGTAGTATTTTAAAAGTTTTGAAAAGTCCCAACGCATAAGTAAAATATGTTACAATTCCCTTTTGGTTTCATATTAATTTGAAACTGTAACAAGTTGGGGCGTGTCAGTGCAATCTGCTTTTTTATATACTTAGACAAATTATCTTTTTAAATATATTCTTTCGCTTCATTTTTCTTATTTTAATCAAAGCTTTCAGTTTTTGAAGCATGATTACTTTATTATAAGATACCGAAAAAATTAATAAAACACCAAACTCTTTAAAATTTGAAATCTTTTCAATTTTCCAACCACTAAAAATGAATAAATTTAAACTTCATCAAATCATTTGAAACATTTTCTTACACTTTGATAAAAATAATAACGAAAAAAAACTTATTAAGATTTATTAGTTTTTTTTAGATTTCAAAGCCTAAGTGTTCAGGGAAGTTTAAGTACAGTGTGTGTGTGTGTGTGTGCCTGGTAATATATTGTTAAAATACACCGAATTATATTTGAATTTTAAGTGCTTGAACTTCAGTTTACATCAAAGACAACATGAATGAAGATTTTCACACATTTTTTTTATAACTTGAATGTTTGAATAAATGGTAATCAAAAATATACGGAAACATCTACAGTAGACATTTATGCATATAAATAAACATAAAATCAATTTTAAATTCGAGCTATTCAAAAACATTCGAATTATTGTTCTAAAAATATCTATTTATACAAAATACCTCAACATTTATCTTTTTTAAAGGCTTACTGAATAAGTAATTAAAATCTGGATATTTTTTGAAATCTCGACCATATAAAGCTAGAAATTTTATGTTAGAAATTCCATTTGAAATTTCGAAAAAAAAATGCATCGCGCAGTTAAAAATTATTTACCATAAGTTTTAGCAATGTTTGAGTATAATAAAAATTTCAAATTTTATAATATAGCTTCTTTGGTATTTTTTAATATATTTCCAAGATTTCATACAATTCAGTTGAGAACCGCATGCTAAAAGCAAAAAATATACTAAAAAAATTGATGAATATACAATTACAAAAAATTCTTACATAGAAGCAAAACTGAGAAGCTAAAGCGTAGGAATGAAAAATTTTGAGTATATCTGAAGTAGTTTTCGAAATATTTATTTTAAAGTTCAGAAAATTTGTGTGCGTTATGTTATACTTAATATTAATTAAATGTTTAAAATAATGTGTTAATATTAGTCATGTAATCGTTTGATGACACATTCATATACTAATAAAAATTATCATGGTCATTAAAGCGAATGTCAAGAATTTTATGTAATTTTAAATTCAGACATTAAAATATTGATGTAGAAAATATAAAACGACCATCTAAAATACAAGAAAAATGCAGTCTGCTATAAAATGATCTTGACAAACAAAATCCGGCATTTTCACTTACTATGGCAGAGCCGGCTTAGTCAGGGGCGATCTGGAAAAACAGAGAGAGGATGGATGTTTTGATGGATGCCGCTCTAGCTTTTAAAGTTCCCAGGAAAAAATTATATATATATATATATATAAATTACAAATGCAAAAATAAATCTTGTAATTTTCCATACATTTTTATAACATCGAATTGTGGAATTGGCTTCCAATACATTGTTGTGTTTGACAATATGTAAGGTAACCAACCCTACTTTAGATAGATTTGTACTACTTTTTCGTAACCGTATTCCTTTTAAAATTAATTCGTGCAGCCGAAATACACCTTTTGCACCCTTAAAAATTTATGTAAACTATAACGGTTAATTTTAATTTCTGCAACTTGTGAAATGTTCATAAATATCCATTTCCGTTAAACAGTTTACATGAAAAAAATGTTTGGACTCCCTCATTCATTAGGGATTTATATAAGATTCTAACATTAAATTTTACTTTTCATCGAATAGGATCGAATGGTAGTGTCTAGTGCTTCCACACCACAGGTCTGGGATTCTATTAACGGGCTGCGCAAGGTCGACTCTGCCTTTCATCCCCGCTACATTGGGTCGATAAATGAGTACCAAGCTTGCTTCGGGTCTTAAACACTGAAGGTCTCTCTTCAGACAGACCACCAAATCGGGACATCTGTTCATGCACCTCAGCGTCCAATGGTCACGTGTATTATGATGGGCACAGTAGTTCCTGGGTCTCATGGATTGTTGTGCTACTGAGTTTGAGTCTTAAGTTTGAGGATTACCTCACTTTAAGGATATCCCTTAGATAAACATGTATTTCCACTCATTTGGAAATAAACATTTTTCTTTCAATTACGTTTATTTCAGAAGGAAGTTTGATGTTTCAAACGTATTTGCTTAATAACATGTATATTTGTGTATTATATTAAACATTTGATCAATCCAAAATTACATGTTTTTAGTCCTCTAAAAGCTTTTAGGATTTTACGACTGATCTTACAATCCATATACGTTTTATAGTAGTGTATTTAAAAATGATAAAGACATTTTTACGACTGTGTGAGCTGTTTTGCTTCGTTTATAAATATAAAAAAATTGCATTCAGCTACAGTTTTTAAAATGTACTGAAATAAGTGGAGGAATAGGATATTTACATATTATGAATATTTTTGACTGCAGTAAGATATATTTATATTTCAGTTTCTTTACAATTTGAATAGAAGTTGTAAGCCATTTTGCAAATAGTTTGACGTTGAGTATAAACCCATAGACTGTTTAATATTGTAAAGTGTTTTACTTTGATACCAGCACACATTAAAATAAGGCTCATTTGCAGTTATATGATCAGCTTCAGTGATATTTAACTTTTCAAAAATAGTCTACACGTACGAAAACATTCTTTCACAACCGCACACCACATCTCTCATACTTTATCTTCTTTACAGCAGGAAATATTTGCGTATACTGAAAAATTTAATACAGGATACATTTCCAAGTGTTAAATTTTTTTCTAAAATTTGGTATGAATACATTATTGGAACTGTCGGTTAACTTCACTGAACAAAATTGTTTTAAGTGTACTGTTTTGAAAGACAAAATTAATTAGGGAGAACTTTTCTCACAATAGAATTTGTAATGACTGAATTGTGTGAAAATGTAGGTTCCGATGTGTGACATTTTTCCTTGTAATAATAGAAACAGGAGGATAAGAAATTTAACTTGAGTAGAAAATGGTTTAGAAGTACTGTCATGCACATTTGAAGAAGTATATCCCCCATTAAAATTAAAAATTATTGACTGAATGTGTGTTATGTCCATCACAAATGTCGATGTAAAAAAGGAATTTTTATTTAATACAAGAAGTTCAAAAAGAGAACACTAGGAAGGAAAATTTAAATTTTTTCCGAAAAATATTCAGTTAACATAAAAATATTATTTATATGATTTAAATTTAAATAAATTAAAAGTATTGATATCATTTTTTATGTTATTTTAAATTAAAAATATATTTGAATAGAGAAAAAACTGTTTTATTTCATAAATATGCACCATTTATTGTCTTATTTTTTTTAAAAAAAAAGATAGGGCCTTTACTCTTTTTACTTGATAACTTTTTTAAAAAACAGGTAAGTGAGCGCGTTTTCTTACTCTCATATTCAAAAATGAATACATGATGCTTTTTTCTGGTTCAAATCGCAATACCAAAATATTTTTTTTAATTTTTAAAAAATGACAGAAAAATAAATTTTGTTTGAAGAAAATACAACTATTTTCAACTTTTAACACGCCATTTTTTTATGTTTTTTTTTACCCTACATTTTGTTTTAATTTTACTGTGACTGAATCTATCGGGAAAACGACAGAGTAGAACTACGGTTTTCATACAAGATTGCCCAAGGCAACTTAAGAGCTAGCTGTAAATGATTGCTATTCTGGTTCTCACGCCGAAAGTCAAAGACGCCGAACTAAGTCATAAAATTGTCCCCTTTCGACCTCCCAAGTTTTAAAAGGGGGAAAGAATTGAAGTCTGTTGCATTTTTGAAGGGAATAGGAAAATAAGATTGAAACGCTTTCGGAATAACTTTTCAGGAGGAAGGTATCCACTTAGAGGGTTAAAGTTTTTGAAATAAAAAAATAATTGAAAGGGCTAAAATATAGTATTCTTTCTAATATACACTGGTGTGCAAAAATTAAGGACGAAGTCGAAAAATTAGCATATCAGCTGAACGAAGAGATTGCACGCCGTATGTAGTAGCAAATGAGCAAAATCACACCGAGTATGCTGCCAAAGAGATTCAGCGAGTTAAAATCAAATGGCAAATAATCAATCTGTTAGTCGACATCTGGATGCTTTTACCCGAGGTCGAATCATTGAGAGAAGTTGGAGGAAGGCCGCAGTGTGACAAGTGTGGCTGCAGAGTTCGAAATTGCTCACAGCATCGTTTCACGACTTTGGAGACAATTTCAAACTACAGGAACGGCTATCCGGGGGTTCAGTAGTGGTCGTCCACGAGGAATCACACCCGCAGATGACCGGTACATTTTCTTACAGGCCAGAAGAAACAGGCGGCAGACAACGGAGAAATCGCTAGACACACGACACAGGCGACTGGACGACCGATATCGCGTTTTACCGTGGCCAGAAGACTGCACGGTGGTGGTCTGTTTGCACGAGACGCCCTATACGGTGTGTACCTTTAATGCCTGCCCATCGGAGAAGGCGTTCTCTGTGGTGCCGAGAACACCAGAATTGGAGAGACAGTGAATGTGGACGAGTACTCTTTACAGATGAGAGCAGATTCAGTTTGAGTAGCGATTCTCATCGCATACTCATCTGGAGAGAGCGGGGAAGCCGCAATCATCCCTCGAACATCCATAAAAGGGACAGGTATGGAGGTCGCGGTGTTCTCCTTTGGGGAGGCATCATGCTTGGTAGTCGTACAGACTTTCACATCTTTGACGCAGGTTCAGTCAACGGGACCCGTTATTGTTACGAGATTCTTCTTCCATATGTGCGTCTTTTTAGAGGCGCTATGGGTCTGCAGTTCCTTTTCATGGACGACAATGCACCATGTCATCGCACAGTAGCTGCCGAACAGCTCTTAGAGAGTGAGGATATTGAACATATGGATTGGCCGACACGATCTCCGGATCTCAATCCCATCGAGCATGTGTGGGAGTTTCTAGGCAGACGCTTGGCAGCTCGTACCTTACCACCAGTAACGATTCGGGAGCTTCGATTGGCGCTGCAAGACGAATGGGCAGCAATGCATCAACAACAACTAATTGACACCCTCATTCTCAGCATGGGCAGACGCTGTGAAATCTGCCTAGCAGTCAGGTGAGATCATATCCCCTACTAAAGACCGGATGTTTCTTGCTGGACACCCATCACATGGATGTTTCGGCCTTCAGTCGCTTTGCGCTGCATGCTACTTTTTCAATCAAGCTTCTTTTTATCTCTCTGATTTCTCTTTTAGTAAGTATTGCTTATATTACACATGTCTTTACGTATTGGGGATCTTACGGTATTAAATGTGTTGATTTGAAAAGCTTTTGTACAAAGTTATATTGAAAAACCGTCTCGTCCTTAATTTTTGCCCACCAGTGTATATTAAAATTAAAGTTGTACTAAGCATTTTTAATGCAAAATTCATGTTGAATTAGCACATATTAAAAAGGAAATATATTAAGATTAAATGGAATGAAGTGATACAAAACAGTAAAAAAAACATATATCTAACTTTATGGATCTTTTAAAAAATATCTCTTCATATAAATCCTTAAGCTATACACAGAATTATCAAACATTTTATACAAAACAACCAAGAAAAGTTTCAAAGATTTATAATGAATACAAAAAAAGCCTTAGCATTTTAAATATATGATCACGATGAAAAATATAAAGTCGTGAAAAACGTTTAAACTTTTGAAAGTCAATAAAATTCATGAGAGAACTAAACCTTGGTCTTCATTCTTACATATATTGCAATTTAGGTCATCGTAAATGTTTTAAGACAGTAATATATTCTAATTATTAAATGTTATTAAATAAATATATTAAAATTAAATGTATCCAAAGTATGATCTTTCCTATGCCCTGGTATACATAAAATTATTCCGAAGAGCTTAGAATGGTTAAAAGGACATTGACAGTGTTTGCGAAGGATTTACTTATTTCAGAGCATTTGCCTTTATATTCTTTATATTAAGTGACTATGGAGAACTCTGGACTTTGTCGGACAGTCGCAGTTCCCTTCAACATCTACACAATTGGACTCAAGTAGGAGACAAAACAAGCATCTCCATCCTTCACAATCTCAAACTTATTTCAAAGCATCACGATGTTCATTTTCAGTGGATACCATCCCATGTTGACATCTTTGGAAATGAGCAAGCGGACCGCTTAGCCAGAGAGGGCTGTAGTCTCTTAACAACCTCCTCTCCTGCCATTACCTACTCAGAGCTTCAGTCCAAAATTAATAGGTAACTATCTAAGGAGTGGAAGATTCCTCCCTCCCACCAGTGGTATGCGGCCAGGGAACCGGGCTCTTTTCTGGATCTCAACTGCGACAGAGCATCTAAAACGGCCATTTCCAGATTGGCTAGTGGACACACGAAAAGTCTCTCCTTCTTTGAGGGCAGGAAGACTTTTAAGTTCTGCTCCAAGTGCAAGGTTCAGCAGGCCTCTGCCGAACATATCCTGGACTGTCTGGGTCTTTCCAGAGAAGACTTGTACGATTCTCCCCTTCTTGTTATCGATTTTTTGAGGGTCAACAATTTAATGGATCTTGTCTGACTTCGTCAGACAATTAGAGGATAAGAAACAACAACAACAACAAAATTAAATGTATTAAAATATTGCAATATATATCAAATGCACTAACCAACTGTTTTGAAATTATAAAACTTTCATGTTATGTTCATATTATAATTGTAAATAAATATTATTACAAACCACCCCGTTCATATGTAATTCCTTCATTTTTAATGAATGAGGCGTTTCGCCGCTTTTTTGCTAACGCAATTTTTTCCGAGCAATTGCGTACACTGCCAATCTTTTTCTTTTCCTCTAATAAACTCTACGGTAGTCTCGCCAAACAGCCAACATTTTTGACTGTTTATTTGAAGCAAGCCCATTTTCCTTTTGCAAATTTTCTAATGATTTTTTGTACCAAAATTTAATTCACAAACTTCATCACACACAGCAATAGTTACTCGACGCAGTCTCGTTGACGTTTCTTTTGAACATTTACCCCATATGATGCTGTGAAGGCTCTCGTTTGCATTTTGTGTCACACATCTTATGCATCTTTGAAGGAGTTCATTTGAAGCTAATCTTTGATATATTGGCATAATTTTGGCTAAATGTGTTTCCTTCAAGGGTGTCAGTTACAAAAAGAAAAAAAAGTATCCCACAATTCCCACCAGCATCATCTCGACAGCAAATTCGATTTATAGGATTGCTTGACTGATAGAATTTCTCTCTAAATTTTTAATACATTGTTCTTAAACACTTGAATTTTTTAGTGCAACTGGGCCACTCAGAAAGGTCAGGTGCGGCCACTGGTTAAGTATCGCTGCTCTAAACTGTCTTTAAAAAAACCGCGGCAATGTATCTTGTGCAAAAAGTGAATTTAAAGATTGGCTAGAGTTTAATATGTTGTGTTGAATTAGGTGTGAAATACCTTATCAAAAGAGTGAGAAGTAATGGAACAAACAATAAAAACGGCTCTTACTCAAAACATAGTTTGTGAAAAATGGAAAACATTTTAATCCTTTTCTTAAATCTTACCTATTTGTTTGGAGGCATGAAATAAGAACAGAATAATTGAATTAGATTCATCAAATAAGAAACAAAATTCTTGGCTCTTTCAGATATGTCTACTATCAATAGACATTAAATCTTGTTCTTTTATATATGTTTATTATAATGCATTATTTGAAATAAGCCTACACTTCTGTGAATATTGAAAATCATCAACGTGCTGACTACTGCTATGAGATCCGGCAGAGTTGCCAGAAACTTATGCGACAAAGCATCATGAAGAGGGGAGGGGGAAATAGTGAATTGATTTTCACTCGTAATTTATAAATATAATTTTTTTAATTTGAGGGATTTTCTAAAACTTTTAAGAAGTACGTTAAAATGCTTTAAAAATTTAAATCATATAAAATACATTCGAATTCTTCCTGTCCAGTATCAAATCTTTTTTTTATATAAATAAATTTCTGAATAATATTGATGGATTAAAATCATTGCAGCATCCCCCTTTTTTCTAAAGTCATTTTGAGTCTGAAAATGGAATCCAACAGTTCAAGGCACATTCGATTCCTTAGTTTTTTCATTGTTGACATCACTCACAAAAACACTCTTTCTACAGTGGCATTACATTTGATGTGGCTTTAGAGCAAATGTAAAACTAAATCTCTTAAAAATGGCATTTCTAACTGCGTCTTTTATACACTGCTGGACAATTGCTAAGGACGGATAACACTATCATCCATAGCAACCACAAAATGAAAAGAAGCAAAATGTGGAAAATTAGAATAAGTGCGGGATATTAGTAAGAAGTATGAGTATGCAAATTTTTTTTCCACGTCTGTTCATCACGTGATAGCGTTCATAAGAGCTTTAAAGGTTTTGACGCGTGTGGACAGTTGTTGTTTCAAGTCAAAGTTTTACAGGAAAGATTTAATAGACGAACTTAAAATTTTTGGCATGTCTTCCCGACATCACATAGATGATTTTATGCTAGGCCGAATTATTAGAAAGATCGAAGAAGGGCGAAAAATAACAGATGTTGCCAGGGAGTTCGACATCGCTCACAGCATTGTTTCATGGCTGTGGAAGTGATTTAAAACTACTGGAATGTGTAGTAGACGGCACGGGGGAGGTCGTGTTAGAAGTACGACGCCTGCAGAAGACAGATATATCGTCCTATCAGCAAAAGGGAACAGGCGCACCACAGCTCAGCAGGTGGCAAATCAGTTTCTTGCTGCCTCAGGAAAGCAGATCTCCCGAAAAACTGTTGCCAGACGTTTGAGGGAAGGAGTACTATACGCACGCAGACCTGTTGTGTGTGTCCCATTGACCAGACATCACCGTACTTCCCATTTGCAATGGTGTCGTGAGCATCACAATTGGACTGAACTGGAGTGGGCATGCTTACTATTCTCAGATGAGAGTAGGTTCAGTCTGTCATCGGATTGTAGACGCCAACTGATCTGTCGCAAGTGTGGTATTGCTTATCGTCCAGAAAATATCCAGGAAAAGGACCGATATCCGACATGCAGTATCATGGTGTGGGCCGGCATCATGATCAATGGCCGCACGCGCCTACACGTGGTTGCGAATGGGACTATGACGGGCCAACGATACATTGATGAAGTTCTACTTCCTCATGTTCGTCTTTTCCGTGGTGCTGTCGGTGATAAATTTGTTTTTATGGACGACAACGCAACATGTCATCGAACACTCGCTGTTCAGGATTGTCTAGACAGCGAGGGTATTCAACGTCTCGTATGGCCAGCGCGTTCTCCAGATCTAAACCTCATTGAAAATGTGTGGGATGCTTTGGGGAGGCAAGTTGCTGGTCGAAACTATCCTCCGACAAACAAGAACACCCTCATCCGTGCACTCACAGAGGAATGGGATAAACTGCCTCGAAAGCTGCTGGATAATGTTGTGCAAAGTATGGTACGACGTGTGGAATGTTGCATCACACTCCATGGTGGACATATCCCGTACTGATACCTTTCTTTAAGGTGCCTGCTGACTTTTAGATGCATTGTTCCATTTCTCCGTACGCAGATCAAATGAACATTTTTTTTCTTTCAGATGGTTCACAGCTTTTGTACTTTCCAGAACAATAAATATTCTTTATTCTAATGTCTGAACAGTGTGGCAACTATATTTTATCCTACTAGGCCTCATGTCTTGCTTAATGTTATGCTACATAGCAATTTGTGATCCGTCCTTAGCAATTGTCCAGCAGTGTATTAAAAATGTGACACAAAATAGTGCTCCAACATTTAAAAGTCCAGATTCTGAATGAAAATCATCTTTTAACTGTATGTAAAAAAATTATGTTCATTGATTCCCCAGAACATCCTATTTAAGTTAGTCTGGTAATTCTAAAGGCAGATAAAAAAAAACCCAGGAAGATTTGAATTTTTAAAAATACCAGGGAGGGTATTTTCCATTTTTGAAGTTACATAATGTTAAGGGACGCAGTTTATAAGTTGATCGCTTGAAATCTTGAGAAAATTATGACAACTTTGATACAATTCTGTTGTAGATTCTGGAGAAATTATTTTACGTTTGCTTTTTAGTTTATTCAAAAAGACGCATCCAAAATCAATTTTCTCAATCATCAAGTAAAGGTTTGTTAAACTCATGACAACTTCTAGATTTACTCTTTTAGATTAAATTCTTCTTTAAAAAGTAAGAGTGAAATCTTCATATTAAAAAAACTTCTTGTTAAAAGATATTGCAAAAAGGGGGGACATGTATTCAATAAAATTAAGTTTTATTTATATAGATATATTCAAGCATTTCCGCTTTCTTTTTTTTCTGATATTTGTTGTTATCTAGAGTAAGCTATACCAAAATCTTTACAAATTTCTGTTTTCGTTTTTAGTTTTTGATTAACAGCCTTAAGAAGCTCCATGTTCATTTTAAGCGAAATAGCAGTTTGCTTCCTCTGAGCTCTTCGCCATGTTGCTTGAGAAAGTTCTTTTAAAATAGAAAAGAAAAGAAAAAATTACGAACCAAATAAACTGATTTTTACTCTCACTTCAATGCACTTGTTACCGAATTCCAAAGCCAACAAATGAGAGATACAGTCGGGGTAATGGAGTATATTAGGGCTTCCCTACTGAGTCAAGCTTTCTGCCGCTGGAATCCTGGGGTTTGTATTATACCACTGGAGGGTAAGATTTTTTGTGTGCGTTGTTTGGAGTGGTGGAGGATGAAAGCTTAGATAAGCAAAATTGGCTCATGTCACAGGTTGTTGTGAGGGTATTTCAAAGCCAAGTTAGAGAGCTTTCTTTCTACAAAACATTGAAACCACCTCTCCTTCATTTCACACCCCTCTTAAATCTCGCCTGCGTGGCTGGTGTTTTCCATAGCTTATTTATTCTCTGAAGGGAAATTTTTTTGCGTAAAGCGATTTTTTTCGTTTTGTAAAATACATGAAAATTTATAATCATTTATCGGGACCGTTGTTTTATTTCGTCTTAAGTGTTTTTATGGTAAATGTACTTTACTCTGATTATTTATATTGTTGCACATGTAAATATCGCTTACGTATATTATCTTAAGATGTACTGTAGCAGGAATTAAGGAATATTTGGGAGATTCATAAGAACAATCATCAGTAACAAAATTAATTTTAACTCTTAAAAACTTATTGATTACCTGAAAAAAAAATGCTTAGATATTTTTTTAAAAATTTAAACACATTGTAGTAAACTTAAGTTTTGCCCTTTTTAATTAAAAAATTGTTCTTGACTTTGTGAAATTGAAATAAGTTGTATTGAGTAAAATAAGCATAAATTCGATATAAAAGTATTATTATTTAAATAACTTTTTTTTAATTTTAGAATTCAGCCTTATATTTATTTCAGAAAATTCCATTAAAAGTTGGATTTTTTATTGGAGAATTGAATTTTTATCAGTTAATTTTAATGGTGAAAGAGAGAGAGAGAGTTTTGCCACATATATGTTTAACAATGTCCATGACATTTCCTTTTTTTATATTATTGTTAATTTTCAAGGATCACTGCGTTTTTTTATTTTTTATGGGAGAATCCCATGTGTCATTTTCTTTTGTTTTTGAAAATGGAAAAATGTTCTGTTTAGAAACTAAACTTTAGTTGAAACTTTTCAGTGAATTGGTTTTTACATTCTTGAGTGTTTTCTTCTTTAAGTTGATAATAAAAATTCTATATATTGCACTGGCCTCCACTTCCAATATTGATTTTGTTCGCATTGCTGGGATATACCGTATAGTCAGTATATATAGTATATATAGTACCGTTGAAAGTCCTTTTTCAGCCATATTTACTGTGTCAAAAAAAACCAAAGAAAATAGTATGGGATATCAGAATTGTAATTTTGAACAAAAACGAAGTTGCAACGTGAAAAGAAGTTTATAATGGGCATAGAAGAGTAGCAAGATCACCTGAAAGGTTACCTCAAAACAGGTTTGCATCCAAATTTGAATTTAATTTTTGTTTTGACTAATTTGTCACTGATAAAAAAATTTTTTCTCACTTTTATAAAAAAAATACTTTATTTTAATATGTGATTATAACTAGGAAATATATCTTTAAAATTACAGTATTTATAATGTATGGCACTTTTTACAAATTGCTGTACATTCCCTGGTTTTAAATTTCAAAACAAGATAGAACTATTCTTCAAGCAGATTAGTACATTTTCTGTCTTACCCAATTTTGTCAAGTTTAGGTAAAACAAAATGCAGTTTAGGAAACGGGAGTTGATTGTTTCTTTTTTTAAAAAAGGACAGGGCTAATGAAATAATCATGTGAAGGGAAATTATTTGAGTCTCTAATGTAGCATGGTGTACTGTAAAACCTGCATAGAATATTATTCTCGTGAAATTTTAATTGAGTATTTGCATTGGAAAAATATTAAAATGCTAATGATTGTTTTGAATTGTATATCATAGTATAACAAAGAATATAGAAAGAGGTATTGTTTCTCTGCAAATTGGAAACTGTGATGTTGTTATTTTAACTATAAATTCTAGTTTCACTGTTTTTTAATAATTACAATATTGATACTGATGTCTATTTTTTTTTTAGATGAATGGGAGAGTTTTGACGAGTGTAGAATTCCTGAATAGAACCAACACAAGGAAGAAAATAAGATGCGAAAAAAGTCTCGAGATGTCTTTGAGAGAAATTATAAAAATTTTTAGAGAAAAGAAGATGAATTACCTAAATATAGAGTGTTTTAGCAAAGTTTTCTACATTTAACGTGGTAGGTTCTTAAGTGGAAATTAAAAAGATTCTTACGATTTTGAACTTTTTTTTATTTCAAACTACTATTTTCTCTTTGAGATAGTCAGTACATCATTAGCTATAGAAAAAAAATTATTGAAAACATTCTGCATAAAACCTGTCAATATATTTTCATTTGAATCGTGCTGACTCCCGAACAATTTTGTATAAAGTCTTTCATGGAAAAGCAGTTTAAGCATGTGAATTTTGAAGGAAATATTTCAAACTCAAAACGCCATATAAGGTCTTAAGAAATCTAATTAGCAAAAAGATTTCTGCACAGTTTCAATTATTTTTGACTGCATGCTAAACACATTTTTTTAAACTGTAGCTCATCACAAGAGTATTGCTTTTTTGAAGGGTTGTTACTTCCCTGTCCTTTCTGAAGTTTATACTGAGGAAATATATAATACAAGTATTGTGACATACCTTTCAGATTTTATTTAAGTTGAAATAGAAAATGTAAATTTTATTCCAAAATTTTTCCGTTTGCGCAATTTTGCAAGAATTTGAATACATTTTAAAATATTTTCAGCAAACTGAACTGAAAACAGTTTGATGATAGCTTGTTTAATTTAAAAATGCAATATTCAGCTGAATTTCATTTTATGCATTAATTTAAAGTACAACTAGATTTCATTATTGCGTTCAATTCATAAAAAATTATATAATTATAAACAACCATCCGCACAAAAGGAATGCACCCTCTTTACGTCACTTAAAATTAAATAAGGATTTATTTGATCTCACCTGATATTTCCAATTTTAAAATTAACAGTATGGCTACTTCTAATGGTGCCTTAAAACATCACTTGAGTAATCTGCCCAACGAAAAGCCTGAAGTTTGTCAAATACGCAACCAAGATTTCAATTACGGTGGTCATTTGGATTCACGTTTACATATTCATACCAAGAAAAAGCCTCATGTTTGTGAAATTTGCAACAAGGCATTCTCTCGTAGTGATAATTTAACAGTGCACTTACGTATTCATACCAAGGAAAAGCCTTATGTTTGTGACATAGGCAACAAGGGTTTCTCTGAAAGTAGATCCTTAAAGAATCATTTACGTATTCATACCAAGGAAAAGCCTTATGCTTGTGAAATATGTAAAAAGGCATTCTCTCGTAGTTATCATTTAACAGTGCACTTACGTATTCATACCGAGGAAAAGCCTTATGTTTGTGAAGTATGCAAGAAAGGTTTCTCTGTAAATGGTTCCTTAAAGAAACATTTGCGTATTCATACCAAGGAAAAGCCTCATGTTTGTGAAATATGCAACAAGGGTTTCTCTGTAAGTGGTTCCTTAAAGAGTCATTTACGTATTCATACCAAGGCAAAGCCTTATGTTTGTGAAGTGTGCAACAAGGCTTTCTCTCGAAGCTATCATTTGAAAACTCATTTACGTAGTCATACCAAGCAAAAATCGCATTATTGTGAAATATGCAACAAGGCTTTCTCACAAAGTTGTGGTTTAAATATACATTTGCCTACTCATACCAAGGAAAAGCCTCATATTTGCGAAATATGCAACAAGCCTTTCTGTCAAAGTGGTTCATTAAAAATACATTTACGTACTCATACTAAGGAAAAGCCTTATGTTTGTGAAATATACAACAAGGCTTTCTCTACAAAAGGTAATTTAAAAGTACATTTACGTGTTCATACTAAGGAAAAACCTCATGTTTGTGAAATATGCTGTAAGGCTTTCTCTGTAAGTTGTTCCTTAAAGAAACATTCATGTATGCATACCAAGGAAAAGCCTCATATTTTAATGTCATGTAATTTAAAAGAATTTCTCTGAAATTTTGGTTCTTTAAATATACATTTACATATATATGTCTAGGAAAAACAATAACGTCTTTTAAGGATATGTCTTTTACATATATGGCGCTTGTGTTTGTGTCATTTAATTGGTTTTATAAATTATAATATTTTTGCATGCATCCCATTGAAGAAAAGTGTGAAGTGTGTGAAAAATATGCACAGTTTTACTTTGTAGTAGTTAAGTTGTATGGTATAAAAAGATATTATTTACTTTTCCTAACCAAGGAAATCTTTATATATTTGCGGTTTTCTGAAAATACATTCTCTCAAGTTTGTTACTTTAAATCACAATTGCACACATTCTTGCTGATAAAAAATTTGAAGCTTTTACTTATTTATATATTAAACTGTTTATTTTTTCAAGATTTAATTTTAATTATTTTCTCTTAAGAAATCTTTCAGCCTTATAATAGTTAAAAATTTTCAGTAAGTTTTCACACAAAGGCTTCACTTGAAAATTAATTTTCTCATTTGCAAATAATAGTCATTAGATTGTTATAATTTGGGGGTATTTGACTCAATTTAGGTGTGCCTAGCTGTAGCAATGCATGATTAATTTATAGGAATCAAACGTGATGCTGCGACGGCGGAAGAGGGAGAGACGTTGTTTTTGCAAAATGCAATACTACTCCCTTTTAATATGTATAAAAACAGAGACAATGTTGTAAAATAGAAACAGTTTTGGGATTGATTGATTACAAAATTCTACATTGACTACAAAAATATTGTACAAATTAAAAATATTTTGTAAATTTGTAATGAGTTTCATGAACTGCAAAATTATTCAAGGCAAGCAACGGATTGGTCACCCTTCGTTTAGAATGACTGTTACATGTAATGACATATCTATATTAACTTTGATAAACAGAATTGCATAAAATTGAGGTATTTCAATCATTTGTGGATTTCTAAGTAAATTATATAAGTCCTAAATGGGTATTGTTTTCATTGTATAATTCCTTATGCTGTATAGTTGGCTCTAGAACTTGATGTGCAATTATAGTTAATATGTAAATAGCACACCTAATACAGGAAATGTTTGAAAAAAATTCAAAACACTTTTAAAGCAGATTTTGATAAGCTTAAAAATTTTGTTTTTGTACAGACTTGGATAAAAAAAACAACTCAATATGTGCATATTTTATTCATGAAGTATATTTTGCTCAAGTAATTATTCTTGGTTTTCTTAATTTCAGCTAAACATGGCTAGAGATACATTTATATTTTTTTTTATATTTTAACCATTACATGTAAAATGTAACATAATAAATACTTCTCTTTCTATATAAATGCATTTTATAATTACTTGTAATATTCACTGAAAACATAAAGAAAATGTAGATTTTTTTTATATGAACTCATGTAAATAAAGGGAAAAGAATAAAGGGATTTGATAATTGTTTACAAAAATGCTTGAACATCTCTTTCGTTTAATTCATCTCTAATTCAGTAAAGTATTTTCAACAAGTGTCTTAAATTCTTACGGAATATTTCAAAAGATCTGATACATGACTAATGGTTCATGTGTTAGTATTATATTTTAATCTTAATAACTTTTTAGTTCTTATAAAATGTTTTGTTCCTTTCCTTCTGATTTTCTTTAGCAGTATGTTAGTCACAGATTTTTTTCAATGTTATTTTGAGAATTTTGTTCATTATTTCTCTGTGTTTGATATTGCTTTTCTAAGATTTGTAAATGAAGAAAAACAATTTATTGCCGCATAAAGTGTATGTAAAAGACCCACCTATATAAAAATTTTAATGAAAATTTTTGGCTTGAAACATGTTATATAGTGTTGTGTTAGGTATACTATAGCATATTGATTTTTCGAGGATGTTTAATAATGAAAACTGTAAGTAGGAATGATTAAATATCGAATGTTTTAAATTTATTCGTTTTTAACCAGCTGATGTAAAATATGTAATACTTTTGATACATACATATTTTAGAAAAATGCTTTTTGAGTCTGAAATGGAGTCCGTTCAGCTTCTGAATTAGTACTATTTAGGTGTTTTTCAATTACTTCTTTAATTAAAAAAATTTAGTAAAGTTCACGAAATGGAAATATCTTAAATATGGGTGACATTCTCTAAAAGATATTTTTGGTTATCCACACAGCACACATGTAAGAAATTTAGCATCTTAGAGAAGTAACTTAACTTGGAAATGATGTGCAAAAGCTCAATCTTCTGTAGGAAATCACATGTAATATATATATATTATAATATTTAATTGAGAAATATATGAATTTATTAACTGCTCTCCTTAATAGGAGAGTATTGAAATCACATTTAAAATATAAGCAGCGTGTGTTAAAAGCTATCTCTAAAATAACACTTCTTGAGAAAACGTCCAACTTTAGTATGTTAAACACAGAAAATCCTGTAATTTATTGAAATAGCCCTACATAATACAAATTAGTAGTTATTCATCAAATTCCGCCAATAAGCATGAGTTGATGTGCATCTTATTTAGGATTATATTAAGCATTGCATGAAGTGAATTATGCAACGAGCGTCTTAATCTGCTTCTCATGTACTAAGTTACGAAGCACAGAATTGAGAACACAAGTCTTAGCACGGGGGACACAAAAGAAGACTTAAGAATTTCGAAAGAAACTTAGTAGTATTGAGTTATTACATCGCAAATTAACACGAAGAAAATTGGGGGCATTTCCACAATGTCATACTTTTCATATGCATCTTAAACTTGGAATGAAATTAAACAATGCGCTGAATCTCAAAGCGTCAGATGGCATCATTATATCGGGATTTACATCTAAGAAGATAGGGCTCAATCTCACTCCTTAGCTGATGGAATTTAATGATGGTCGCATTTGTAAAGATCTTAAATTGCTTTTTAGTGTTTACCCTTGACCACACAACATAATTTATGTGTTTTTGAGTCAAGCTGCAAGAAATTGCTATTGAAATCTATCGAACCCCATGCAGACTTCAACAATCATTAGTGAATTTCGAAAGCTACTTCATTGAAAGTTTTTAACATAAAAGTACCATTAATTTTAAACACGAATACAATGCTGATCTAAGCATTTGTTTCGACGATAAAACATCTTAGGAGAATTATTTTTATGGTCTTGTTCTGAAGAAAGTTCGAAGAATCTTGTTATCCTTTGAATTAAGTCTAAATTTTTATTAAGGTTATGGTAAACTGGAAATAAAAACTCCTCTATGGGAAAACGGAAGTAAAGAATTGAAATAATTATAAAAACAAAACGAAAAAAGTATTTTTTTCTCTAACACAACTGAAAGTATCGAATAACACCATACAACTTTACTTGTATTGCTGTAGATGTGGACAAACAGGAAGGAATTCGAACTACTTTAACCTTTTGAGGACGGCTGGCCGATGTAAAGGCTTAAAAGACGGCTTTAGTCGGAGTAGCGGCCACGTAATGCTTTCCCCTCGTAACAGCTTTCGAAATAGCATGAGTCCTATTACAGACCTGGAACATCATTTGCTTGACCGGTTTCTTTTGTATTTAAAAGGGAGGGGAATGCAGTTCCTTCTTTCACCCTTATCTAGAAAGCCTTATGCTTAAATTCTCACTAGCGGGGAGTGCATAGTAATTTTGTCATCATGATTACCTAATAATTTCATTTTAAATTAATTTGTTTCCTTAAAAAAAATGCTTAAGCTTAAAAGAGGACTTACCACTGATGAGATTCAGAAAGTTTTAGCCGATTTAGATGAAATTTTTGATGATTCTGATTGTGAGTTAGAAAACGAGGAAGATGATTTAGATCAATCTTTAAATTTGAATCCTGAGGTTGTCTCCGAAGAACAAAGTAAAATAGTCTGGGACGACCCACAACCAGTGGCGCACACAAGAAGGGGGGTCTGGACCCCCCAAAAGCCCTTGATTTTTTTCCGATTGATTGTAATTCTAAGTATATAGTACGAAAAATTTAATTATTTATTATTAATGATTAATTTTATTAATTAATGCTAAATATTTGTTCAATGATTAGTTTTTTACTGTATTTTGTTCCCCCAAATCAAAAGGAGCATGATACAAGAATGGTGAACTTTCCACCCCCTGAAAATTCCTGTGTGCGCTACTGCCCACAACTAACCCATTAAGCGACAATTTTACCTTTTACAGGAAATAATGTGATAAAAGGAGCCGTTGTACCGTGTGTCACGGAAAGGGATTTTTTTAATTGCATAATTAAAAACTTTATAGTTAGAAAAATTACAGAAGAGACAAACATATATGCAACTCGCGTTTTACAATCTGCAACGCCATCAAGTTTGCGAAAACATAATCCTGGATGGACTGAAACGAACGAAGAAGAGATTGTAAAATTTCTTTCCTTAATACTTTTGATGGGTCATGAGGATAAGGACATTATAAAGGAATATTGGTCGACCGATTCAATGCTGGAAACAACCTTTTTAAAAAAAATTATGCCAAGGGACAGATTTTTAAATCTACATCGGTACTTGCACTTCGAAAAAAAGGACAACGCTCGGCATAAAACAGCTTCGGATTACGATAGACTTAGGAAACTAAGGAATATAAATAATATATATATATCTCTTAATATATCTTTAAATAATTCTTTCCAAGAAATATATGATCCAACTGAAGAGTTAGCCATCGATGAAGTAATTGTCTCTTTTAAGGGACGGATAATATTTAAACAATATATTCCGAAAAAAGGAAAAGATTTGGTATCAAAGTATACAAAATTGGGGATAAAAAAAGGGATACTTTCAATATGAAAGTGGGGCCGTGGGTAGCCTAGTGGTTAGAGCATCGGACCCCAGACCGGAAGGCCTGGGTTCGATGCCCGATGCCACCTGTTGAATAGTGAAAGCCGTTAGGTAGCGCTGTTGCAGTGAGACACTTCTATTTAGAAGTAGTCTTGTGGCAATAGCCAGTGCATGTATCTTTCTTAAGATGCAAACACTCGTTTTAGTGAAGTATTCTTGTGTCGAAATGCTAATACTTGTGAACTACGTACATTATAACATGTGAACTATTCTAATCATAGTGAAATGTTCTTCAGCATTGAAATATATCCAATTATATCAAATTGAACTTGGACTTATCATTGAATCAATTTTCTTTCAGCAGACAGCAATTCGAAACCGAAACCTTTTAGTCTTAGACTACAATTGTTTACAGTCCGCTAAATTCGTCGCTATTGCTAACATACAAAAATTAATGGTCCGTCGAGCCGGAGTATCTAAGCATTTAAAGGTTTTTATCAGGTTGTAGAATTCAAAATTTGTGTTTTCGTTTTGTTGAGGAGTTACTTGTGTGTGACCTACATTCGGCGTTTCTTTGGACGTGTGGATTACTCTATTGGTTTCTTCTGGGTGTTTCTCGGATGGTTAGGTCGGGTGAGTCAGTTCATTTTGTAAACATATTATCTGAATGCTGTTTGTGTGTGCTTTTAGCTTGTTTTATTTCTAAATATAATGCTTTAGTATTTTAATGTGATTTATTTCTGTGAAGATTTATTTAGTGTTCTTTCTGTTTTTTGCATTTGAGTAGTAAAAATCAATGTGATTGGATTCCGAATGTGAAAAGCACTTGTGTTACTTATTTTAATTTGATTTAAATATCTATATGAGTGGAATTCTTCTGATCAGTAATTGTTCAAAATTTAAATATGATATCTAAAGCGTGCTTAAACCACAAAAAAGCCATTATATCATCACTAACGCGTTTAAAAAATAAAACGTTACAGGATATTAATGAATTGGATTCTACCGAGCTCAAAATTAGAAAAAACAGGTTTGATATAATAGGGGAAGAATTGAAAACCCTTTTTGATAATTTATTTATCCTTGCTAGGGATGATGAAATTGATTACTATATTTTAGAAAAACAAGAGCTGCTTGATACATGGGAGGAAATGTTAATTTTATTAGAAAGACGGGGGTCTCGCATCTAAATAAAACAAATAAGAGTACGGAAGTAATTCATACAAGAAATTCTGACTCAACCGAAATTAAACTTCCTACCTTGTCGCTTCCGACATTTTCTGGAGTTATTGATGAATGGTTAACTTTCTCGGATCTGTTTCAAGCAGCCATTACAAATAATCAAAATTTAACTGGTGCTCAAAAATTACAATATCTCAAAGGTGTTTTAAAAGGGGATGCTCAGAAGATAGTTCAATCACTTCCAATAACAGATGGTAATTTTCAGATTGCTTGGGATCTTTTAAAGGAAAGATATTTTCATAAGCATGAAATATTGAGTTCTTTAATGAAAAAATTTATGATTATTTCGCCGATAACTTGTGAATCCCATGCTCAAATTCTAAAGTTAGTCGATTCGACTAAAGAATGCGTTCGATTATTGGAGACTTTAAATCTCAAGGTCGAGGGCACAGCAGACATAATTCTAATGTTTATCATTCAATTTAAGTTAGACTCAACCACAAGAGGTTGGTGGGAAAGGTCTCTAGATAATGAAAAAATCCCTTCGCTCAGCGAGCTTTTACAATTTCTTTCGAATCATGCTAGATCACTTATGACTGAAGGTTATGGAGTTAAAAGAAACATTAGTAACAAGAAAGTAACACTAGTTGCTTCAGGTTTCCAACTGCATTGTTCCTACTGTCAGAGCAATCATAATTTAAATAAATGTTGTGCATTTCAAAATCTTTCTGTTCAAAAAAGAGTGAATTTTGTAAAATCGAATAACATTTGTTTCATTTGTTTGACTAAATTTCATAGGAAGTCTGCTTGTAAAAGTACTAATAAGTGTCGAAAATGTGGGAAATTGCATCACACATTGTTGCATTTTATGACTTCTAGTGAGCCAAATTCTTCCATTCCTAGAAATGCTAATAATTCAGTACTTTCAGCTTCAGCGAAAGTGTTTCACCCAGTTGTGTTTGATGCTACTAACACTGATACAGGTCCAAATCCTCCTAATGTAAATAATCCAAGTATAACTTTCTGTTCAGGGTTCGATTCCAATTTTCAGGTGTTTCTATGTACTACACTAGTCAATGTTTGTGATTCTTTCGGTGGAACTCGGTTGTGTCGTGTTCTTCTTGACCCGGGAAGCCAGGATGCTTAATTACTAGTAGTTGTTTGGAAAGACTTAGATTGCCTAGGAAGCGAACAAATGTGCGCATTTCATGCCTTGGAGCATCAGATACTCGAACTAATGGTATTTCGGAGATTAAGTTTACACCTCATTTTACATCTAATATTTCGTTTGTAACTTCAGTATATGGAGTTAATAAGATTGTAGGTCAACTTCCACATTTCAGTTTAGATTCTTCTTGGTCTGAGCATTTTAGTGATTTGAAGTTAGCTGATCCTACTTTTTTTAAAAGTGGTCCTATCGATATTCTCATTGGTGTAAACATAGCTCTTCCAATGCTAAAGGGTCAATCTCTTTCCCTTGGGGACAATAAACCCTTTGCAGTTCGTTCAGATTTAGGGTGATAGTCGCAGGAAATGTTCCTTCTGAAGATATTTTTTTTCAATTGAGGTTAATAGCATCCAGGTAGTAACTGACGAGTTAGTGAGTAACTTTTGGAAGTTAGATTCAGTACCTGAAGCTAGCTTATTGACTAGTGAAGAAAGGGCATGTGAATATCATTTCATAGATACTCATGTTAGAAATGAGGATGGATGATATGTAGTGCGATTACCATTTCATTCATCACCATCTAAATTAGGAGATTTGAGAGAATCAGCTATTCGAAGATTCAAATCATTAGAACATTCACTAATCAAGAAACCTGCAATTTATTCTCAATATAGAGACTTTATGCAGGAATATTTAACTTTAGGGCATATGGAGCTTGTTCCTAATAATGACTACGCTAAAAGGGAAGCATATTATCTTCCTCATCACGCGGTTCTATGAGATTCCAGTACAACAAAACTGAGGGTTGTCTTCGATGCATCAGCCAAATCAACATCAGGGTATTCTCTTAATAACATACTAATGGTTGGACCCCGAGTGCAACGAGACGTGTATCCAATTCTGCTTTCCTTCAGAACATTTCAAATAGCTGTGTGTGCAGACATGGAAAAGATGTTCCGTCAAATAAGGATCTCATCGGAAGATACAAATTGGCAACGAATTCTATGGAGAGATAATCCAAAGGAGACAGTGAAGGAATATAGGTTAACCACTGTCACGTATGGGACTTCATGTGCACCATATCTTTCCACTCGAACACTTGACTCAACTTGCTTTTGATGAAAGGGAAAGGTATCCTTTGGCTTCATTCCCTACACTTCATCATTTTTACTAAGTGGTGCCGCGACTGAAAAAGAAGCAGTTGAACTCGTCTGGCAACTAAAGGAGATGATGAAAAAAGGAGGGTTCAACCTTCGGAGGTGGCAGTCTAACAGTGAAACAGTGATCAAGGAGGTTGCCGAAAATAAAGATCTTAAAACGGTGCAAAATGATGAAGAAATAAAAATCCTTGGGATACAATGGAATCCCAAATCTGATTTCTTCAGTTTCAGTGTTTCATTACTAGAAGAGAGATGCATTTATTCCAAAAGAGATGTTCTGAAATTGCTCGTGTGTTTGATCCTCTAGGACTTTTATCGCCATGCATTGTTTTTATGAAAATCCTTTTACAAGAGCTATGGAAATTAAATCTAGAATGGGACGAACCAATCCCGGAAGATTTAAATAAACAGTGGACAACCTTTCGAAAGGAGCTTCATCTTATCGAGAAAATGAAAATACCGAGGTGTGTCTTGCTACCTTCATACATTCAACTTGAGATTCATGCCTTTTGCGATTCCTCCATAAGAGCATACTATACAGCAATTTACCTCAAATGTATCGCATCCGAGAGTATAAGTGTCTCGCTTCTCACTTCTAAAACAAGAGTAGCCCCGCTTAAAACTCAATCTTTACCTCGGCTTGAGCTGTGTGCAGCATTGTTGCTGTCTAATGTGTTACAAGTAGTGTTAAGGGAGTTTCCTTTATCTATTCACAGAACCATTGCCTGGACGGATTCGACAATTACTTAAGCTTGGCTAAAAACAGAACCATATCGCTGGCAACCATTTGTCACCAACAGAGTTTCCAAAATTCAAACAACAATTCCATCAGTTGAATGGTGTCATGTTTCGGGAATTGAGAATCCAGCCGATCTAGGCACGAGAGGACTCTTACCTTCTCAGCTTGTAGCTCATGATCAGTGGATTGGTTAAATCAACCCATGAATGAAACGTCATCTTATAAAATCCCAGAGACTTTCTCCTTTCCGGATAATGCCTTGAAAGAGAAGAGGAGCGTTGTTACATGTATTGCTAAAATTGTGCTTTTACCAGAATTTATTGACAGAATATCGTCTTTTACAAAGTTAGTTCGTGTCTGTGCCTGGATTTTGAGATTCATAAAAAATAGCCGTTCACCAGTCTCAAGAACTTTTGGTTACTTGAAATCATCGAAACTTCATACTGCAGTTGTTACTATTGTACGTTTGATTCAACAAGTAGAATTTCCGAATGAATTTAAATGTCTTTTTCAAGGAAACCCTTTACCAAAGGATAACAAATTACTTCCATTGAACCTGTTTTGTGATTCTGATGGAGTTCTTCGGGTAGGAGGTAAACTTTCGAGGAATACGCGTCTATCATATGACCAAAAACATCCTATGCTTTTGCCCAAAAGTCATGAGTTCACAAGAAAGGTAATAAATTTTTACCACATTACTTATCTTCATGCAGGTCCACAACTGACATTGTCTTTGATAAGACAAAAATTTTGGTTTGTGGATGGTAGATCAGTAGTTCGTCATACACTCAAAAAGTGTCTAATTTGCTTCAAGATGAATCTAAGATCTTCTTCTCAATTAATGGGTGATTTACCACCTATCCGATTTCAACAAATTCGTCCATTCGAAAACACTGGCTTGGATTTTGCTGGTCCATTAACCACTAAATGTGCTCATAAACGAAGTGTGACAAAATTTAAATCTTACATTTGTCTTTTTTCATTTGTACTGCTTCTAAAGCTGTACATCTTGAACTTGTTTCGGATTTATCGACTGCTGCATTTCTAGTTGCTTTACGCCGTTTTATTGCTAGAAGGTCTTGTCCGAGCAAAATCATCTCGGATAATGGATCCAATTTTAAAGGCGCTTCGAGTCATCTGAGAAAGCTCGTGGATTTATGTCTGCAAGAAGAAGTACAAAATTTTCTTTCTCTCAAAGGAATTGAGTGGTCTTTCATTCCTCCATATACCCCACACTTTGGAGGTTTGTGGGAGTCAGCCATCAAGAGTGCCAAACAATTACTCATTAAGGCAACTAACTCTGTACTTCTTAATTTTGAAGAGTGTTCTACCCTATTGATCCAGATAGAGGCTTGTCTTAACTCAAGACCTCTCACAGAGCTCTCTCCAGATCCGTCCGACTTCACCGCATTGACTCCAGCCCACTTTTTAGTGGGAGGTCCTATTCATCAGTTTCCAGAACCATCTCAGCCCTCAAGGTCTGTAGGTCTTTCTGAAAGTTGGAACCTGATTCAAAGACTACGTCAGTACTTCTGGGATCGCTGGTCCACGGAGTATTTACATAGACTTAAACCTAGGTCCAAGTGGTGGAGAACTAAGCCAAATCTTCAATTAGGAGATATGGTTATTGTCGAGAAAGAAAAAACTGCTCCATTAAACTGGACTCTTGGTCGAATTAATAAACTATTTTTCGGACCTGACCAAAAGGTACGTGTTGTGAGTGTAAATACCAAATACGGACAATTAACTAGAAATGTGAACAAGATTTATCTTTTACCTAACTTTCAAGAACATGAACTTTAATTTAATTCTTTTATTCTTATTTTATCATATCTGTATTTCATTGTTGCTTATTTCGTAACCTCTCCTTTTTTGAAACCCTTCTGAGGTTTCAAGGGGGGCGGTATGTTGAATAGTAAAAGCCGTTAGGTAGCGCTGTTGCAGTGAGACACTTCTATTTAGAAGTAGTCTTGTGGCAACAGCCAGTGCATGTATCTTTCTTAAGATTCAAACACTCGTTTTAGTGAAACATTCTATTGTGAAGTATTCTTGTGTCGAAATGCTAATACTTGTGAACTACGTACATTATTACATGTGAACTATTCTAATCATAGTGAAATGTTCTTCAGCATTGAAATATATCCAATTATATCAAATTGAACTTGGACTTATCATTGAATCAATTTTCTTTCAACAGACAGCAATTCAAAACCGAAACCTTTTAGTCTTAGACCACAATTGTTTACAGTCCGCTAAATTCGTCGCTATTGCTAACATACACCTCCAAACACCTTCTGAGTACACACGGAGTTACGTGTTCGTTAAATCAGTGGGTCCGTAGTCTTGTAGGCTTAATCACGAGCGCAGGGACTGGAGAATATTTCCCTCCCTATCAGTTTACATGCAGAAACTGAGGAGGTGGAGATAGAAGTCGTGTCGCCATCTATCGTCCCTTCGGGGAATTTTGCCGAGCTAAATCGTACTTCACTTGTATGGTGCTCAAGGCCAACGACAGGCATACCTCTTGCCCATGCCACGATGAATTTTGTGGTCCTCGATCTGACTACGTCAGACAGGTGGCATTAGAAAACAACATCAATATGAAAGTATATTTGGGAGCTGATAGAGAAAGACTGAAAAGTGGTATTAAAGTAAAACCAACACAGGCAACAGTTTTGGAATTGGCCGAAAGTATAAAAAATAAGGAGCTCAAATTGTTCACGGACAATTTTTTTTCATCCCCAGAATAGTTCCAGCAATTACATAAAGAATACAAAATGAATTCCTGTGGCACCATGCGTTTCAATAGGAAGAATTATCCAAAAAAAAATTAACTTTTCAAAAAATAAAAAAAATGTGATGTGTCTATAAGATTTGGCAGTTAGTATAAGAAGAAGGAAGCTTTTTTGTTGGAAGGATAAGAGGGAAGCTTTCATGCTAAGCAACATGCACGATCCAGAAATGAGTAAAACAACTTTGTACAACGATAGATGTGAAAAGCCCGCTTTAATGACATGCTATAATTCAAATATGGGTTTTGTACATCTGAGTGATCGTATGGCAAACAGCTATACATTTGGTCGTAAAACACTAAAATGGACCAAAAAACCTTTCTTTTTTCATTTACTAGATTTGACAGTATTAAATGTATTTATATTGTTCAAAATCAAAACGAGAAAAAGCGTAAGCCATAAAATATTCCGATTAAATTTAATCAAGCAGCTTTTACAAAGTGAAAATAATCTAACAGTTTTTACCAGCCCAGAATCAAATTTTACCAACAATAGACTTGAAAACCAGCATTCGCCTGAATTTAAAAAAAGTTCAACGAAATTGTGTTGTGTGTACGTCTAAAGGTGTAAGGAGACGCACTTCTGTTTCGTGTAAATTGTGTAATGTAGGATTGTGTGTAAATTATTTTGAAGAATATAATGTGTAAAATAATATCAATATATAGAGAATTTAAAAAGAATCTCTTGATTTGCAGGAGCTCATTTCCAGTTTTTTTAAATTTGTCATTGTATTTGTATTATAATTTTTGTATAGTTTTATGGCATCTGAAATGTCATTGAATTGTTAAGAAAATTGTAAATTTTGCATGTATATATATATGAAATACCTCTGGAACAATTTCGTTGAGTGGTAAATATATTGTAAGACGTGGCGAGTGGTCGATTAAATAATGGAGAACCAATGGTTGGGCGTGGCCGGTGGTGTGATTTTCTATGTTACGGGGAGCATGGTCTAATACGATAGTATCGAAGAGGAACTCATGGAAATCGAAATTCCTTTTTATTCACATCCAGGAACACATAAAGATCCAGTAGGGACGGCATTACACATACAAGAAGCAAACATGGACGACACAACACAGACAAAGACACACACAGAACGCGCTGCGGCCGCTACATGACTACAGAGAAATGATCGAAGAGAGAGAGAGGTTTCCAGAGACATCGGCTTTTATACCTGACGTAATAACAGCTCTGATTGGATAGAAAGGGCGGGATTGGGATGTCTGATGCAATAAGAGGACTCGATTAAGATTAAAATCAGGGTGTTAGTGAAGAACCAAATAATTAAAAGATTATTTCAATATTATTAAGAGTTAATAAAAAGAATGCTAGAGGGAATTATTACATATATATATATATATATATATATATATATATATATATATATATATATATATATATATATATATATATATATAAATATATATATATATATATATATATATATAAATATATATATATATATATATATATATATATATATAAATATATATATATATATATATATATATATATATATATATAACTATAAATATATATATATATATATAAATATATATATATAAATATATATATATATATATATATATAAATATATATATAAATATATATATATATATATATAAATATATATATATATATATATATATATATATATATATATATATATATATATATATATACGTATTTGGCGGGAACACGTTACTTGTTGTTGCACTCTTGGCCATCGTTTACACTCCGAATTAGTAGGTTATGTTTTTGTTCATATGTTATTTAGTTTAATGATTTTTTAATATTTAAATTCTACATATAAAATTCTTTCCTTTCGTATTGGTACATAGTTTGACAAATTATAGGTGAAGGTTGGCTGGCCACAAAACTTGTTTAAACCTACAATCCTGGTTCCTAAGGCCAGGAGTATGTCATTATAGTACTGTGCCTTCTTCCTAATTTTAGTTATCTTAGATATATAACTATATGTTTATTTTTATATTTTCTTTTATATGTTTGTGTATATGTATATACATGTATAAATTTATATATGTGTGTGTATATGTATATAATTATATATTGAATTTTTATATTGGATTTTTTTTATATATATATATATATATATATATATGTTAAGAAAACTAATGATATTAACAACTTTCTTCTATACATTTGAGTATTTCCTAATAGGTATTAATTAAAAATAATTGTTTTCATAAAGTCCCACACTTATCAAAATCGTTATAGTGCATTACATATTTCCCATATATGTTCCTTTTGCTACAATTAGATAATTTTTACTATTTTGATCTGCTTACATTCGTCCGCATAAGAACTATAAAAAAAATCTGTAAAATCAATACACTAATATACCTTTTTACCATTTTTAAATAATTTTGCTTATCTATATATATATAAGACGCATTTGTTGTCTGTTTGTCTGTTCCATCATAACTGGAGATCCAGACCCCCAAATAACGTGAAACTTGCTACACGTACACAAAATTACACCAGAAAGGTTCTTAAATAGGTTTGGCGTTCATAATTCCTTCCAAATTTTTTAAATTTTAATTTTTAAGTGATTTTCCAGTGTTATGACGTCATATGTAGTCACGTTTCTCACTAAGTGGACAATTTATACTTTACATGCAGTTTTTCAAGATTATTACATATTTTTACTGTAGCTTTGTTTATCGGTTGGAATATTTATTCAATTTTTCTATTCTTTGATATTTAATTAGGATTATTTTTCGAATAAATAATTTTTTAAGGATAATTCTTTCAACAATTAAAACTTTGTTTTGTTGTTTTGGCAACATTTAGGTATTATCGCGGGATGTTTACGTGCGTGATTTTGCTTGCAAATTATAACTTATTTATTTATTTCTTTAGAATGCGAAGATTATAATTTTGACAAACTAAAACTTCTCATTGATAAGGGTTATATTTCAGTTCGGTTCAAATGTAGTATAGGGGGGGGGGGGCACTTTGGATCTGGCGATTTTTCTTCGGATTTTTATCTAAATGTCATGGTGAGATATCGAATTTATTCTAAAATAAATAATACCGAAAAAAGTACCTTGGGGACCACTTTTAGTAACCAAAATAAAGGACTGCGCCAAATAGCCCCCCTATACTACACTTGGGTAAAATCCTAGGAGGACCCACTGCTGTTTTTGGCGCCAAAAAGCGCCAAATTGAAGATTTTCAAAAAGGCGTCAATGACGAAAAACTCTTGGGAAGCGCATGCGTCAGCGGAGGGGGGATGAAATGGGCGTTTCGCAAAGATGAAATCGAATAAAGACATTAAATTAATCATAATATAAAGAAAAAAACGGAGAAAGCAATGAAATTCATTTTAAAAAAGTATTCTAAAACCAGTGTGTACAACATGATTTACATTTTTAAAAAAGGACGAAAGGGGCGTTTCGCAAAGATAAAATCGAAGAAATACATGAAATCAATTTTAAAAAATGTTAAAAAGCACTTACCTTACGCTTGCATTTCGTCATGATCTGTTGGTTGATACACCCTTGCGATGGATGCAAGGAATTTATGAAAATTCTCATTCACCAACTTGTGATCGTAAGATCGCCGCCACATGTGTCTTATTAACTTTGTCATATTCTTATTAACTTTCAAGTCATTCATCACGAACTCATTCATGCTCTTGTCAAACCAATATCTCGTCAAACGCAAGATAATAGTTATAGCAAGTTTACTTTCGCTAAACCAAGCGCCCTTTCTCACACTCCGAACGACGTCGTGGCGATTATTTTTGCGGCAACGCCATTCGTAGCCGTCAACCGTTCCCTTCGCTTTTGCAAACGCATATTTTTTGTACACCTCGAACATTCATAACGAGAAGCAATTAAATTAGCTTTCATACACCATTCTAATTTTCCCCTATGTGCCCAGGAGCACAAAGAAACCTATCGTAGCCTCACTTTAAAGTAATTTTTTCACACGCCATTCTTAACAACCTCCAGCGAAGTCAAATGTCAAAATGACGTTTTTTCGAAAAAGGCGTAAAATGTGCAATTTTTTAGGGTTGCCATTTTTTTCGGTGATTTGAAAATCCAAATTTTGATGAAATGGAAAGGTTACCATATAACCTTTATCGCTCAAAATTTGGCGACAAAAATTTGGCGACCAAAAAGTGGGTCCTCCTAGGATTCAACCCTACACTTGATCCAATAATATGGTTTTTGCAATTTCATGTGTCTTTATTTTAACCTTTAAGGGTATACTACTGCTTCAGTGCATAAAATTGCCATGCAGAAAATCATACTGCCCAAGCAAAAGCAGTGCTGGTAGTAATTACATAAAACTGGAATAGGCATCAGAGAATGAGCAAAAACAGACAAATGGCTTAAATACCTGTTGAGGAAGGAGGTGGTCATAAGATAAATTATTTTTGAACTTATGTACTATCCTGGCTATCGCCAACATTCAAAATAACTTGCCAAGTTCGATTTTACATGTCATATATATGTTGAATTTTGAGTCGTGCTTCGTTTCATATATCGCCAATAAGTTGCGGTTATATGTAAGTACCTTATTTTTTTTCAAATTATGCTTTTGCATTGATAAATTAGTTCAGTTCTTTTTATGTCGGTTAATGTTAGTATTGTACTTCATTTTTCAATTTATTTTTATGCTCGATATATATATATATACTTTGGATAATTTTTTTTAGTACTTGGTATTTTTGCATAGTCGCCAATGTTCAAAAAAAATTCGCCACTTTGGCAATTCCAACTTTGTGTGACTGAATTAGCAATCATGTGCTTCATTTTGTAAAATGTCACCAATAGTTTGCAATAATACATAAGTACCTCTAACTGTACATTACTATAACATTAGATACAGGATACCAATTTGGCGTGATTTCAGAATCATGCCAAAAATGAGTATGTTTTAGTGGTAAGATAAATTATTTTGGCACCTATGTGCTATTCTAACAATCACCAACATTCAAAATAACTTACCAAGTTGGCAACCCTGATTTCGCACGTCATATATATGCTGAATTGCGAGTCATGTGCTTTGTTTCATATGTCGCCAAAAGGTTGGGGTTATAAGTAAATACCTTATTTTTTCAAATTATGCTTTTGTATTGATAAAGTTAGTTCAGTTCTTTTTATGTCAGTTAATGTTAGTATTGTACTTCATTTTTCAATTTATTTTTATCCTTGGGATATATATATATATATATATATACTTTGATAATTTTTTAGTACTTGGGTATTTTTGCACAGTCACCAACGTTCAAAAACTCGCCACTTTGGCAATCCCAACTTTGTATGCGTTGAATTGGCAATCATGTGCTTCATTTTGTTTTATGTCACCAATAGGTTGCAATAATACGTAAGTACCTTTAATTCTGTGCATTACTATAACATTAGACTGGCCGCAACATACCAAATGGCGTGATTTCAAAATCATGCCAAAAATGAGTAGCCAACCAATATGAAATTAATATTATGAGTATTATCTTAGCCTGTTTTATTTCCCCTCCAGAGTAATCCTTAATTAATTCAATATATAAGTTTTGTTTTTTTTAATATTTTAGTACTTACATTTTTTTTTTTTGGTTATTATGTACTACAAATATTTTTTTGCACATTGCGATGTCTTTGGCAAAATTAATCAGTGGTATTTTTCTTAAATATGTTTTTTTTTTATCTGTTTTTCTGTTTTTGACAATTTTTAAAATTTTTTTTGATGTCTGTCTGAAATGCAAATAGCAAAATAAATATTTTACAATATATATATTATTATATTATATATATATATATATATATATATATATATATATATATATATATATATTGTGTTTGTATGAAAATGTTTATACTGATTTATTCAAAATATTGAGTCATTTATTTTTGATATCTTTTTTTTAAGATTTAATTTTATGTTATAACTAGCTATACCCAGCTAAATGTTGTTGTTGCTCAGTCAGCTTTAAAATACTGGTACACCATAAAGTATGTCATAAAGCTTACAAAAGTAATAATACACAAGAATTCAAACAAATCTATATGCATATAAGACGCATTTGTTGTTCTGTCTGAATAAACTTTCTTCACACTACATCATTTGGATAAATTTTCAAAATTTGTTTGTGTGGTTAGTAATTAATTATAATGCTATAATTTTAATTGAATAAGCAGATATTGCATTTTTATGTATAAAAATAGTTATAACTACTGTACTGTATTTTTTTTCAGTGAGTGAATATTAACGTTGCACTGTTGAGCTACATGAGGGCTTTTGGCGACGGACCACATAATTTTGAACCATGGTCAAGTGACGTGGACAACACCTGAGCTGGCACCCCTTTTCCTAACTACCGTGCCACACCAATTAAGCAGGAATATTCTACCAATACTTAGCTGGAATATTCTTTGAAATCCACTCTTCCAAGATATATGATGGCTCGGGTTCTATGATGAGTATTTTAACGGGGAAGGCAAATAGTTTTGTAGCAGATATTACATTTTCAGCTGCGAGGGTTTTCAGCAGATTGCCATTTTTGTGCCCCAAAATAGTTAATGTCAAAATAGTGTCTTATGTTTATGGAGACCTTAGAAAACGATTTGACTATTTATTTTAAGTGAATGGTGTATATAATTAATTTTACAGTGGAATATATTTAATTAATTTATTAGCTCTAACCGATTAAATTTCCCTATGGAGTATTTTGTTTATGTATGTCCCTTTATTTTCAATGTAGTGACTAAAAAAAAAATGAAAAATTTCTGTAGATCATAATGCGGTAGATAAAACATTAACGTGCATCGATCTCCTTACACGGCGGGTCTTACAAAGCTTCTGATAAAGTTTGAGCTATGAAAGTTAGACATTTGCCAACTTTTATTGTCAACATTTCACTATTTTTTCCATTGAATCGCCATTGTTATTTAGGAAAACGGTGTTGCTTGCGAGTATACAATTTTCACATAAAATAAATTCAACAGAAATTTATATTAATGTATGACACTTTCAGTTATAAATTATTTACAATATTTTAAGCGTCAGAAAACTTTTAACAATGTGTTACTTTTGCTGAGCAGAGATCAGCTTAGGGAGGTATTTTCAAAAATCAACCCTCAAGAGTTTTACGGGGAGTTATAAATATAAAAAAAATCCTTTTTATCAGCTATTAGATCTACAGACTTAAAATTTAACAAAGGTATTTTTTCTTTCTTTTTTTTCTTCAGCTGAGATATGTGAAAAGCTTTTTTGTTTAATTTGCAATTCGTAAAAATTAACTCATTAAAAACTTCTTTTATCCTTCAATCTGTGTTGTTTAACCTTTCAGTTCACCCGTGCGAAGAACGGGTATACCAGCTAGTAATAAATAATTTTATTCCTTTTTGTTATAAATAAATTCCGTAACCTCAATTTTTATTGTAAAAAAACTTCTAACTTAGAATAAAATTTATTTTGTTGTTAAAATATGAAATTATTGGATTATTATGTTCAACTTAAACAATATTTAATAATTTGGAAATATATATATATATATATATATATATAAATTTTTAATTTCTAATATGTGTTCCTCTTTACTTTATTATTCAAATAATAATATATTAGTGTTATTAAGAAATATATGTTACATAAGAATTTTATTTTCACAGTTTATTCAAAAATGTGTTTTAACTTTAACTGGTAATTTTTAAGTAATTTTTATTATATATTTTTCATACTAAAAAATGTCATTACGTATTTTCTTAATGCATGTTTTTTATTAATATATATACGCATAGCTCTCTCTCTATGTACTGCCACACTTAAAAATACTTCAGTTCTACATTTTTATTAATTTTTATACCTGTAAAACTATTTAAAAATATGTTTGTGGAGAACTTTAAGCAATTTTCGCATTCAATTTCTGATGAAGATTTATGCATTATTACACAATGTATTGCTGTACAGAAACATATTTTTACTGTTATCTTTCGTTATGCTTAATGAAGAATTTTTTTTAAAATTTTATATCGAAACATAAAAAGAGCCTATTTTTAATCGTGTATAAACAACATCAACAAAAAAAAAAAACGAAAAAAGAAAAGATATTTGCAACAACAAAAAAATTATAGAAATATTCGTTACAGATTCTTAAAATTATCCATTTTAGTCCTTCGACTTTATTTATAAAATGCAAGGAACTAACTTCGACATTTTTTATTATAACAATTGATGTTTAAAAAAGTTGAGTCTTCTCGAACCAGAAACTATTAATTCTGATATCTTTTCTTTGAAATTTGTAGAAGAAGTATAATACGAGTTCTTCAGCATAAAAAAAATGCCCCGATTTATACAAAACCCTTAAAAGCAAAAATGAAATCCTTGCTTTTGTTATATACACTCACTTCCAAAATAGTCTACACGTACGAAAATATTCTTTCACAACCGCACACCACATCTCATACTATATCTTCCCTACAGCAGAAAATATTTGTGTATACTGAAAAATTTAATACAGGATACATTTTCAAGTGTTAAATTTGTTTTTAAAATTTGGTATGAATACATTGTGGAACTGTCGGTTAACTTCACTGAACAAAATTGTTTTAAGTGTACTGTTTTGAAAGACAAGATTAATTAGGGAGAACTTTTCTCACAATAGAATTTGTAATGTCTGAACTGTGTGAAAATGTTGTTATCGATGTGTGACATTTTTCCTTGTAATAAAAGAAACAGAAAGATAAGAAATTTAACTTGAGTAGAAAATGGTTAGAAGTACTGTCATGCGCATTTGAAGAAGTATATCCCCCATTAAAATTAAAAATTATTGACTGAATGTGTGTTATGTCCATCACAAATGCCGATGTAGAAAAGGAATTTTTATTTAATACAAGAAGTTCGAAAAAGAGAACACTAGGAAGGAAAATTTAAATTTTTTCTGAAAAATATTCAGTTAACATAAAAATATCTTTTATATGATTTTAATTAAAATAAATTTAAAAGTATTGAAATCCTTTTTCATGCTATTTTAAATTAAAAATATAACTGAATAGAGAAAGATCGGTTTTATTTCATAAATATAATCATCGTATGTAATATTTATTGTGTTATTGTTTAAAAATGAGATAGGGCCTTTGCTCTTTTACCTCATTACTTTTTTAAAAAACAGGAAAGTGAGCGTTTTCTTACTCTCATATTCTAAAATGAATACAGGATGCTTTTTTCTGGTTCAAATCGCAATACCAAATAAATATATATATATATATATATATATATATATATATATATTAATTTTAAAAATGACAGAAAAATAAATTTTTCAGAAAAATAAATTTTTGAAGAAAATATAATTATTTTTCAACTTCTAACATACTATTTATTTCATTTTTCCTCTTTTTTTACCTTTCATTTTTTAATTTTACTGTGACTGAACATATAGGAGAAAGAAACACCGAATTCCACTACGCTTTCAAAGAAGGCAAAGACGCCCAAGGCAACTTAACAACTAGCTGTAAACGATTTATCTCTTGGTTCTTACTTTACAAAGAAACCGAACTGTCAAAATTGTCCCCGTTCGATCTCCCAAGTTCTAAAAGGGGGAAAGGAAAAGTCTGTTGCATTTTTGAAGGGAATCGCAAAATAAGAGTTAAACGCTTTCGGAATAACTTTTCAGGAGGAAGGTATCCAGTTAGAGGGTTAATATTTAGGTATGAAGTATTTTTCTTAAATTTTTAGCATAATTTTTGTTTCAGTTTAGTATATTTGTCATTAGTGTGCGAAGCCGGTTTCTTCTTGCAGTGTTTGTTGAAATATTTATTAATAGTTTTAGATTATTTTTTAGCATCCTAATAATAAGTCCTTTGTTTTCATGTAGTTTATTATGTTCATTTACGCACGAAAATGATTTACAGTATAGAATTGAGACAATTGAATTTGAAATGAAAAACTTCTCATATGTGTACAATTACTTATTGGTACATATATATTTGTATAACACTACCTCATAAATTCATAAAATAGTGTAATTTATAAGAAACATGCAGATATTACCCTGAAATGGTCCTATTTTGAAATGTTAATGTTTATACCTACCTATTTCATTCTCTGATTCCCATCATTTAGTAAATACCAGCTACAAATATTTAATGTTTTTAGAAATACTATCTCTATAATTTCTCATAGAATTGTACGGAACATTCAGAAACAAGAAATGCAAGTAAATATAATTTTGGAAATGAATTTATAATAATATTTGTCAATGAGACATGGATATATTTTTGTTTAAAAATTTTCATACCTATTTCTAATGTTTAACAAGAGATTTATATTTTTTGAGAGCAGATTGTATAAAATAAGAGTTGGTTAATAATGAAAGTTTTTGATTATAAAAATAATTAGGGATTCTTCTGTGATGGAAATGAAATTGTTTTTAACATCATTTAAAGGTTTGGGATATCTGAAATAATCTCATTATAAACAAACATTTTATATGTTTTATACTTTGACTTCCTTTGTAATTATTACCCTTCAAAAGGTTTGAATTTTTTTAGAAATGCCTGTCTCCAACATTCAGAAAGAAATGAACTTGACTTTTAAAAAAAAATTAAGAAACATGCTTAAAGAAATAGGCTTTTTAATAAAATTATTTTAAAGTTGAACAAATTAAATTATTTTCATGAAAATTTCTCATATAATGAAGCAGAAAATTCTAATCGGACAGTTTTATTCAATAATCATACTCATTTTAATATACATTATTTATTGACACTTAATTTTAACATTACATGAATACACTATAAGTAAATAAAGCAGACTCTATGAATGTAGCACTATACTATAAGGACAAATAGAGGATCTAACTGACTATTTAACTAGATTAAATGAAATATTCTAAGAATTTTAAAATTTCAGGTCTTCAATCTATACAATCAATTTTCTGAATTTACATAAAACAAATTAGAATACTTAAATCATGCAACTTATAGAAAGAAGTTTCGAATAAAAGCAACAAATACACTTATAAAATGGCAATGTAACTATTTTTCCTAAAATATCTCAATACAATTTTTTTCATGTCCAATACAATTTCAAGTACAATAAACCTTTGTATAACATTTGTTAATATAATACCTGTAAAATTACATAATAAATACTCAAGCTTATTATATTTATTTTTAAACCACCCTAATTTTCCTTACATTAAATTTTTTTATTAATAAATCTTTACATTGCATATACTACATCAAAATAAAATTGACAAAGGATTTTCTTTTCTTTTTTTTTTGAGTTTCACACTAATTACAAAATTCCAACAATCTGTTCCTTTAAAATATACGAAGTATTATCTTCTGTTTTAATGGGAATATTTTTTTTTTACTGAACATACCAACACTTAATGCATACCTATTTCTACCAGTTATTGTATGTATAGTGTTAAATATACTTCAGTTCATCCAAACTTAAACTTATTTGGATTAATGTTTTGACATGTTATTTTGTTATCACTCTTTATGCATCTAAAGTATCCTTTTATATATAATTATATTTATACTAAAAAAAATTGAAAATGAAACAACATTAAGAAAATAGATTCAGAATACTTGCTCTGAAGTTTCATGTTTGAAAATATATTAACTTCAAATATAAAATTAATTACTTCAAAGTTTGTCTAAGAAATGCTAAATCAGTACTCATACCATTCCAAAATTTGGAACATACATATTAAACTGCCAACTAATTTGGCCAATCAAAAAAACATCCGAATTTTAAAAAAAATATATCACTATAATTACTGTGTTCAAACATGATCATGAACAGTTTCCACTATTGGTTGTATATCGTAGCATTTGGAAGTTTTATGATTTTAAGAAATTAGAAAGTCTATTATAGCAGTGCTTCTCAAACTTTCAATACTGGCGCCCCCCTTTTCGATCACAATTTTTTTCGCGCCCCCCTTATACATTAATAATGTACTGAATGCAATAATAATGCACTTTGACGCTAAAGTTACAATAGGCGATCTTAATTATAAACCATACAAATTAGTAACATAAGTATTAAATTTTGTATACTACTTTTAAGCAAAATAAATAAATAAATAAAATAATAGGATAATTATTATGTTATTTTTCCTTTCTCTAATTTTTAAATTGAACATATTGTAAAATGCGGTAGCTGCTTAGAAGACAAAATATAGATATCTGTTAAATATAGAAAAAGAACTCAGAGTGTCAATTTCTAATAAAAAGCATTTCTTATAAAACTTTGCTTTCCAAGACAAGCTCATGGACGTCATTTATACTTATTAAACTTGTTCTTAATTTAGTATTAATTAATTAGTTATAAAATATTCTGTGCAGCTCTGATACACTAAAATTATACCGGTTGAAGTGCCCGCTCTTTGCACGAGTTCATTTATAAGAAAATAAAACATTATTGATATAATAGCTGAATTGTAAGGGAAGCAAAGCCAAGTGCTCGACAATGTTTACAAAAACGTAAGATGATTTTTTTAAAATGGTTGCTCAAATTATAATTAGTTTTAAGCGAATTGTAATTTTGAGCCTCACATAATTAGCCTTTATAATTGTGATGTTAAACAGTAGCGCATACAGGAATTTTTCAAGGGGTGGTCCGGGGTCGAAAGTTCACCAATCTTGTATCAGGTTCCTTTTGATTTTGTCGATTTTCGGGAACAAAACACAGTAAAAAACTAATTCTTGAATAAATAATTAGCATTAATTAATAAAATTAATCATTAATAATAAATACTTAACTAAATTTTGCTTACTATAAACTTAGAATTATAATTAATTGGAAAAAATCAAGGGCTTTGGGAGGGGTCCGCCCCCCCTTGTGTGCGCCACTGATGTTAAATAATGATCCATAATATAAAATATCGATGAAGAATTATTGTATTATTTTTAATATTTAAAGCGAAAAGACTTCAACATGTTTTAACGCGGGAGCAGGCGCGCACACTCGATACGGTCGGGGTTATTGAGTCACCCCAATCTTTTTTTTTTATAATTATTTTATTGTACACGATACAAATCGTGATTCCAGAGAATAATTTAACTAACAGAAAATTTACTTACCTACTTTCAAGGGTTTTTCAATTTTTCTTTGGTAATAAATAAACAGTTTTGCCAGAATTAACGATTTCGTAATCTGTGTGTCCTGCGCAACCACTTCCGGGTAAAAAGTATATTCATTATGATAATATGTATGTTACTGCTAAAAAGATTGTGTGAAACGTTTTTCGTTATGCTTTATACATTGAGAATATTTATAAAATTATGTCTTGGCCAAGTAATCCTTCATGTGCTTGTGTGTGTGTGTGCTCTCCGTGGTTTTCCAAATATCATAAAACTCTTTTGAATGAAAAAAAGCGCAACAGAGAACACGTAAGAGAGGGGTCATAACTAACTGTACCAATAACTTAGAAGGTCAAACAGATTACAGCTATAATGTGCAGTATTTCAAAAATAATGACAGTGATGAATTTTTTATGTTCCTAAAGTTTTTCGATTCTAGGTCCGGGATCTGTTTTTTCTCTGAAAGATTAGTATGTTAGGTTAAAAAAAAGCGTAATAAAAAAATCTCTTATCGCGGGATGACAGCAAATCAAATAAAAGTTTTTTTATTTGGTTATAGGATCAAATATAGCTAATTAGGTATTGAAGAAATTTTTATTTTTGATGGCTTAATATCGCCTATAAATTATATCAGAGTAAAAGTGCATTTTTTATTATGTCTGAAAGTATTTTGTTTTAATTCATTCCAGTAAACTAATTATTTTTTAAATCTTTTATTTTCAATATGCTCGCGCCCCCCCAGGGGGCGCGCCCCACAGTTTGAGAAGCACTGTATTATAATATACAAGTGCTCCAAATTTGCCCTCTCAATACACGTCACAGAAAAACATCAGTGATTTTGGACAATTAACCCATTAAAAATAATTTTGAAAATTTTCTGAAATTACCTTTTTTTCTTTTTTAATGAAATTTGCATTAATGTAGATTATTGCGAAAAGCAATTTGTTAGGTTATTCCTTTAAGGGTAAATAGAGAATTGAAAAAGGTTATATTAAAATTTGAATATTTCTATTGCTTTTAGAAAGTAAATATCTTACAGAATCAAATGTCTATATGTAAAATCATATTTGGTTTCATGATCTTAATTACTGATACATATCATAGAATGAATCTATGTACACTTCTTGGGTCAATATTTGTAAATAACTCAATACAACAAATTTATTCAGGACTTAAATTTATAAGCAGGCTAGTATCAATACAGATGAACCTTTTAGACTTTAATACTTATGTAAAAATTGAAATCCAGAGTATTTTTATGCTTAATACATTTCAGCTGGGATTGCATAGATTTCTTCAATAAACCGTGTTATACTTCAATAATATGTGTATAGTCTATATGTGAAACTTATCATCAAAATTAATGAATTTTACATTTGGATAACCCTTGTGCAAATACCAATAAATGTTATCCATAGTAAAAAAAATTGTACATCTGTGTGACAAATTTATGCCAGTCAAATTCTGAAAAACAGATGCTGTGTGAAGAAATCCCTATACTACATAATAAATAGATAAACCACACAAATATTTTATAATTTTTATTTTTTTGTGTAAAAGAATTATGAATTCAAAATCACCACACAAATATTTTATAATTTTTATTTTTTTGTGTAAAATAATTATGAATTCAAAAATATACACAATTTAATTAAAAATTTTTAATGTCTTAATTTTTTACCACATTCAGAAGGAAATTCTTGATAAATAATATATTTTTACTAAAATGGTGCTGCGGATAAAGGCTTTAAAAATGTTGCGTAATTTTTTTTACTTATAACTTTACAAAAGGTAAATGGTAATTTGCATTTCTAATGTTTGAGAAAATGGTTTTTAATTTATCTTCAAGTATAAACAATAATGAACCTGTAGTAAATTAAGATATTTCTTCATTTCTGTAGTGAATGCTTTTCGAAATTTGTACCCCAAAAGAATAAAATTATATAGTAATACATATTTCTCTCTCTATATGTATATAATCTATATACCGGGTGTCCATAATTAAACGACTCTACTTCAAAATTGTGTACAGACGAAACCATTCTTCAGAAAGTTGTAAAATTCTGTGTACGACATAAAGAAAGGATGGGAATTTATTTGAGCGAATAAAAAAATTAGTTCAAAATTTCGCCACTAGAGGACGCTTCTGAATGAAGGCCACATTTATTTCCGGTTTTCTATTTGTATTTTATCGCTTTTTAAACCACAGGATACGGTAACACAATAACTGATACTCATTAAAAAACACAATCTTCAAAATGAACTGCAAACTTTAATTAAACTTCTTCGATGACTAATTTTCAAAGGATTTACACGAAGGAAGACGAAAATATGCAGATGTTTTCGACGTCACACAGCAACTGTTATAAAAGCAATAAACTTTCACGTGAGATTAGTTTATTTTCAGTGTGCTCGGTATTACTAATCAGAATGTCATTACGTTTACCAGATCGAGCGTTGCTAATAAAGTTATTCTATCAAAACGATAATTCCGCAATAGTTGCTATACGGAAATTTTGGACTTTCAAGGGGATGTGAAAAGGTTCATTGACTGCTAAAAATCTTCGATTAATAATAACCAAATTTGAAAAAACAGGATCGTTGAATGTTCGTTCTGGAAGAGGAAGAAAACCTGTTTCTACGGAAGCAATAGAGAAAGTTGCACTTCAGGTGGAAGAGGACAAAGCATCCAACGTGCAGGCTAGTACAAGTGTTCACCGTGTGGCAGAAGCATTGGATCTGCCTCGTACAACTGTCCAGAAGATCATGCGAAACATCCTTCGTTACTATCCATACAAGCTTCAACTTGTGCAAAAAATGCTTCCACATGATTTCGAGACTCGCCATCTGTTCTCACTGCAGTTTTTTGCTCGTTTGGAAGGTGATCCAGAATGGCCTTAGAATATCCTCCCCCTCCTCCAAAGCCATTTTAAATTCCCAAGGAAATTTTACAAGAAACAGTGGTTGAACAAAAAGAAACCCTCCTTCCTATGATATCCATGACAAATATGATATATATATATATATATTGCAAAATTTATTGCATATACTTTTCCAAAATCGAGAAAGAAATACATCATACCCATTTTGGAAAGACTTAGAGGCGTCAGTTAAACATTTAATGAAATGGACGAATTGCAAAAAGACGGGAAAACAGAATATAGAAGCAATGGAATTGATTTATTTAGTTATTTGATGAGAAACGAACGAGATAACAGAAACCGTCCTCCCGGTTTTCAAACCTTTTTGCAGGGAATATTGAATGTGAACATACCTATAGAGTGGATTGGCAATAAAAATGTAAAAGAGCTTATGCTTCTCTCACAAGCTGATCCGAAATGGAAGGATCAAAGTTCTCCGATCGCTCTGAATGAATCGAAGCCTAAGAAATTGTCAATAGTGGAAAGATTGCAAGCATTCTGCTGACCAGAAACAAAATCCGTAAAAAAAACTAAAGAAAACATTTTCCGATCCTGAAACCACCTCTGATAAGCAGCAATGGACCTCCTGGGAAGAGACCAAAAGATTGCTGGAAACGCTGTCTTGGAAGACGTGGAGAAATTGAAGAAACTCTACAACAATCCAAAAGAATCAGCTTCGTTCGGCGGTGTCAAATGACTCAGAAGCAAGCGGTTTAAAAAAAAACTCGAGTTCGAAAATTTCTTTCGGGAGAAGATCCTTATATACTTCATTTCCCCGTACGATATAAATTTCAAAGACGAAACGCGATTGCATATGGGGTGAACGAGTTGTGGCAAAGTGATTTAGTGGGATTTGCAGAAAATATCACGCTTCAACAGAGGCTATCGATATCTTCTATCTATTATTGATGTTATGTCTAGATATTTAAGAGCATTTCCGATCAAAGACAAAAAAGCTGGCACGATCGCTAAAGTTTTCCACAAACTTTTTAAAGAGGTTTGACCTAAAAATATTCAAACAGATAAAGGTAAAGAGTTTTACAACAAAATGGTTAGTAGATTATTTAAGAAATTTAACATTCACCACTATTCAACAAAAAGCGAAGCAAAATGCGCTATTTTGGAAAGAGCACACAAAACATTGCAAAATGAAATGTTTTGCGTTTTCACACATTGTAATTTATATAATTATTTACATATTTTAAAACCTCTGGTTGATTCATACAACTATTCTGTTCATCGAAGCCATAGATTTGCACCTGCGAACGTCACAGAAGCTGACGAGCCTCAGTTATATAAATCGCTGTACAAAATAGACTCTCCAATTAGATTTCGGTTTGCCGTTACCTATGTGTTGAGAATTTGAAAAGCTCGCAAAGTGTTCAGAAAAGGTTGTCTACCCGGGTGGACAGAAGAAACATTTATAATCTATAAACGATATCCAACAAATCCGCCAACATATGTGTTACAAGATCTGTCGGGAAAAGAAATTGCTGGTCGGTTTTATACAGAATAGTTACAAAAAATTGATAAGTCCGTGAATAATTTGTGGGCAATTGAAAAAAATTATTCGCCCAAAAGGTCGAGGAACATCCCGACAATTATTTATAAAGTGAGTTGGTTTCGACGACTCCTATAACTCTTGGATAAAAGCAGAATGGCTGAAAACATGACAGATTTTCACATTCTCTTGCCATCCAACTCGAGTATGCAATACTTTCCGGATAAATCTCCAAATCATTTTCGAACGAAATTAAGCAGACCAATAACCCTAAAAGGTGAGAGTGGGAGTGCTGCTTATCCGAAGTGACTCTTCCGGGAAAATACTTTACAATCCAATCTCGTTATAACGATTTCTTAACAGTCACAAGAGAAATTGAAGTTCCCGATGAAACACTTCATTTAACATTCGATATCTCTCTCTACAATGAAGATCATGAAGATTTTGTTGCTGGATTTAATGCGAATATGAAAAATATTTTTACAGATCCTCCATTGGTGTTCACTCTCACCAACAATAAAAAACAGCTAAAAATGGAACTGAAGCGGGGATTCGATTGGATTATAACCCCAAAAGAAGGAAACCAATTATTAAGAATGCTGGGTTTAGATCCCAAAAAAAACTTGAAAATTCGACATAAACCTGACGGGTTTACCGTTGTTCGAAGATACCAAGCTCCCAACACAGATATGTTCAAAACTCAAACAATTCGGTTGATTGCAAAAGAACATGTTTTGGATGAAACATTCGAAATAAAATTAGAAGAGGGCGATTTAGTAGAGCAAATTAATTCAAAATTAAACGAACTTGGGCTTACGAATGAGCTGCAATATTCGGAAAGTAATGAACAAATCATTGTGAAATTACGATTTAATATTAAAATCGAATTCAAGAAGACCTCTTGCCCGAGACTAATGAATGCTCTGAATATAATCGATGATGTATATACTCTTCTCGGAAAACAATCGGAGAAGCGATTTCCCTATAACAGTCCGAAAGAATCGATTCAAGGCGAAACATTTCGTGTGATCACTTATAAAATATTCCCCATTACACGCAAAGAAACCAAAACAACAACTCTTCTTATCCCTAGTGGAATGTATCAAGATGCAAAAGACTTATTTAAAGAATTCAAGTTTATCTCTTTAAAACTGAGTGCCGATTCGCGAGTAGGATTGCATGTTCCTCCCCACACTGTTGTCATGTTTGGGGAAAAACTCAAAGATCTTTTGGGATTTTCTCAAGATACTTTTGAGCAGGGTGATTATAAATCGGAATATGTTTTAGAGTTGCGAGCATGCAGCACAGAAGTCTATGTGTATTGCGATATTATTGCCCCCTCTCTCGTCGGAGATTCTTTGGCATCAATTCTAAAAATTGTTCCGGTAGCCAATGAACAGAACGAGCAAATAGTTAAAAACTTTTCAGTTCCATTATATTTTAGAGTAAAAAAACAATTCTTTGACGTGATCGAAATTGAAATGTGAACCTGTAGCGGAACTCCCATCAAATTCATATCTAGGAAATCGAACTTGGTTTTATACTTTAGGACAAAAATTATATAAATGCTGTCACATTCGACCCCGTTTTCAGAGTGAAGAACAATCATGGCGAAGCGCGGTCATAGATTACAACCTGAGTATTGCATAGAGCATTATGAGAATCAAATAGGGAATGCTAATCCATACTTTTCTTCTGATTTTCCCATTCAAAGAGGATAAGATTTTTTAGTAGCTTGCGTCGATATGCACTACCTCTGATGATGCAAACAGGAAAATATTTAGGGAAGCGTTTATTGGAGTCTGGTCAAAACATCGTCGAAGATGTTTCATGAGGAAAATCATTTCGCCATGCAGCGAGATACCAAATTCGCCAATCTGATTGAGAAATAAAAGCAGATATAATTCGCAAACTGCAAGGCGGCGGAGGAGTTAAAAGGAAAAAAATCCCAGCGCTCTCGTCAAACGAAGCGGAAGAAACGGAATCTAACAGACGTATTTTCCGATATCTAACAACCGAAAAAAAGGAGCGATGTTACTGCAATAAGAGTGAACTCGAATTATTCGGATCCGAGAAAATTCAATTAGCAATAGATAATTCCAGCTTTGTAGAGATTCATCCAATCGCTTCTATTCCTGATAGCAACACTATCGAGTTTCAAATCACAGGATTGGGAGATGGCTATTTCGATCTCTCGCACGTTCTTCTAAATATTCAAGCAAAAATTCTAAAAGCTGATGGAACAGCTTTTGTAGAAGCCGACAAGTGTGGACCTATAAACTATCTTTTAAATACAATGTTTTCAGAATGTCACATCTCCCTCAACTATCGACAAATTTCTTCTGAGAGTAACTATGCTTATAAAACATATATTCAGAGCAAGTTGTTTCATTCCGAATCATCGCAAAAGAACATTTTACGGGCGGGTATGTTTTATAAAGATACACCAGGTAAATCTGACGATGCAGATCTAACAGCCGCTGGCAAAAATGTGGGTTTGAAAAAGCGCTATGACAGGGTGAAAGAGGGAAAGATATTCGATATGTGTGGAATTCTCCACATAGATTTAGGTACACAACCTCATCTGCTAATTAGCGGGACAACGATTCGCGTGCGTTTGTTGAAAGCAAAAGACAATTTCAGTCTCCTAGCTACAATAGGTGCCTTTCGCCTTCAAATCGAAAATATAAGTCTAATAATTCGAAAAGGCGATACATCAAGTTCCATAGTGATCGCACATGAAAAAGCTTTAGAGCAAGCATTAGTTCAAATGCCTTTTACTGGATTCGAAACGAAAACTTTCACATTCAGTTCAGGACTTAAAAGTATTATAATTCCAAATGCATAAACGGTATTCTACCATCGCGAATGGTTCTGGGTTTGATTTCTAATTCTGCCTTTAATGGTGACTTTAAATTGAACCCTTTTAATTTCAAGAACTACAATCTAAGTTACATTTCCTTATCAGAGAATGGAGTGCAGATACCGATGTTGGTCTACACTTCTTCGTACAAAAATAATTTGTACTCAAGAAACAATTTAAGCCTATTTACAGATCTTGCCCAACACAATACAAACATAACGCTCAAGGAATATAAAAACAATACATGTTTATATGTCTTCGACCTCACGAAAGATTATTCTGCTTGCGATCATTTTAATAACATAGCTAGAAGCGGAGACATATCGATTCATTTAAAATTTGACGAAGTCCTTCCAGAAACAATCACATTATTAGTTTATATGGAAATGCAATCACTTATCTAGATCGATAAAAGCAGAAATATATTTACTGAATTTTAAAGCATCATGGACACTCAAACTCTCTTACGATTAGCCCGCAGCAATCCTATAATAGCTAGAAGATTTGAGGGAGTGTTTGTGAGAGATTTATTACCAAATAATCGAGGTTATTATCAATCATTTATAGTAAACACCGATTCGTCTTTGGAAAAAGGAACCCACTGGCAAGCTATGTATTTTGATGAGAATGATAAATGCACTTTCTTTTGTTTTTACGGGACTGATCCGAGGGGAAGCATTAAAATATTTATCGATAACAATTCGACACAAGTGAAATGGAATTCAAAACTCTTACATCACAAAACATCTTGTGGACTATTTTGCCCCTGTTTTCTATGGCATTTATCCCGAAAATTAACAATCGACAGATTACGAGAAACACATGTTTGTGAAAACGAACGTGTTGTTACATGTTTTGCGCAAACGCAATTGAAATAGACAAATCATCTAACTTTCCACGCCTCCAAGCAGCAATGCGAATCTCTTCAAAATTTGTCAAAAATTAAAAGAAAGAGATATATTCATCACAAGCGTAATTGTGATTTCATTTGATCTCCAGCCATGGAGAGATTTGGATATCTCGTTGCTTATTCTTGCTCTGGAGGGGATTATTTATACATTCACAACAAACTTTATAATATTTTGGAATGTGTCGAAAATGCTCGACTACATAAAAACTCTGTTCAGCCTGCTAAAAGATTATGTACTTTTCCACATATTATCAAACGCAGAGATTGTGCAATTCCTACATGAAACTTCAACAGACGAGAAACGATTTGGTTTCTGTCAACTCACGAAATATAATAGTATTGAAAAATACAACGTCTACTCTTCGCAAAAACTTTTGTTTGAAATAATTGTGGACGCTATCGCAACCACTAAAGGAGTTTCTTGGAATGACGTCCCGGACTGCCCCAATTTTGAATATTTTCTATTGTTAAATGATGATGAAGTTGTGTTTTATTTGCATTGTTTGTAAATACATTAATTTGTTGAGAAGTCAACCCTACGTAAAACGCTTTTATTTTGAAAAATGTATCCAAATGTAATTTTCTATGCTGATAAAACAATAAATGTGTTTTGATTTTCCCACTACTATGCGTCTTTTTTCTCGCTCTTTTTTGCACGAAACAATTCTGTGTAACAAAAAAGAATAAGGAAGTAATTATTAGATAACAGATTTTCTTAGCTATCTCAATGTCATTTTAGTGGAAATACGCATTATTATGGTCAGAGTTAAGATCAATCTTCGATGTCTGTTATCTCAAGGCTCTTTCGAGTTACTCGATATTCTGGCAACCTACTTATTTAAAAAACATTTTAACTTTTCCCCTCTCATATTTGTTATTTTTATGAATTTTTAAAATGTTTTGTTGAAAACAAAGACAGCAAAATCAGTATAAAAACCATCTCCGATAACATTGTAAACACATCATCGCTGTCTGGCACCTCAAGGCTCTTTCGAGATACTCGATATTCTGGCAACCTACTTATTTAATTAATATTTAAATTTTTCCCTTCGCATATTCACCAGGCAAGGGGTGAGAGATAGAAAATCGAGAGGGGGACCTTAGTAATAAAATGTTTATTTTGTAAACAAAAACAAGCAGTGCAAACTCAAGGTCAGAAGTGGTGGTAAGAAATTCTCCGAACAAATACACAAAAGGCCGTATCACACGTACACGTTTCAAGCAATGTTTCCTGCAATTTTTACACAGTTGCCGTAGCAACGGCTTTTGAACAACTTTTTGCTAGTGAACTCAAAAAGTTGTTCCAAATAAAAGTTACTTGAAAATCTAGCCAATGAGGTTCTTCGCGGCACCCTACTTCATAAACACTATAGCAGCTTCGGTTTCATCAAACACATCAGATAGGCCGTATAATATTTTAATAATTTATAATATTTTACCGGCGTTCTTTGCTCTTCGATTAACTGTTCACGCGATGAAAGTACCAAATCCCTGATTATTGCACAATTAACTTTTTCTCCTATTATACTTTCAACTGGGTTCCTCGATAAAACGTGAGTGTGCATTCAGTCAGCAAGGGATCTGTTTCCCGATTCGAGAAACATCTGGCCCATAAGTGCCAGAAGTTTTCTGTCACCCTCCAAGTCTATAGTTAATTATTTTTTAACAAGTATTCTTGAGTTCTCAACGCTGGTCCCATGGGGGAAGAAGGAGGGGGCGTTAAGGAAGAATTTCGACACAGCGGAAAAAAGTGATTCAAAGCATGATCAAGATTTATGACATGCTTAAGGACGAATGAAAAGAATGGGGCAGAATGACCCTGAGTAAAAAACCCTTTTTGAAAAAAACTGAGGAAATTTTGCGTCAATTTGACTACCGAACTAATTTCTTTTTGCTTCCTGCGCTCATACAGTCAAGAAAAAAAATCGGAACAACAAAAAAGGTAACTATATTTTCACTTTCAAATTCTCTTTTCGATTTTTAAGATTTAATGCCCAGGTATTTTAATCATGGTGTAAGATAAAGTGAAAAAAATATTTTGTTGCATTTGTGCTATTACTATTTTCGTTTTTTATAGAAAAATATAAATAATTGTCATCAGTTTCTTAGAATATTTCATGTTGATTAACATATTTAAGTGTATGTTTTCGTAGCTTGAATGTACCGTAACCTTCTTAAAACATTTTCAATTGGCATTTTTATTAAAATAAAAGAATATTATTTGCCTCTCATGTAAAAATAATTTCTTTAGTCACTTACGAAAAATGGTAGCAGTTCATTTAAAATACAAAACACTATTGAACCTTTGAGTACATTCATTAATTATTTACCATACTTAAAAGGATCCTAACAATAGCTCGAAATTGAAGTAAAACGCAGTTATATTTATTTTGATTATTTTGTTTGTAATCATAACGTATTATGATAATTTTGTTTAGTAATAAATGAACCAATCTAAAATTTCTAAATATTTAATTTAAATTGCTTCAAGCTGTGAAAAGAATTTTCAAATAAATAAAATATGTTAAGTTTACTTAAAGATACACACACATTTTTTTAAATTGATGTAACATGTGAAATAAACACATAATTTTTCTAATATACTCTAAGACTGCTAAGAGAACCCTTATTTTGTAAGATTGAATTAAAAATTTTTTTTTCTTTTTGCATTTATTGGTATTTTAAGACCGATTTGCGCGATACCTTCTTGATTAAGATCTTTCGCCCAGAGAATTGAAACAATATTTAATGCAACCCAATAATTAGTTATGTGCATAATTAATTATAAAAGAACATTAAAATCATATAATTTTTCTAAAATATTGTATAGCATTCTGTATGTTTCTGATAGAGTTAATCAAAATTCATCTATAACAATCTATTATAGCATTATTTAAAATCATTAAAAAAAGGTAACAATAAGAATATAAGAAGAATGGCAAAAATTTCTTATAAAAAGCATTTAATGAAAGGTTTATTTTTACAGAACAATAATAAATGTTGAAAAATATAGATAATATTTTTTTATTGCTCCTTGTAGCATAAAACTATTTAATTAAAGTGATAGTAAAATGCATTACAGAAATAAAAATATGATAATGATGGGAGGCCTCAATTATTCAGCAGACCTCGAAATTTCAAAGTCAGTTTTTTGGAATTCGTTTCTATTTCCCCTCACTAGACAGGGACATTCCTTCGACAAGGGTGTGCCCAAAAGTTCCCGCGCCCGGGGGTTTACTGGACCCATAAATTGCGGGGTGCGTCAACAAATTTCCAGCGCTTCCGAAAGTTCAATAAGCCCTCGGGGTTTGGAACGATGTAACTCTGCGCTGGTTTCTGGACCAATCAGAGGCAATTAAGTGGACAAGACAAAGAGTTCGCTCTAGGATTTTGGTGTGAAAAAGTCGGAAAATAAAACGGGACGCACCCCGATTTTAAGATATAGAGCCGATCCCAGAGCTAGAGAATATCGAAAGAAAAAACTCCGCGGAGACTCCGGACGTCAACCATGTCCATTCTCCTATCCTGGTCTTTCCCTCTCTCAAGCTAAGTTAAATTTTGATTTCGTAATGAAGTAAATTTCCAAATACTGTGCTTAAAAAATAAATTTAATAATGTTTAAAAACTATACGATCAGTGTATAATTTATTGTGAGATGAGTTTAGTTAACTTAAGTAATTGTCATGATGCGATGTGAGATTAGAAATCTGGGTTCAAAGATTTAATAGATTTATTAAGTTTAAAATAGCGTCGCATCATCTGGCGCCGTGACCAGCCATCGAATTTTTTTTTTCTTTGCACCATCTGGTGCCGTGACCTTCTTCTTTTCCTATACACGATGTTGTGTTGTGAAATTAATTTTCTTCAAAATTTTATTTGTTTTTCCTTGTAAGTTTAAATTTAAACGAGATGTTGGGTCACCGAATGATAATCTTAGTTCATCTGTTAAACATGTAAATATTTCTTATTGTGTGCCGTTCTTTTTTGATTGTATTTATTACTTAATTTTTCCAGTTGTGAAATTTTTCTCGCAGTATTTTTTTATTCTTTACATACTTGGGGATGTTGCAAAAAACAAGTTCTGAAAGAGGATGCTGACGATGTGACAGGTACTGGTGCTTTTCTTTTCTATCGATGTTGATTTTTTTATATATGTATTTACGAGAAAGTCGATTGGTTAAAAGTTTTATTTAATTTTCTGAGATTATGAATTTTCTCCTACCCTGCACGAGTGCTTGAATTCAGTTGTTTTAGTTTGAATTTAATTGTTTCTGTTGCAATTTAATCTCGTTAGCAATTTTATTTTAACTTTTTTAAACATGCCACGTACGTGACAATCCGACCCCCCTTTGACGCAGACAGCGTCTAAAGAATTTAATCTAATTGATTTGATCCCAAAGTATGACGGAAGTGAATCGTTGGGAATACGTAGGTTCCTGGAGAAAATCAATGATGTTGCAAATTTAGGTAATTGGTCTAACGCTGAGAAAGTTACTATTCTTAAACTAAAATTAGCGGGAATAGCTGAAGAATTTTTTTATCCGATCCAACTCACAGTAATTTAACAGAATTCAACGATATCGTTAGAGTTCTCATTGCGAGATTTGAGAGGACTGTTCCGTTGTCCACGCGGCTTTAAATATTTTCATCCTGCATTCAGGGTTCATCTGAAAGCGTGAAGAATTCGCAGCACGCATCAACAAATTAGGGACACAGATATTTCAGTCAAGTAATTCGGCTCAAAACATGTTGGCGCGAAACGCTAATGATCAACTTTTACAGTCCCGTTTTATCAGTGGGCTGCGAAACGATATTCGCAGATTTGTTTTGGCGCGAGACCCCAATAATTTTGAGGAATCGATAAACCTGCGCTGATAGAAGAGCAAAACGTTAAACTCAATCAAATAGCTAATGACGAGAGAACTGGTTTGTCGCCTTTACACACAGAAACATCGGTCATTTCGGCATTGACGAACAAGTTAGAAGAAATAAATTTAAGGTCGAGCGTTTACAAGAGGCCAGTTCAATTACGGCTCGCAAAACAAGTGGGGTCTTTTTCGCAGAAGGGAGACTGTCTTCAAATGTTTTATTGTGGCTTAGAGGGACATAAGCAAACGGAATGTAGGAGAAAAAGAGCCGAAGAACGCCAATCGAATTACCAACCTCCCTGGGGAAACGGCGAGGACGAATTTTCTGTTATTCGCCACCCAAACACTCATTCTTTCGACCAACGACGCGTCTATTTCCACGACTCGGCTTTTCACGACAATTACACAGCCCCCAGGCATTCGGAGACCGCTCCTCAAAGAACTTCCCGCGGCAGAGGAAATACAGCTGGTTTCAGACGCAATAAGAGAAATGATAATTTAAACTTCCGCGAAGAAAGCCGATTTTAGATATTGCACAATTGGTAGAAAAACGGCTTTCTCCTATAAAAACTAGAGACGAAATATTTGATCTACCAATAGTTGACGCTAGCGTGCAGAACTCTAGATTCAGAATTTTAATTGACACAGGTGCGTCCGTTTCATTAATGTCCATTTCACTTTTTGCTAAAATAAAAAACGAAAATTTTAAAGAATTTAATGTTTTAATTCAAATTAAAGCGGTCAGCGGAGATACAGTAGAAATGATCGGTTGTTTTGAAATAAAAATGTCATTGGGGGAATTTCATTTTCAACATATTTTTTTTATAACTAAGCAAGATATTAATGATAATTATTGCGCTATTTTGGGATACGATTTTCTGAAATTATGGAATACAGTTTTAGACATGGGTAAAAACCGTTTATTAATTAATCAATTTTCAATTCCGCTTATCAATTTTTCGCTTCCTTCACGTGCCGTACAGACTAATTTTATTTATGGATTTTTAAAACACAAAACGTGTGTAGGTCCTCATTCAGTCGCAAATGTTCGTATTCACGTCTCAACACTACCTAATTCTACATCTTCGGTTACTATTCAGAGTTCAGCAAAGTTAAAAACAAAAAACATCCACCTAACTACTTCGCAAATTAATATTGATCCACAAACAAATGACACCATTCTAAAAATTAGAAACGATTCTGATAAAATAATCACCCTTAACAAAAACATGAAAATAATTACTGGCAATCATTACGAAGATTTTTCTTCCGATTTTCCCGTTTCTCAAGATATTCTACCCCCACTCACGGAGAATGATTTTAACCTTTCAGGTTTGGACAGCAAAATAAAAAATTGATTATTTCAACTTTTAATTTCGCACAAAAATGCTTTCACTCGCTCTACGGTAGAATTATCTGCGGCCGCTACTGAGCAACATAGAATTAATCTGCAACATGACTATCCCATTAAATGTCCGATTTACAAGATTCCATTTAATTTAAGAAACGAATTTCGACGTCAGATAGCCGATTTAGAGAAGGCAGGGATTATTTTAAAATCTAATTCCCAGTACAATACTCCGGCCTTGTTTGTTAAACAAAAAGAAAAATGGCGCCTTGTTTTGGATTTTCGGAAACTGAACGAAATAACTTTGACTCAGGACTTCGTTATTTTAACATTGGAAGACATTTTGCACGAAATTTCGGGTTCAAACTATTTTTCGGCTTTAGACATGAAGTCAGCATTTAATCAAATTCCACTTCACTTTGCAGACAGGCATAAGACGGCATTCTCTACTCCCGACGGTGATTAATACGAATTTAATAGACTTTGTTTCGGTTCAAAAAACTCGCCTAAAGCATTTCAGTCCATTGCACAAGAGGTTTTTGAAGATTTATTGCACAATGGAGCTTTGGTTTATATAGACGACGTTATTTTATTTACTAAAACTATAGATGAACATTTCGAATTATTGGGTAAGGTTTTTGAACGTTTTGAAAGAATTCACTTAAAATTTAATCCGAGTAAATGTCAATTTTCGACAAAGAGTTGTAAATTTTGGGGTTTGTAGTAACACCGTCCGTTTGTAAGTCCGTTTCAATTAACGAGTTTCCTGTTCCAACGGACCAAAAGCAAATACAAATCTTTCTTAGGGTGTTGTAATTTTTATAGAAGATATATTAAAAATTTCGCAAAACGAGCACTTCCATCGACGAATCTTTTAAGAAAAGACTCTCCATTTGAGTGGACATCTGAGATGCAGGAGGCATTCGATGATATTAAGAAAGACATATTAAACCCACCTGTCTTAGCACTACCCGATCCAAACGCAGAATTGCAAATCACGACGGACGCTTCATCTCGCGGCATCGGGACAGTTTTAGAACAAAAATATCCTAACTCTGAAGTCAAACCTTTATATTTTTTTCAAAGAAATTAAATCCTTCGCAATCTAAATATAACGCAACTGTTTTGGAGTTCTTTGCAATATATACAGCATTAAATTTTTTTAGACCTTTCTTGTTGGGAAGAAAATTTAAAGTTTTTACTGATCATAAACCTCTCGCAGTATTTCTTTCAAATAAAAATCCTTCTTCCAAAATTTTGCGTTGGAAATTGGGTCTGGAAGAATTTAATTACGATATACACTACGTCAGGGGTTCCTTAAATTCAGTCGCAGATCATCTTTCTCGTTGTATTAATAACATCACAACAGCTTTACCTGAGTCTAAAGATCTTATAAAAAGGCAGCATGAGGATAATGTTTTAAGCCCTATTATAGTTTTCAATAAAAAAATTATACAAAAAATTGATCAAAATGACGTTAGCCCACAAGTCAGCAACTATTTTATTAATGGGGAAGGTTTGTTATGTCTTTTGTCCAAGCGCCCGTCCAGATCACCCAGGTCTAACACCACTAGAAAACAAGTTTGCATTCCACATTGTCTTAAAGCTAGAATTCTCGAATCTATCCATTCAGAACATGGAGAGGGCATCTTAAATTTTTAAGACATATCATCGACTCAGCGAAAACTTCTTTTGGCAGAATATGTACAAAGATACTAAAAATTTTGTTCGTTCTTGCACCGTATGTTTATCTCGAAAAAACGCTTTCAAAATTCCGCCTGCACCTCATCAGCCAGTAGAACAAAAACAAGAACCGGGAGAAACGTGTCACATTGATATTTTCGGTCCTTTAAAGACCACGCCTAAAGGTAATAGCTATGTTTTATCCACGATAGATGCATTCACAAAATACATTCATATCGTGCCACTTCCTGATATTAAGTCGGGTACGATTTCCAAAGCTTTCTTTGATAATTACATTGTACACAGGGGTTGCCCACATAAATTAGTCGTAGATAACGTACATATTTTAAGAGTTCTGAATTTGTTGAAATTTGCAGAGTTATAGGCATTCATAAAAGACACATATCAAGTTATTCCGCTCACGTCAACGGGAGGGTAGAGAAACCCAATCAAAATCGCTAGCCAATATCCTGCATCAATTACGCAAAATACAAATGACTGGGATGAGCAACTCCCGCACACCATGTTAGCATTAAACTCCGCGATTCATGAAGCTACATACACATCGCCTTTTTTCCTAGAACATGGCAGGGATATTCGATTATCTTACACTTGAGAAAAACTCCGACACACCACAAAATAAGTATGAATATGTTGAGAAACTTTTACCATCTTTAGAGCAAATTTTTAATAAAGTCTTAAGTAATCTAAAGGAGCAGGAGGTATATATCGCATATTGATCTGAGTACGAGAGCGACAAAGCAACATCATTATGATTACAAAATCGGGTCCTTGTGTTTTATTAAGACGCCTAATATGAAATCTAATTTATCTCGAAAACTCAGACCTAAGTTTGAAGGTCCTTACAGAGTAATAGAGCGTTTTTCTAACGTCAATTATAGGGTTCAACATGTAGAACAATTGAGGAAGAGATTTAACACACATGTCAATCGGATGATTCCATTTATTAAGAGATTCTCATATTTGCATTTAAATAATTTAGATGATTCACAACAGACGATACGGAGCTTAAAAGTATTGTTCCAAGTCCACGGTATAATTTAAGGGCCCGTGCAGGCAATTCGGCTTATTAATTCACTTATCGCGCTAAAAAATTTTTGAGGAAACTGAAATTTTTTTTTTCATTTTTTACGCTTCGTCACTTTGAGAGTACACACCTAGGAACGGTACCTGTTTCATTGTTGCACCTTGTTTTATGTCATGTTTTGATGTTTTAGTGAGACAAAATTTTGTACTTGTTATTTAATGAATTTTAGCTCAATTTTTTTATGCAAGTTGTTTCATGTCTTGATTTGATGCTTAAATGAGATAATGTTGCATGTGGTTAATATCAATTTTAGCTCTAGATAAAATATTTTTTTTGATGCTATGTGTTTATGACAATATATAAATTTTGTTGTTTGTAAGAGGATTGATATTTAATTTTGCTATGCGATTCATGTATGCACGTCAATTTCAATTTTATAAATTTTAAGCTTTAATTCATGTTTGCAACAGAAATCAAATTCTGGGGTCTTTTGGACACCTGTCACGAAATTTGAATGTTGTTACTGTATATACATATTTGGCATTTTCATTAATCGAATATATTTGTGTTGCGGTTACTATCTAGTATTTAAATTTTTTTATATACAAAAGGTTCTTTGCTTGAATAAGTTAGTTCATGCTTACTTGATTGTGTATAACTGTGTACTTTTCTTGTTAAATTTTGAGTTTGCATAAAAGATTCATTTTTTTGGTGGCGGTATTTTGTCAGAAGGAATTTCATTGATAAGTTGTGCTGGTGTACTAATTTTAAGTGTCTGTGTATTACTGAATAATGATATCTTCGGAATTTATGCTCGTTAAGATATGGATAGAGGTGGTTATTTAAATTTTTTCCATAAGAAATTACGTTGAAACTTAACTTTGTTTGGCTCAAGTTGTTTTGTTTTGCCATATGATTGCTAATTTTATTTTAAAACTTTTATAGTCTTTCGGTTAGGTGTTTCAATGCTAATTTAATTTTTGTGTTTGTTTTTTTTTGCTATAGATTTTGAATTTTTTTTGTTTGCTTAAGGCTCTAGTTAAATTGTGGTTGGTTAAATGAATATGCGGTCAATAATTTTGTCTCGCTTGTGTGCTAAACTGTACTAGGAATTGAATGTGTTGTTTGATGTTGATATAGTACTTCTGTTGGTTTAGGTTAATTTTTTTTATTCATGGTAGCGCTTGGGAAGATTATTGAATTGAGTATTGATATTGAGTTTTTTTTATGGTTTTGAATTTTACTTGCAGTTTTGTATTGTTATTTAGAAATAAGTTTATGGTCAGATAATGGTATTGTTAAATTTTATGTTTTGTGTACGCGTAGTTGTGTTATCTTTGAATTTGGTTTTGGCGAAGAGGAGACTTTTGATTTAGTATTGTTTCCGTTTTAGATATTGAGTTTGATAATTTTTTTGTTGGGTTTGAAAATGTTGAAGATGATCAGGTGTGAATTTTTTTTTTTTTAATTGTTGAAGGAGTTAGATAAGTTTGAGTTAAGGATTTTGTGGAATAAATTAGAGTTATTCGAAGGAGATAGATAAATTTTAATTTGATGAATTTGTTGAATAATTGGGAAAGTTTTTTTTTATGGAGATAGATAAGTTTGCCTCCAAAAGTATGTGGTAAATCCGAGAGTTTTTTTATATGGAAATGGAAAATTGAGTTGTAATAATTATGCGGTATATTTGAGAAAGTTGTTTTGATGTAGAGAAGGTAATTTTGAGTTAAGGATTTTGTGCGATTTCGAGTAAATAAGTTGATGAACATAGATTGGTTGAATTAATGATTGTGTTGTATATTTAAGAATATTTTGAGATGAATCTAGGAAAGTTCGATTTGAGGATTATGTGAGATTTTGTGTAAGTTGATGGACATAGATGGGTTTTAGTTAATGGTATTGTGGAGAAGTCGATTAATTATTTGGAAGTTGCAGATAAGTTTAGTTAGTGTTATTGAGGTACAGGATATGAATGATCTGAGGTAAAGATATTTTTGAATGATTGAGGAATCAATTTAAGGTTACTGAGAATTTTGGGTTAATGTTATAGAATGATATTTCAGTAATTAATTCGATGATTATCGATGAATTGAGTCAGCGGTATTGTTCAAAATTGAGGATCTTTGTTCTTTTTTTTGTATATTTGTTGCGAGTATAGTGAAACATTGTGATGAGTTCTTTTTTTTTTAATTATTTAGAATTGGTACATTGTATTAAATGGAATGTTAAAAAGTTATGTTGATTAGTGAAGTGAAATTTTTTTTTGGAATTATGTTGTTTAATTATGTGTAGCACTTGTAATAATTTTTTTTTTTTTGCTTTTTTTTGTTTTAGTTAAAATTACTTTGCCCTGTTTGTGTTCGCCTCATATGTCATGGGCATTATCAATTTTATGTTTAAAATTTTTTTTCTGAAATTTTCAACTGCATTTGTGATTTCTGGAATTCATTTCTCAATATGGAAATTCGCATGTATTTGAATGTAGAAGAATTTTTTTTCTCTCTCTCTCAATTTTTTTTAAAGTATTAATCGATATAGTTATTTTTTTTATAATCGGATTTGCATTGTTTTTTTGTCTTAATTGAACATTCTGTCTCTTGTGTTGACGGTGGCTGGCAATCGTCATATCGCAAAAGATAGTATGATGTTTTTTTCCTTCTGCCTTTGTAAACATTGGGGATTCATCCTGATCAAATGCACACTCATAGTTTGCAATTCTAAATTTAATCGCATTAATTTTTTTAAATTTTAAATCGTAACCAATGCTTGTAGTGAATTTTTTAAATTTCTTAGGCTATTAAGCATTCTCGGAGGTTATATATTTTTTTTACCTATGCACACCCATCGCTTCAATTTCTAACTTTTAACTTTAAATAAATTTTTTAACAAAAGATTGTAATCATTGCTCTTAGTGAATCATTGCAATTTATTATGCTTTGAGCATTGTTGAAGGTTAAAATAATAATTTTTTTTGTGCGGTCTGATACATGCACATCATATTAGTCGTGTCAGGATTTCGATGTTATACGATTATGAGGTGTCTGTTTCTTAGTGCCACGTTTGTATTGATTATATATGTTTCATTTGTTGTTATTTCTTATCACAAAGTATTTTGTTCGATGCTCGTATGTGTGGTAATTGTGAGTATCGAAGCTGTTACATATGCAATTTTTGAATTTACTATGTGTTACTCGTCTTATATTTTTTATGATTTAGTGGCACGGAATTCTTTGTGATTATTCGATTATTTCTATTTGTAATTTTATATCTGTTGTCCTTGTTAATTGTTTGGTGACCCATTCGACAATTATTTGTTCGTAACATGAATTTAATTGTAGTTGTTAGTAGTTAATTTTTTTCCCTCTCACCGCTAACGGAATTGGGACTTAATTTTTAGTATTTACTTTATAATTTTTTTTCTTCTTTTCCTTTCTATAACATTTTTAATTTTAAGTTATGAGAGTGGGGAGGTTGGTGCTTGGAGTCTGCGGCGGTAGTCAAATGGAGTCAAGTTTTTCTTTCTATACACTGGTTTTGGTTTCATGACTAATATGGTTTCCCTGGGAGACAATTTTTTCTCTTACAGCATGCATCAGCTACTTGTTCACCACCTGTTGGGGCCACAGGATGGCCGAGCTCTCGTATAGTTGAAGGACTCCAGTTGATGACATCTTTCAAGGATTGGAGAGAATTGATGTGTTCCGTTTTTTCTTCTTATGGGACATTTATAGTTGAAGGACTCCAGTGGATGATATCGTTCAAGGATTGGAAGGAATTGACGTGTTCCGTTTTTCTCCTTATGGGACATTTATAGTTGAAGGACTCCAGTGGATGACATCGTTCAAGGATTGGAAGGAATTGACGTGTTCCGTTTTTTCTCCTTATGGAACATTTATAGTTGAAGGACTCCAGTGGATGACATCGTTCAAGGATTGGAAGGAAATGATGTGTTCCGTTTTTCTCCTGATGGGACAATTCTGTTTCTACGTTATTGTGAAATTTTTTTGTGCTGTGTATTTGAGAGAGGAAGAGTGATGGGAGACCCGAATTATTCAGCAGACCTCGAAATTTCAAAGCCAGTTTTTGGAAATTCGTTTCTATTTCCCCTCACTAGACAGGGACATTCCTTCGACAAGGGTGTGCCCAAAAGTTCCCGCGCCTGGGGGGTCACTGGACCCATAAATTGCAGGGTGCGTCAACAAATTTCCCGCGCTTCCGAATGTTCAATAAACCCTCGGGGTTTGGAACGATGTAACTCTGCGCTGGTTTCTGGACCAATCAGAGGCAATTAAGTGGACAAGACAAAGAGTCCGCTCTAGGATTTTGGTGTGAAAAAGTCGGAAAATAAAACGGGACGCACCCCGATTTTGAGATATAGAGCTGATCCCAGAGCTAGAGAATATCGAAAGAAAAAACTCCGCGGAGACTCCGGGCGTCAACCATGTCCATTCTCCTATCCTGGTCTTTCTCTCTCTCAAGCTAAAAGTTAAATTTTGATTTTGTTATGAAGTAAATTTCCAAATACTGTACTTAAAAAATAAATTTAATAATGTTTAAAAACTATATGATCAGTGTATAATTTATTGTGAGATGAGTTTAGTTAACTTAAGTAATTGTCATGATGCGATGTGAGATAAGAAATCTGGGTTCAAGGATTTAATAGATTTATTAAGTTTAAAATAGCGTCGCATCAATAAACACAATATTATAAAGTAGATAAGTGATTTCAAACAAAACAGAAATGTGAAAAATTATTTAATACGTAGTAAGGTTGTATAATCTGGAGTATTTTTAATGTAATTGAGATATAAGTTTAGTTAAAAAATTTTAGATTTATTTTGTGATATTGTGGCCTTTGTCAAAAAGTTTTGAGTTATCTTGGAAATTTCAAATTATTCTAGAAATGTTTTATTGTTCTCTTTAGTCTCAAAGTATTAAGATATTTGAAAAAACAAGCAAATAAGTATAATAATAATATTAGTGTTTTATTAACTTATATTTAGAAACTTTAAAAGGAAACTTTACAAATTCAGAGTATTGTGATTGTGTTTCTAGATTTTTTAAAAAAAAAACCTTAGAATTTTTGAAAGCTTACTTTTGGTGGAGATATTTTAATAATTTTGAAAGTAATCTAGAAGCTAAGCTACTTTTTGTTCTAGAAATGAAACTATGATTTCTATAAAGAATAAAAGAAATAAACAAAATATGTTTGTATTAAATCAGAAATTTCATAATTCAGTCAGAAAATTTGAAAAAAGTTGAAAGGTAATTTTTGAGAGTTTGTGTGTGGAAAAAAAATTTAAAAGCTTAAGATTATATTATTTTGATATTCTAAATATTTTAAGGGAAAATTTAGAATTCGCAATAATAAATAAAAAACTTTAAAAAGTTTGAAGATTTAGATTCGATTAAAAAAGAATTTAGTTATTTTTATTTCAATATTTATAACTTTATTTTCAAGCATTCATAGAAATTCCTTCCACACTGCTGTAGAGAAATAAATTATTTGACTCAAAATCGGAAATCATTCCTCAGGCAGACCCGAGGCTTTGTGCAAGCATTGGAGTTGCAAAATAGTCTCGACTTTCCCTAACGTAGAGATACTTTTAAAAATATTTTAACTATACCGATATAGAATGCATCAGGTCAGAGATCTTTCTCAGTTTTAACCCGGCACTTCCCGCGCAGGGTATGTCATATCCACCGTCTTCCTTTTTTTAAACGCTTCTTCTAAACCTTTTTTTGGAAAATGGATAGTTTCTCGTGTAGCTGACTTCAAGGTCATATCCTTTGAGGGTACTTAGCTTGAAGACGAATTCTAAATATTTATTTTTGGATACCGCCTCTTCGGGTATGTCATTCCCTGCGCGTGAATCGCCGTTACAGTTCTGAATGCATGAGCACATTTTAAATGTTCCTTATGCTATGGCGTATTATTGTAGTTATGATGAAGAAATATGGTATTTAAGTAATTTAATAGTTACAGTATTTAACAGATATAGTACAACACAGTATTTTCGGATGAAGAAATTCTCTTCACGGTTATGATGAGGAGGAATCAAATTACGAAGAGTATAACAGCAAATATGATTCCTCCACTAAAATCGATCCAGATTTAGAAGAGGGAGACACTGTTGAAAATAAATGTCTTGCGTGTTGAGACACAAAATCATTTGGGAAGAACGTCCTTTAAAAGAAGAAAACTGGTAAACGGGGTATACAGCTCTTCAATGAAATAACTCCATTCAAAGATATTTTTCCTGGTAAAAAAGAGTCAACTGAGATATTATAAATTATAGTGAAAAATGATCTTATTCCCTGTTTTCCCAATTTCGCTCTAGCATTAATAATTTTTTTAACCTTACCTGTTTCTGCAGCTTCCGGCGATAGAAGTTTCAGTTAATTAAAAATTACTTGAGAAATAACAAGACACAAGAAAGGCTTTCAGATTTGGCCATAATCTCAATTGAATCCGAAAATCTCAGAAAAAATTGATTTAACCGAAACTATTAACAAATTTGCTTCTCAGAAAGCCAGAAAAGTTATTTTATAGTGTGAGCAAAATCCGGCGTATAACGTGTTCCTACTACCGTAAAACACGCACACCCTTTTTTACGAAGAAACCTGAAATGCATGTGTACTATGATCTCATGTTTCGAAGTCCTTTATTCGAGTATTATTCCAAGCTTTAGTAAAAAATAGTGTATTTTCAGAGTTACAACCTTTTAAATTCATAAGGAATGTTACTTCTTTCACAGAATCAGTATTTCGATACATGCAAAAGTCTGATCTTTTTCTATGCTCCTCTTTTTGTATTTTTAAAGCTCTCATTTTTATACCCGACTTATCACGCGCACCTGTAAATTTTGATTATATATTTTTTGAGTTTAAAGTGCGCGTAATACACCGGATTTTATGGTATAGTTTATTTCTTAGTCTTAGTAGAAGGACTGATACATATACTTTCCATTTCACGAAATTTGTGCCTTAGTATTTTTATTTTTCTTGGTTTATTTTTTTCTTTTTTTTTTCTGAGTAAATTTTGTCGCGTTTTGCATTTATAATTATAAAATAATTATTTTTATTTTAAAGGCTATATTTTTTATTAGTTTATTATTTTGTTAAAGTATTTTATTGCTATTATAACTCATTACCTATAAAAAAAAGTGAAGTTCTGCACTTCAAATTTTATTTGAAATATTATTGTGTTTTACTTCTTATTCTTACAGCAGTAGATGAGTTTTTAACGTCAAAGTTAACTATTATTCAAAATATGAAAAGTTCTCTGGGGGAGGTGGCACATTAGGTGTTTGTACGAGGGCGGCCAATACCCTAGGATCGGCCCTGGTGGGAGTATACCTTAAATCATGAAATTTGATATGTTTAACATCTTTCAATAGTAATTTTTCCTCATCCAGGAGTGGGGTCACAATAGACATTCTTTTCACTCATGATGTCCAGTGTCAACTATCAAAAAGCGGACAAGAGTAATATGAGTTTTTGGTAGATAGAGAGCTACAGGAGATGTTTTATTTTAGTCTTGAGGGTAATTACTAAAAGTTAAAATAAACGCTTGTGATTCCCACCATCAGCAGACTCTTTTTCGAACAAATTAGCTTGCTGAAACGGGCTATTTGTTTTCTCTTACATTTTACTCGTTTGAAATAAAAACAGGTAATTGTGTGCTTAATTTAGAATTATTTTGTATATTTTAAGACTTAATATATATATATATATATATATATATATATATATATATATATATATATATATATATATATATATGTATCTGTCATGATTTTGAAGACAGAATCAGATTTAAGTTTTAAAAAGGAAGACCTTTATTCCATAATTTCTACATCTGTTCTGACACTGAGAGCAAGGAGGAAAAAAAGACGCCATGGTGGTGGTTTCAAGTGGATCACTTGAAAAACAGATGGGTAAGTATCGCGGATTTTATTATTGTTCTTGAAAGTTAATGCTGACATATGGGGGATGTTAAATCAAACGATCTGGAATTAGATATGTTTATTGGCTAGGCCATATGATCGGAAGAAATACATGAGTGATTAGTTTGATCTTTGAAGATGTGAACTGAGAAAGATGAGTCAAGTGCTAGATAGGGAATTTAATTTTTAATCTAATTTAATTATCTTTACATTTGCCCCCAATTTTAAAAGGGAGTCATGGCGTGGTTTTTTCTCTCTTTACAAACTTAATCAATTTTCAACAAACATAAAACAATACATAACATCATTTGAAAACGCATGTTATTCATAGTTGAAATGTTTAAGCAATAGGAATACTAAAATCAAAATGCATTACAATAAACGAAACTATAACAACAAACACAGTAATGACACTTTCAAAATATTAATTGATATAAATGAATTTCCATACATATAATTGAAGATTAGCTTGTTCAAATCTATTCGAAATCCAGAATGAGAGCTCGTGTTTCCTCCTATTGCTTCATAATAATAGATTCGTATTATAGCTAGAAAATAATGTTTAAAAAAATTATATTGGAAAAAAAATATAATATCTCTCATATCAAACAATAAGATAGTAAATATAAAAATATACATGATATCATATAAATGTTAAAATAATAATTTTCGATAAAAATCTATTCTGGCGGCATCGTAGTATACCTTATATTGTTACACACATTTTGCATATATGAAATACATTTTTTAAAAAGATAAAAAAATATAGACACTAATAAAAGTAAATTATTAATAATATGAAAAAGGTGTACAACACCCACACACACAACTTATATGCACTATTCAACACAATAAACAATATTTTATTTCATATGCGTTATAAAATATAAAAATTATAAGAATATAGGAATAAAAGAATATAAGAAATATAAGAATATAAGAGCTCTTTTTTATTATTTTTGAGTCGGAAAAGTGGACTCACTTCAATAATCACTTTTAGTATTTATGAAAATTTTCTGAATATTCATTGTAACTTAACAATATCGCATACAATATTTTGAATCTTTCCGTAACCTTCTAAAATTTCATTTCATAGACAAAAATTCTTGAGTTTCTCTTACATCACGCATTCACTTATATAAACTGTAACACATTACTTAATTCTGAACACATCTCTTGGAGAAATCTGCGTGATCAACTCACAGATGTTCAGGGATGCTGATAAGAAACAATGAGAGATGTACATATCAAACTAAACAAGTTTGTCCTCTTAATGTTTCGAGACATATACAAAATTATAATCATTGTATTCTCCCTTATCCACTGTATAATATCCAAAAATAAGCTTCAAGTTATTAAATTAATTTTAATTTTAGATAAGGAAAATTTCAAGAAATAGTGAATCCTGATATATGGCCGGCATATCAAAACACACAATTTCAAAATGAAAATTTTTTAAATGACATGCAATAAGATTACTGCTGAATGAAATAATTAACAAAACAATTAAATTCATTGGAGAAAAAAGAATGCAACGTGACTTTACTTGTGTTTCTTATCAAAATCAATATCACTAGTATATTAGTGCAGTGCTTCTCAAACTTTCAATACTGACGCCCCCTTTTCGATCACAATTTTTATCGCGCCCCCCTAATACATCAATAATGTACTGAATGCTATAATATTAAAATTTGACGCTAAAGCAACAATCTTTATTATAAACCGTACAAATTCATCACATAAGTATTAAATTTTGTATATGTTACTTTTAAGCAAAAAAAAAAAAAAAATAATAATAATAATAAGTAATAGGATAATTATGTTATTTTTCTTTTCTCTAATTTTTAAATTGGAACATATTGCAAAATGCGGTGGTTGCTTAGAAGACAAAATATAGATATCAGCTAAATGTAGAAAAATAATTCAGACAGTCAGTTTCTAATCATAAAAAAAGCATTCCTTTGAAAAACTTCGCTCTGTAAGACAAGCCCATGGAAGTCGCTAATACTTACTAAACTTGTTTTTAATTTAGTATTAATTAATTAGTTATAAAATACTCTGTAAAGCACTGACACATTAAAAGTATACCGGCTGAAGTGCCCGCTCTTTGCACAAGTTCACATTTATAAGAAAATAAAACATTATTGATATAAAATCGCTTAATTGTAAGGAGAGTAAAGCCAAGTGTACGACAATGTTTACAAAAATTTAAAATGATTTTTTTTAAATGATTGCTCAAATTATAATTAGTTTTAAGCGAACTGTAATTTAAGCCTCAAAGAATTAGCATTTAGAATTGATGTTGAATAATGAACAATAAAAAAAATTCTGATGAAGAATAATTGTATTATTTTTAATATTTAAAGCGATAAGACTTTAACATGTTTTAATCCTGGAGCAGGCGCGCACTCGATACTAATGGTCGAGGCGGGATATTGAGTCTCCCCAATCCTTTTTTTATAATTATTTTTATAGTACACAATAAAAATCGTAATTCCAGTGAATAATTTAATTAAGAGAAAATATACTCACCTGCTTTCAAGGACACAGAATATATTTCGGAAAAAAGGTTATCACACCGGGAACTCAGACAAAACAAGTACCTTAAGATCGTAAAAAAACGTCTGTCACTCCCAAAAAAGAGGGAGAAATGTGACAAATATATTTTAGTTCACGTTATGATTGTCAAACAGGAGGATAGTGCCAGGGCCATTGGTAACAATTAAACAGTTTTGCCAGAAATACCGATTTCGTGCACACTGTGCTCGGCGTGACCGGTCCCAGATTAAAAGTGTATTTATTACAATATGGATGTTCTAAAAAAATAATGTAAAACGTTTTTCATTATGCTTGGCAAACTTCCCTAAATGAAAAAACAAATAAATAAGAGCAGGGATGTAACTAACCGTACAAGTAAGCTCGAAGGTCAAACCACGGCAAATACATTCTGCTGCCTACAGCTGATGGCAATAATATATAACAGTGATGGACTTTTTATCTTCCTAATTTTTTTTGATTACGGGTCTAGGTTTTGTCTTTCCTCTGAAAGAGTAGCATTTTCACTTTGAAAAGAAAACATAATAAAAAAAATCTCTCATCATGGGATTACAGCAAATCGAATAAAACGTTTTTTATTTGGTTATAGTATCAGAGATAGATAAAAAATGAGGTTTTGAGGTAGAAACTTTTATTTTTGATGTAAAACCGCAGATTATATCTATATATATATATATATATATATATATATATATATATATATATATATATATATATATATATATATATATATATATATATATATTATTTCCGTGTAAATGTGTATTTTTTATTATGTCAGAAAGTATTTTGTTTTATTTCATTCTAGAAAATAAATTTTTTTAAATCTTTTATTTTCGATATGCTCGCGCCCCCCTAGTAGGTTTATCGCGCCCCCCAGGGGGGCGCGCCCCACAGTTTGAGAAACACTGTATTAGCGCATTGGTCATTTTCCTAAAAACTTAATTTATATTTTTCAACTTTAAAACACTATTTTCTATCATAACTATTAACTCATTCTACATCTTAAGATAAAATTGTGAGAAGTATATTAAAATTTCTCAAAATTTTGTATGACAAAACCTATGTACTCTGTTTTCTCAATTAAAATATAAAGAATATCTCATTTAACACAACTATATTATAAAAATTAAATATCATATCATATCATATATTATTCTTTTTCGCAAAGTTCTGTTCAGCAAAACTCAGTTACTTCAATGTTACTAAAATTGGAAATATATAATTTAACTAACCTCCACTTCGCAGCAGCAGAAACCCTTGGTGAACGGTAATCAAGATACTGAAGCTTTATTTCACGTGCAGACTTTCCGGCGAAGAAGATTTTTTTTCTGGCAATGTTGGTCCTTCCATCATTGTATCACTGGAACTAAATCACAATACCATTCGAAGAAAAAGAATATAATTTTTTTTATTCAGGTGGAAGGCATTGACGTGTTTCGACACGGGGGAATAGAGGATTCACGCTTCTCTTTATTTTTTTTCGCCATCCGAAAGTTGTTTCATTCATGGCAAACTGGCTGGCCTCTTCAGCAACGGTAGAAATATCGTTCGGCGGTAAAGACTGCATTCTTCTCGGTGTTAAGAGCGATGTTCTTCCGGGGATTACTAGCGCGTTTTTTTTTCTTTTTACGTACCATTTTTTATTCCGGCAATCCGACGTTTTCATCATATAGGCATACGATGCAGTCGGTGTTCCATCAAATTCTCCATATCAGTTATTACGTTCTTTGGTGTTAGTTTTATTTTAAAACTATTTTATAAAAAAGATTATTTTTTTACGTTAAGATTTGAAATCCATTCGCAGATAAAAAAAAATCCTGCCGGCTTTAATTCTGTCATGATTTTGAAGACAGAATCAGATTAAAGTTTTAAAAAGGAAGACCTTTATTCGATCATTTCTTCATCTGTTTTGACACTGAGAGCAAAGAGGAAAACACCACGCCATAGTGGTGGTTTCAAATGGATCACTTGAAAAACAGATGAGTAAGTATCGTGGATTTTATGATTGTTCTTGAAAGTTAATGCTGACATATGGAGGCTGTTAAATCTAAAGAACTGGAATTAGACATGTTTATTGGCTAGGCCATATGTTCGGAAGAAATAAATGTGTGATTAGTTTGATACTTGAAGATGTAAACTGAGAAAGATGAGTCAAGTGCTGGATAGGGAATTCAATTTTTCATATAATTTAATTATCCTTACAAACACACACACACACACACACATATATATATTGTTAAACTGCTTTTTAGTTTACAAGAATCATTCAAGTTTTATAGGTGTGTATCTATGTGAACAATTTATCTTTTTTTAATTATAATTTCTTGCTTTGGCAAAAGGGACTGCATTTTCCATTTTTGTCCGGGGTGGCCTAAGTGCTAGAGCCGGCCCTGAAGGGTATAACCTTTTAATTCTTTCAGTAATTTGCAATGATCAACATAACTTTGAAAGGCAAATTAATCCGCTCAAATTCTGATAAAATTGGCAGGTGTAATTTAACAATACTTAATTCTATTCTTGTAATAATTTAGGTAAAGGAATATTAAGACAAGTAGTTGATTGGTAAGAGAGGAATCTAGGCAGTGGCGTAACGGAGAATATTGGTGCCCCTTGCAAGGTCAGCTTTTGGACCCCAAACCCTAATAGATACTTGACATCTGTCAGGCTTTGGGCTCCCTAGAATCCATAGACCTCCCCGCAATGCGAAGGTGTACGTTACGCCACTGAATTTAGGTTAAAACCTTTCAAAAGGGATTTAATCAGATTTTTATCACATAATCTCTCTAGATGACAAGTGCTTACTTTTGTCGTTGTATGCAATTTTTTATAAGTCTAATGCTGAAACGTAAGTTAATTACAAAAATACATTTTTATTCTTTAATTCAATGCATTACAGTTGGTGATAATTATGCAATTTACTTATTCTATGGCCCCGTTTACATGGACGAAAAATGCCGGCAAAATACCGGGACGAATCCGCTTTGTACCCGTTTACACGGCGACCCGGCAAAATCCCGGGTCGAAATGCAGGGACATTTTTCATACCCTCTTTCGACTAGGAACTTTGGGGGTAAAAAGGAGAGTGTTTTCTAATTCTCCCATGATGCATTGCGCAAGAGATTCGTTTATTCAAGATGGCTGCTCTTTTGGATTGCTCGCGTTAGACAACAGAATAAATAATAACCCTCATAAACATCTGGGAGACCAAAACGAATTGGATACAACTGTCCGGGATTCGGAAGTTTACACAAGTGCCCATTTTCAATAAAAATTATATTCCATTGAGGTACAGGGAAGGATGTACATAAATTTATATTTAGTATGTTCTGAATGTATGTGTTTCCAATATTTTAATAAGATGATACATATATTTTAATACAGTTTTTGAGATTGATTTAAAAATATTACAATATAATTCTTTTGAATGTACACAAAAAATTGCATTTTTTTGTTATTTTTCTTGATTTATCTAATTGAGTATTTCCATATAAGAAGTAAAAAATTAGTAATATCTTGTAACTAAATAACTCCTTAAAGGTGTATTGAATTTTTTACTGTGAAAGTTGATATAACCAATAGAATGTGTGTGATCAGTTTTATATTAACATCCCCTTAAATTCATGTGGATAAGAACTTAAAAAGAAAATTTCTTTTTTTAAAATCTTCAGTTATGATCCACTTTCACTTAACCATTTAATTTTTGTTATTAAAGCAAACCATGATTTACTCTACCAAAAGAGATTTCTTTATACACATATACATACAAAATTATTTTATAAAAGTAGGCTAAGTACTACTTTTTTTCTCCTCGAAGGATTAAATAATCCCACAATTATAAAACATACTATGAACAAGTTCTTATGAAAACATTGCACATCGAAGAAAATACACACTTTTTTTACAAACAAAAATAGTAATTTAGCTTTTTAATTAAAGTTGGTTAATATGAAAGTTTTTGTTTAACAACTAGGAATTCTGAGATGGAAATAAAATTGCTTTTAACATCATTGAAATGTTTTGGGTATCTGAAATAATCTTATAAAAACTAACATTTGATATGCTTTATACAGACTTCCTTCGTAATTATTACCCTTCAGAAGGTTTGAATTTTTAAAAATGTCTTGTCTCCAACATTCTGAAATAAATTAATTGGATGTTTTTGAATAAATTAAGAAACATGTTTAAAGAAATAGGCTTTTTAATAAAATTATAAAGTAGAACAAATTAAATTGTTTTCGTGAAAATTTCTCATATACAGTTTTATTTAATAATCATACTCATTTTAATATACATCATTTATCGACACTTAATTTTAACATTACATGAGTGCACTATAAGTAAATAAAGCATTCCATGATCTGCTATATAAATCAGACTCTCTGAAAGAGTAACATTAAACTATAAGGACAAATCGAGGATCTATCTGCCAATATTCAACATGCATAATATCTTTTACAATTATTATATCTCAATTTTTATCTTATTGATGATAACATCTAATAAAATTCTCTGAAAATCTTATGAATGGCTTTTTTTTGCAATTTATTTACAACAAAAAGTATTAATTTTTAAAAATATTTAGAAAAGAGTATTAAATGTCATTAACCCAAACAAATAAAATGAAACAAAAAATTAAAGAACATTATCTCCTAAATCAAAGATTTCATAGATAAAAAGGTCAAATTATGTAGAATTTCTAAAATGTTCACTTTAGGTTTATGACATAAAAACTTAAATTTTTAAACACCTAGTGATTAGGCAATTAATAGTAAACAAAAAATTATAAAAACATTTTTTTTTCTTCAAAGTTTCTGCAAATTTTATTTACTCTAATTTCAATACTATCAAAACTATTTTAATCAAATTAATGCTTTTTTTTTTTCATTTTTGGATACAATAAATTTACAAAAGTAAGATTTGAAATGGTCTTCCCTTGTTTTCAAAGAAATTAATGGCAAAAACTAGTCTTTTAGTCAGCCAACTGTGTGAAATATACCAGAAACTAGAAAGCAAAAACCTATAACATTTGTATATAGGTAAGCTACACATAGTATTTTTGAGAAATTGTATATGGTATGGGTCAGATTAAATGAAATATCACAAGAATTTTGAAATTTCAGATCTTACAAACTGGCAGAATTATAAAATCCACTTCTATACAGTCAACTTTCAGAATTTACATAGAACAAATTAGAATACTGAAATCATGCAACTTATAGAAAGAAGTTGAATAAAAGAAACAAATACATGACATGTTATTTCGTTATCACTGATATGCAACTGAAGTATCATTTTATATATTACATTAATACTTTAAAAAAATGGAAGATGAAACGACATCAGAAAAAAAAAAAAAAAAAAAAAAATTCTGAATTCTCAATCTGAAATTTAATGTTTGAAAATTAATAACAATCATTATTAATTCGATAAGTTACCAAAGTTTATCATTAATAAATTAATCACAATGTGTACTAATTGTAAGCAAGATTCTTTTACCAGGGCATTCCTAAATTTGATGAAACTTCTCAGTTTCCCAAATTACACATGAGCAAAATATTAAATTACTTCAAAGTTTCTCTAAGAAATGCTAAATCAGTACTAGAACCATTCCACAAATTTTGGAACATGCATTAAACAGCCGACTAATTTCGCCAAGCAAAAGACATAATAAATTTTAAAAAAAAACAATTACATCACTATTATTGTTACTGTGTGCAAACGTGATCAGGGACAGTTTCTACTATTGGCTGTATATCGCAGCATTTGGCGGTTTTTTTATTTTAAGAAATTTGTCGATATTATATATATACAATACAAACACCCCAAATTTGTCCCGTAAGCATATGTTACACAAAAATATCAGTGATTTTGGATGATGAAACACTTATTTTTGAAAACATTTCTTTGAAATTACCTTTTTTACTGAATTCTTCATGAATATAGTTTATTGTAAACAACAATGTCAAGTTATTCATTTAAGGTAAATAGAGAGTTGAAAAAGGTTGTATTAAAATTCTGAATATTTCCATTGCTTTCAGAAAGTAAACATCCTACAGAAAATGTCTATATGTAAAGTCGTATTTGGTTTCATGATCCTAATTTCCCATAAATATCATAGAACTGATTTAAGTACACTTCTTGGGTCAATATTTGTAACTAACTCAATGCGACAAATTTATTTAGGTCTTAAATTTATTAGCAGGATAATATCAATATATATTAGCATTTAGACTTTAATACTTATGTAAAAAAATCCAGAGTATTCTTATGCTTAATACATTTCAGCTGGGGTTGCAGATTTTTTTAACACACAATGTTGATATTTCAATAACAAGTGTAAAGTCTTTATATGAAATTTATCAAAATTATTGAATTTTACATTTTAATTGTGCAAGTACCAATAAATGCATATTTGTTATCCATAGTAAAAAAAAGGTGCATCTGTGTGAGAAAAATTTGTATCAGTCAAATTCTGGAAAACAAATATGTTAAGAAATCCTCACATAATAAATAGATACCACACACAAATATTTAATAATAATTTTTTTAACTAAAAGAATTATGGATTTAACAATGACTTTTATTTTGATCATGTACAAGAGAACAGGAATTTAATATTCAATGTATGCACACAATTTTATATTCGATAATACAAACATTTTAATGCCTTAATTTTTACCACACTCAGAATGTAATTCTCGATAAATTATATCTTTTTACTAAAATAGTACTGTGAATACAGACTTTCAAAAATGTTACATGATTTTTTTTTTTATATATAATTTTACAAATGGTAATTTTCATTTCTAATGTTTGAAAGTGGTATAAATTATATATATATATACTTGTTTTAATATGACAGGTATGATAACATCAGATTTTTGTGTGTTCTTACTTTAAATAATTAAATACAGAAATATCTCTTTTAACTACTCTAAAGATGTGTAAAACAAATAAAAAAATTTAAGCTAACCTAATATATTTTATCTTTTTTATGTATGTTCTCTATATAATTTAATTTAAAATAAATTGGTGGCGACGGTTTCTAAATGGTTGGTATTGAAAACAAATGTCGTTCTTATCCATTTTTACTAAACACTCGAGATTTTTACCGGGATATTAAAGAGATTTTTTCCGACAGTCGACTTCTTTTACTATAATTGAGCAACCACGTATAGTCAAATACGAAATTTTAGTGGGTATAGTTTAAATGTGCAAGAGCATAGAAATGTTTGGCGGTAAAAAAACGAAAACATAATCACATGTCCTCTTCATGATAATCGCGCTAAAAATTCTAGTTTCCATGGTTACATTTTACAATCACGTGAATCTATCAACCAATCACCAGATTCTTATGAAAACGCACCCGATTCTCATGTAAACGGGTCGAAAAAAAATACCGGTATAATCCCGGCTTTCATCCGCATTTCGGAATTGCCGGTATTATGCCGGGTTCCATGTAAACGGGGCCTATAAGAATTTGTCCTTTCACAATTAATTTTTCCAGTTTAATATTTATGTAGAAATTCTACCTAAGCCTATTTTTTAAGAATATTGGATGCTTCATTTTCATGTCGCTATCGGGATTTGAAAGAATCTCACCATTCCTTTTTCTACCTCTTGCAGTGGGAAAGAGTGGTAGGAGAGGGGGAGTCCCGCTTTGATAGGCTCGATTCGATGCGGTGACGGGGAGGAGGGGCGGGAATTACAGAGTTTCGAGTGGTGTCACATACCGCAATTCCATGTTTTGTTTGGGGACTAAGGTCACTTTTTTTTGCGATTTTTCGAAAATAATCATTTTGTCGAAACTTGTTCTATTACTTTTATATACGGTTGAAAGTAGCAAAAAGTAGCGGGATCTTCAAGTGAAGTAGCATAAAATTCGCGAAGTAGCAATAGAATAAAAAAGTAGCGGAAGGTTTTAAAAAGGAGCAACATTCACGGAAAATCGCACTATCTGGCAGCACTGCACACATAAAGAGTAGGGGAGAATGAACGAGTTGTCTCTAAGTGTTCATACTCAAGTGGAGGAATAATGACATTGCACTCATACGCATAGTAATAGGTGCGTCTGGGGGGGATGTTTGGCCAATCCGATTGGCCTGGCAGCTTACAACAAATATTGAAATAGTTCACCTAGTATCATATATAAATATCAAACTTTAGAAAATAAGAAAAGTTGCGTGACTTTTTTTTGGGAGTTTTAAGCGTTTGTGTTAAAAGTTACCGCCGATGGAACATGTCTGGCAGTACTGATTATGAATTTTTAACGATGTGTTTTAAAGCATACATAAAAATCAGCCTTTAAAATGTGAGAATAGTACTGTTTTTACCGATCTTTAACACCTGTTACCTGTAAAATGGCCGTCGGGACAAGCTAGCAGGTATGCACGTAATCAAAGTTTATACTAGCACTTCCTTATCCTATATATTTTATTTGTTAGAAAATAAGTAACGCCTGGGGGGTCCTGGGATCTTGGACTATAACTGTGCAAGTAGCCGCCGGCTTCACACACTAACACTAAATGACAAATATACTAAACTGAATAAAAAATTACGAGAAAAATACTTCATACCTGATTATTAAACAAGGATAATGCAAATATATAATTAAAAAAATAATTTCAGAAATAGGCTTCACAGACAAGAAATGGCATATCAAGCATACGAAATTTACACACTAATTCAAAACGCAACGAAATGTTAGTATCCTTGTCACGTGATTCCGAATTGACGTCTTATTGTTGCGAATCAACCGCATTGGAAGTGGAGTCCAGTAAAATATATTGAATTTTTTATCAAATTAAAAAAAAAAAACCCTTCAAGAATTTATAAATCAATTCGCTGAAAAAGTTTCAACTAAAGTTTAGTTTCTAAAAAGAACAGTTTTCCGTTTGCAAAAACATAAGAATATAGCAAATGGGATTCTCCCATGAAAAAAATATACAGTGATTCCTGGAAATTAATAATAATATGAAAAGAAAATGACATTGACATTGTCAGACATATATGTGGAAAACTTTGACCATTAAAATTAACGATGAAAATTCAATTCTCCTATAAAACATCCAACTTTTAATGGAATTTTCTGAAATAAATATAAGGCTGAATTCTAAATAACAGTTATTTAAATAATAATACTTTTATATCGAATTTATGCTTATTTTACTCAATATATTATATTTCAATTTTACATTCACTGTCAAGAACAATTTTTTTAATTAAAAAGGGCAAAACTTAAGGTTACTACTGCGTGATTAAATTTTTAAGAAATATCTATCTAAGTATTTTTTTTGTAGGTAATCTTTAAGTTTGAAGAGAAAAATTAATCTTGTTACTGAGGAATTGTTCTTATGAATCTCCCAAATATTCTTGCTACAGTACAGATATTGTCCTTTGGCACTCGAGTCACGGCATACCGTCAATTGAGGCTAATCTTTCCCAGTGCCTAAGCAGAGTTAATGACTTTGTTAAGGTAACATACATAAGTGATATTTTGTGTAATAATATAAATAATCAGGTTTAACAGGAAAACAATTAAAACGAAATAATACAACGAATCTGCTTAACTACTACATTATTTCATGTATTTTTCTTTTTAACACAAAACGAAAAATCACTTTACACGAAAAAGATTTCCCTATAAAATACGGAAAACACCAGCCACACACACACGCAGGCAGGCGAGATTTAAGAGGGGCGTGAAATGAAGGAGAGGTAGTTTCATGTTTTGTAGAAAGAAAGCTAACTTGGCTTTGAAATACTCTCGGAACAGCCTGTGACATGAGCAAATTTTGTTTATCTGAGTTTTCACCCTCCACCACCCCAAACAATACAGAAAAATCTTAACTCTCCAGTGGCGTAATGCACACCCAGGACTCTAGGCAGGTAGCTTGACTTTGTAGGGAAGCCCTAATATACTCCGTTACCCCCACTGTATCTCTCATTTTGCTGGCTTTGGAGTTTGGTAACAAGCGCATTGCAGTGAGTAAAAAAAATCAGTGTAATTGATTCGTATTTCTTTCTTTTCTTTTCTATTTTAGAAGAACTCTCTCAAGCACAATGGCGGAGAGCTCAGGGGAAAGCAAACGGCTATTTCACTTAAAAAGAATATGGAGCTTTTCTAGGCTGTTGACCAAAAACTAAAGACCAAAAAAAATGAAATCTGTAAAGATTTTAGTATAGCTTAATTCTATATTACAACAAATATCATCCATTCCTACGCTCTTCTCTATGTTTTTTTGGCTGGAGTGGAAAAGTTGATTACTGAGAATAGCAGCATTGGATTATTTGCAGATGATATTGTCATGTTTGGCACTCGAGTCACGACATACCGTCTATTGAGGCTAATCTTTCCCAGTGCATAAGCAGAGTTAATGACTTTGCAAGTAACCACAAATTTTTATCCTTTAATCTCACGAAGTATGTTACCAATTTTTTCACTACCAATAGACATCTATATAAATATCAACCAACTGTTTTTATAAGGGATCAAAATTTTATACGTAAAACATCCTAAATATCTAAGTTTTACCCTAGACCAAAAGATTCAAATTTTTGCAATTGGCATATAGAAGATTTGATTAATAAAAGTAGAAAATTTTTTTAATATTTTAAAATACATCTCTCGGCATGATTGGGGTGCAGATGCCTCTACTCTGAAAATTACCTATACTACCTTAAATAGACCTGTTTTGGAGTTTGGTTCTGCCATTTTCTTTATTGCCTCAGATTCTAACCTTAAAAACTTGAAAGAATACAGCTGAGTTCTGCTAGAATCATCGCAGGTTTCGTAACAGCTGTCCTAATAAATTAGTTTTATATGGGTGCGACCTTCAGCCTCTAAATATGAGAAGAAACTATTGTTTGACCAAGTACTGCAACAAACTGCTCAGTTATTGTGATCAACATAGGACCTCTCAATACTTAAAGCATTGGAAAGATAATCAAATGTTGAAACGAAATAGTCCCTTCTCCCAGGCACTTGCACAAAACCTGAGTGTTAATGTGGAACACCACTGCCTGACTTCATTCATCAAACCCATACTTGGACTTCAGGGGGTCAAGTTCCATTATAATTTAATGCCCAATGTGAATAAAATGTCTGACCACCCCGAATTTTTTTTTTTTTTTTAAGCAATTGGCTCTAGAGGTGATTGATGGAATTGCACTGGATGCAGCCAAGATCTATACTGATGGTTGTATGGGAGAGAGACAAACACTACTGGCAGTGGAGTCTTGTTTGAACTACCTTGCCACGTCATCAAATGTTCAGAGAAGAAATGCTTTTGCTTCTGTTTAGAACGGAGCTAATAGCTATCAATCATGTGTGGTCTTTCATTTATTAGCAACATAAGAGATCTAGCTTTTCTGAAATTTGCATATTGACAGACAGCCGATCATCCATCCAACAGTTTTTATCTAATTGGCCATCTATCGGTGACAGCACCAGTAGGAGGTTGATTCTTCACCTTTTCAACAGCTTTCGGATCGGTACCTTATTCATCTACAGTGGTTCGTTTCTCATTGTAGGCCTTCTCGGGAACAAAGTTTACGGATGACCTTGCGAAGATGGCTACCAGCAATCCTGTGGATCCGGAAGACCACATGGTCCTTACATCGACTGAGATCTACTCCAGGGCTAAAGACTTAATATGTAGTACTCTGGGTAGTCCCCTGTACACCCATGGTTTTTCAAAGACACCCTGGATCCGCCATATCATTCAAGGGTTCCAGATTATACCAAACGGCCTTCTCACGATTTTTAACTGGTTACCTGAGGTGCTTGAATTTTGAGGGTGGCAAAAGAAGCTTCTCAATTTGCCCCAAATGTAACATCAGTCCCTTTTCTCTTCAGCCCATTCTGCAATGTCTGGGGTTTTGCCTGTGAGGGCTGTTGCATCCCCCAGTTGTTCTTAGACTTTGTACAGATTTATGGACTCATGAGTGGATCTGGTCTAGTTTCACTAGACCAGATTGGGATTAGTCCCTCCACTACCACAAATATCAGAACAAAGAGAGCAAATTACGGAAACGTTTGAATATATATGCATAAAAAAAATGTACTCCAAATAAACGTTGTTTTTGTTGAATACGTGTTTTTTTTTTCCCTTTGCAATATAATGTAACAAGAAAGTTTTTTAACATGAAGATTTCACTCTTATATTTCAAAGAAGTATTTACTCTAAAAGTGTAAATGTAGAAGTTGGCATGAGTTTATCAAGCATTGGGTTTGTTGATTGAGGAAATTGATTTTGGATGTAAGTTTAGTTTTTTTAAATAAAACTAAAAAGCAAACGTAAAATAATTTTCAGTATCTACAACAGAATTTATCAAAGTTGTCATAATTTTCTCAAGGTTTTCATATGGTCAACTTTTCAATCGAATTTTAACATTATGTGTAATTTAAAAAATGAAAATATCCCCCTCTGCAATTATTTAAAATTCAAATCTTCCTTTTTTGTTTTTCTTTTTTTTTTTTTTTTTTATCTGCCTTTATAATTACAAGTGTTGGCGCCTTCGAACGTAATTGGCGACTTCAGGTTTGCCAGAATAAAATATGTAACACGCCATTTTAATTATAAGAGAACGCTGGATATAACTGATCGAATGAACATGCAAGGCATGATGCTTTGGGCAGAGCGCGCTTTATAGCGATATTTCTTATTAACCCTGTAAATAGTCTTTAAATGTTGGTTGTGTGTGTAGTGTAGTGCTGTGAAGTTATGTTTAGTCATCAATAAACTTATTCGTATACCAAGGGCTCTTTCAATTATTAGATACAACATTAAATAGACGATACATTCACCCTCTTGCTCTCCATTGAATTCTCGATGACATTGGTCCACTCTCCAGCAGTTTGTTCTAGCTTAATTATGGATACAACGAGTCAATTATTAATTGTCGTATTGAAGTAGCTCTGATTAATTGAACATTACCAGTTCTCACCACACCATATCGAAAATCGGTTCCAGAACGAGGAATATAATCGTAAATCGTTCCTGAACGAAGTTTTCAAATCGATTCCTGAACGAAGGAATATTAACCAAATCGATTCCTGAACGAAGGAATATTAACCAAATCGATTCCTGAACGAGGAATAAATCGTGTAACAAAAAATGAGATCATTGAACTTAACCGTAAACAAAAACGACCTTTCGAAATAAAGTTTGAAGGTAAAGAATTTTATTAATATCTTTCAACCAACGGACAAGCACGAATGATTACATCGCCTTAAAATCGAGAAACTGGACAATAAAAAAAAGTATTATCGAAATAATTGACATTCTTCAAAAACGACTATTGTACCCCTTCCGGATAAAGTCAATTTTTAAAAGACGCATTGATACATTAAGTGATTTACAAGAGAGGAGGCTGAAGAAACCAAGGTAAGCTTTCTTGTGCTTTTATCCAATTATGAAAGTAAAAAGGAAACTGTAAATAATACTTCAAAGAATAATCATGTTAAATTGATCTGCTATTGCCAACTTTTAGTGGCAAGTTCCAAGAATTTGAACAATTTAAATTAGAGTTTATGAATCTAATCGGAAATAATCCGCTAATTTAAACGAAGTACAGAAACTTTTTTCTATCTCAAAGGAGCACTTAAAAATGAAGCGTCACTAATTCAAAAGGATCAAGATACTTTTTGATTCACTAATGAAGGCCTTGGAAGCCAGTACATGAAAATACAAGAGTTTTAGTAGACATTCATATGGCAGAAATTTTTTCTATAAATAAAACTTAACAGCGAAAAATCCATCTCCAAATTTGACCAATCATAGATAAAGTAAGAAATCATTTGATCTTTAAAAATTTAAATTTCGAATCAAATCCTTTGTCTGATGCAATTACTATATTGTATGTCTCTTAAGCAACAAAGTCGATAAAGAATCTCAGCGATTATTTCATTTAAGTTTAACTACTACTAAAAGTACCTACCTTAGATGAATTTATTTCCTTTTTGAACTAAGATGCATTCAGTTAGAAACAGTCATTAAACCGCCCGAAATCGCGGCGAAAAATGTTCCAATAAAATAAAACAACTTCCGGTTTAATTACTCTCCGCGATGGAAATCGTTTCTGACTAAGAAAGAAAATTAAAATCAATCACTTCCGTTGAATCTATCCAAGGCCAAAAGAATGTTTGATTTGTCATAAAAAATAAGCATCCGATATTTAATTGTGAACCATTTTTAAATCATTCTCCTTTGGAAAGGTATGAACTATGTAAAAAGAATAACATTTGCATGAACTGCCTTAACTACCCACCCCGATAAAAAAATGTGTCGAAATCCCGTTTCGCCAAGATATGCAAAAATTTCACATTACTAAACTACATCAAGATGATAGCTCAATGGCCTCTTCTCCCCGCCAGGCGAAAATTCCAAAGGTCAATACCGAGCAATGTTTTGCAACGAATGCAGATGAATCACAGCGATTAAATATATGCTGAACACAGCAATCGTATACATAAATAATACTAGCTGCATGGCCCGGCGTTGCTCGGGCTTTCTACTACTTTTATAAAAAATGTTCCCTTCCTTCATAAAATCAGCACTTCCAATACTTTTCAAAATGACTTTCACCCAACCCTTCTCTCCGCTTAGCCCGGCGTTGCTCGGCCTTTCCGAGTGCGCATAACTTAAAAATTCGCTGTTTCGAAAATTTTTTGCTTTTTTTCTGTCAGACAGGTTTATTTTCCCCGGCGTTTCTTGAACATTTTTAAATGCATAACACATTATCATGGAAATTTCCCCCTTCCCTCTCGCTATGATATCTCTTGAGTAAGTGAACAGTGGGACCTAATATTCACTTACTCACTCAACTTTCTTTTAACTTTAAAAAAACGAAAATGTACCTTTTAAAAATAGTTGTATGTCTGTCTGTGAAAAGTAGAAATTTTTATACAAAAATTTACAACTGTATTAAATGTTGAATTACAATTGTGAGTATTTTTTGAAATGTTCGATAAACGGAAAAAGTTTAATGCAATTATTTTATATATGAAGAAGTTATAACAACTTTGAATTTGATAAGTAGTTATTAAATATTTAAAATTTGAGTATATTTTAACTGATGCAACATATTTAAAAATAAAATACTATAAAGAATTAAAAATTTATTTCAGTAATTCCTCAGTTGAATAAAAAATGTTACTTTGTCTTCTATTTTTTAAAAAATATTAAAACTACCTTTTTTACTAATTATTATACTTATTATTACACTTTCTTGAAAGGTTTAGAAATATGCATTGACAGACTTGTAAAAACCTTCGATATACATCCAGTATCAATTTACTGTAGTTTTGTTATAGGTTTATAATATTCCCTAACTATCCACCGTTCTTCAAGTTTAGTGAAATGGGTGTCCTACACTTGGCCTTTTCAATTAAGTTTGTTTTGTATTTCGATATTCGAACTGTAAATTTGTTTTAATATTTTTTATCCACTACAAATAGTATTTAAATTTTAAATTATCGCCTTCTTGCTTAATGGAAACTATTATTACAACTTTGCATTTCAAATGGAGAATCGATATTACCTTGAATTTAAAAGACATTTATTGATTGTGAGACTCCTTTCTGTTAATATTTAACTTACAAAAATAATCTCACTAACGTCATTCAAACTATCAAATGTCGTTTTTATGTTATTGTAAATCGAAAAGTACACCGCTGAATCTTCGAATTCTGTGTAAGCGACTTTAAATTACCATAACTGAAAACTATATAGCACGATTTAAAACAGTGAAAGCTTTTCTGAGAAACGGCGTAAATCAATCTTGGTTCAAAATGCATTATTTTTCAGGTCGACTGATTCGAGACGTATTCGTTTTGTAAGGATTTTTATAGAATAATTGTCTGTGTGTTTTGTCTTTAGAATTTCAGCGAATTTTTACTTTAATTTATATTGCGCAGTCCGTAAATATTAAGATTTAAAAATTGGTGAACGTAACATACTCGAACTTTTTCTAAAATCATAAGCAAATAAGCAATGTTATTTTTTCGATTAAAATAGTATAAATAATTTATATCTGGAAGTGTAATACGTTAATATTACTTTTTGTTGTATTTTTTTATGTTAAAATTGTAATCAGCCTCACACTCATCCTGTTCAAACTTTCTCAGTTCCTGGTGCCTGGCGTAGACAAAACAAAATGAAAAGGTTAGCTTCACATATAAAAGATTAGTATATTTGCTGTCGCAGAGCTTTTTTGCAGATGGGAGAATTTTTCCTACTTACTTGACAATTATTGTTATATTTTGGACACTTTCACACAATATCTATAAATTACAGCCTATGTGTTATTCTGATGTATATATAAGCTATACTATTTTTAAAGTTTCCATTAAAATCCATTCAATTGTTTTTGCGTGAAAGACTCCCAAACATCCTCACCAACTTTCACGTTTGTTCTAGAAATTCAATTGCAGGTGCATCTACCAGATGCTGAGTAACTTTGGTCAAAATAAGACTAGAACGTCTTTCAAGATAATTATTCGTTTATTCTACTGAGGACTACACATTAAAATACATATAAAAAACGTTCGGCAACCGCCGAGCGTCCAACCAGTTCTCTGAGATATATTCGTCAGCTCACAGACTGACGTCACAAAACACCGCCTAGTGGCACTTTTATTTTCGCTTCATTTTGCAACATCTCTCCCCCTTGAGACTCGCAAAAGAGTCTCAAGCACATAACAAATTCTATTAAATAAATCCAGTCTCTTTTGATTTCTTCACACATCTCCCGGATGAAGTATATTTTTAAATATTACCTCATCGGGTGACAGAGTTTCAGATACAGTGGGAATTGATTCCTCCAGGCCCCTTTGAAGATTTTTCATTTGAGCGTATCTCTACAGGGTAGATACGCTGTATTGGTCGCAAAATTTTTCCGTGTTGAATTTTAAGTCTAACCGTTGAAATTTTGCCATTTTGCCCTGGAATTAATTCAATAATTTTGGCTAATGCCAAAACAATAGTTTTTATTATCATCTCCAGACTAAAACCACTTCTCCAATCTGAGGATCAGGCGATTCCTTTTCATTATGTTTTTGTATAAGTTGACTAAGGCAGTGTTTCTCAAACTGTGGGGCGCGCCCCCTGGGGGACGCGATAACCCTTCGAGGGGGCGCGAGCATATTGAAAATATAAAAGGCTCAAAAAATTATTTTTGGAATGAAGTAAAACAAAAGGCTTTCTGACAAAATAAAAAATACATATTTACACTGATATAAATTATATATATCATCTGGTTTTCCACTTTCAACAGATTCCACTTCAAACGCTCATTAGGTATATTTGATCCTAAAACCAAATAAAAAAAGATATTTTGTTTGCTTTGCTGTAATCCCGCGATGAGAGATTTTTTTATTACGTTTCTTGTAACCCCTAAAATAGTACTTTTGATTATCATCTCTTTGACCTTCAAACTTACTGGTATGCTTAACTCCGTCTACTTTTCTTTTAGGAAAGTTCTAAATAATATTTTTCTGTTGCTTTTCCCCCCATGTAAATGAGTTTTATGATATATGGGTAAGCATATTGAGCACTTTGAAGGATTAATTGGCCAAGATGTATTTTTATGAGTAATCTGAAATATATAATGCATTATAAAAAACGTTTTACACAATTATTTTTTAGAACTGACATTGTGATGTTTTTGTATCGAATACATTTCATGGGAGCGGTCGCATGAGGCGCTGAATCACTCAAATTCTGGTAAAACTGTTTATTCGTTAACAGTTTCTTGACAGTATCCTCCCGATACTTGAAGCAGTCTTAATGGAAACTAAAATGAATTTGTCACATTTATGCCTCTTTTTTTTAGAGTGGAAAATGGTTTTTGGCAATCAAGGTACTTGTTTTGATCGAGTTCCCTTCACGACCACTTTTGTTCGAAATATTTTCTATGAATATGCTATACTTTCCTTACGATTAACTTTGTGGTTTTTAATTGCTGTGTTGTACAACTTATTATGGTTTATAAATGTAAATGAGCAGAATATAAAAAAATGGGCATCTGTGATTCTATTGAAGGAAGATGAAACTGTTCAAGCAATTGAAGAACCTGATGAATTAATGCATATTAATCGTGATAGCGAAAGTAAATGTGACAAAAGTGATAGACGGAAACGTTGTTTAGGTTGAATTGTAATTTTCAAATGCTGCCTAAAGAACTCTATCAAGAAAATTAAGAAGCCATAAATGTAACACTTCGCCTTTTGTCAAAAAGACACAAGCAAGAAAAAGGTTACACATGCTATTTATAGATCATCAAGAATATCAAAATTACAATAACGTGAGCAAAATATGACTGGAAGTTTTGATTGCAAATAACGTTCTTGTATTGGTAGTGAAAAGTGTATGTGATTTATGTTCTTTATTAAGGTTACGCACATTTGGAACGGTTTTTTTTTTTAGTTTTATTGGATTTTTCTCAAATCATCAAAGAAAGTAAAGTCCTTTAAAAGAAGAAGTAGGTAAGTATTTTTCTCTTAGTTAAATTATTCACTGCAAATTGTGATTTTTATCGACCACAGAAAAATAATTTTTAAAAAATAAAGGATTAGGGTGACTTGGTGAAGTGATCCAGCGCGACCATTAACGTTAGTGTGGACTGGGCGCCTGCTTCGGGTTAAAATATTTTGAAGGTTTTGCCTTTAAATATTAAAAATAACACAATTATTCTTCATTGGAGTTTTCATTCGTTTTCTTTATTTAATATGTGAATTCTAAATGCTAATTTCGCGGGGCTTAAAATTGCAGTTCGTTTTAAACTATTTTTAATAGAGCATTCATTTAAAAATCATTTTATAATTTGTAGCCGTTGTTGTGCACTTGGTTTTACTCTCCTTACAGACAGCTATTATATCAAGGAGACTAGTATATTATTTTTAAAAATAATCTGGGCGAATTACTTCGGCGTGATAGCGCACCTGCTCGTGCGATGTATCAGTGCTGCACAGTGTATTTTATAGCTAGTTTATTAATACTAGTTTGGAACAAGTTTAATTGTATCAGTGACAACTTCTTGGACATCTTGCGGGCAAGGTTTCGAGTGAGCGTGGTGGCCTCTGAGTTCTTTCTATATTTAGCTGAGATCTATATTTTGTCTTCAAAGCAGCACCGCAGAAAATCCGGTTTCACAAAGGTACGATGTTGAAAAATGGTAAAAGTATACGAAATGCTTTTGTTTTCAGTTCAGAAAATTCATCATCTACTTCTGCCCAAAATTGAAAATTATTACAAAATTGTCTTTTAATTTCGCCACTAGATGTGAAATCTATGAAAATTTCTTCTTCGGTAGTGGGAGAGCCCTTCTGATATTTTGAAAGGATCTCTCACCCATTCGTAACTTGCTATCAAGTTGTCCTCAGCAGCAAAATATTTTTAAATTTTTGCTAAATGATATTCAATGGTTTATAAACAACTTCCACATGTTGTTCTTCAGTTTTTTTGTAAGTTTTTACACATTTATCTGCATTTCAAACATTTGAGGTTTTTTTCGCTTTAAATTTCGGCTCCATAATTCTAATTTTCTACAAAAACATTAATTTTATCACTCGTGTCAAACATATGTACATTTGATCCTTGAAGTTGAAGATTCAATATATTTAATTTCTCAAAAAGTATATCGACGAAGTAGCTTAACTTCATCAGAAATAAACCATCTCGAAATTTCTCAGCTTCCGGTAGGATTTTCCTCTTCTAGAAAACGGTAATTTCATTTCTTAGTTCATAATCACGTTGTAAAAAATTTCCCGCGTGATAACCATCTTGCTTCACGCAATAAAATAGCAACGATGAATGCACTGCGCCCATGTCTTTGCAAGAGTCAGAAAAGATTCTTGATTTTAGGGTCTCATTTTTACGTAATTTACTACAGTCAACAACTGTCATTGGCACAATATTCAGGCCAGGACTAATTTTTGGAAGCCAGAGCTTCTCTGTGGATCATACAATGTCCAGATGCACAGTGGAGATTTTTATTTCCATAGTCTTATTCTTTTTTTTTAAATCAACCGACATTATTTTTGAGCACCATCGGTGCATATTCCGGCTAATCTTTTTCCACTCTATATTTGCCTCGTTTCTAAAATTATTTAAAATAGCAAATAATGCTATTGCTGTTGCTTTAAGTTTTATTGGTTTGCAAAAAAGTAGTTCTTCTACCGCTGACATATCATCCCAAAATCGAACATACGCAATGAAATGAGCATCTTTATTGCTATCTGTTGCCTCGTCAAGCTGAATTGAAAACAATTTATCACGCAACTTACCGAAAAGCTGTTGCTCTACATCTTCAGCGATATCATCAATTCGACGGGAAACAGTATCATTTGATAGGGGTATGGACTGCAACTCTTTGGCAAAATTGTCTCCAAACATAGTTTCTACGATCTCAATTGCTGCAGGCAAAATAAGCTCTTCGGCAATAGTGCGAGGCTTTTTACATCTGGCTATTTTATATGATACTTTGAAGTAAGTAAAGCATTTTCGTTCACTGACAAAGGTTTTTTAAAAAAAAATGTTTTTGTTTTTCATATGATTTTAATTTTGATTCAAAGAACTCGAGGTTTGTTAATGTACTTACCATGAAGCGTTTCGAATGTCTTTTTTTTAAGTTTTATAGGGTTTGCCAATATCTGAGCCAATATATTGCCAATATTTTGGACAAATAACACAAAGGGGCTTTTCTTCTCTCCATTTACTTCAGTAATAGTAAAATCTAAAATTCAAGTATTCTTGAGAATATTTTCTTGATTTAATTTCGGAACTATGCTCGTCTGTGCACTTGTTGATGCTTTATTATCATCGAATGTTCGTTACGACTTAAAATTTATCCATGATTTTTTTTGTTCCAATTTTCTGCAGTAATACTTAATAGTGTGAACTACAACTAACGCCCAAAATTATAAATACATTCAAGATAGATTTAGTAGCTATAGAAGCTATCGAATCGACCAAGACAGATTGGAATTGTACGAGGTACAGTATTCACATTTTGCGCAGACGTCCGATAGTTTGGCCAGACTCCTTCACGCAGAATGTTTGCGAGAATGCCAGATGTGATGGATATGAGAGAGCGCAACATAAAGTAGACTATTTTTCAATTTCTACTATAAGTTCACTCTCTCATATTATATCTTGTTCAAATTTTCAATCGTTGATAAAATACTTTCTATTCATTCATTCAAGTTCCAAATACATTTTTTAAAACTTGTAGTGGGTGATACTTCATGTTAATACAATTCTTTTCATATTTTTAATTCATTAATTAAATTATAAAAAAATGAATAAATAGTAATCAAACAAAAATTATAGTCCAAAAGCATTTATAGAAAGGAAAACTTTTCCGTGCTGTCCCCTGTAACGCAATGGATAGCGCGTGGGCTTCTAATCTGAAGGACGGTAGTTCGAATTCCATCCGAGAATGGCCTAATTTACTGAGAATGCGTGTGATTTCTTCTTTTACTTTTACACTATTTTCTTACACTAATTAAATTTAATTAATGAATAAATAGTAACTGAAAAAAGAATAGTCCAATGCCCACATACATAGGAAAGGAGAAGGAAAAATTGCAAGGAAAATCATGCTTTCTCTTTGATAAACTTAACATTGTGATTCTGTCATATGTATAACATATTGTATTAATTGTAACTATTTAATAGA